>JAIUJO010000288.1:320160-663309 GCA_023846275.1 Vanilla planifolia
ATATATATATATATATGTTTTAAAGTTGAAATGATATTAATTGTGCAAATGTAATAATACTAACTCAAAGAAATGTAAAGCCCAAATGAGATAAGAAGAAGGGTTTCTTAGTGATTTTTCCATGTTGAAGCCACAAATTTTAATAAATGAGATAAATTTTAGTCAAAAGTTGCATTCTTGGATGTTAAGAAAGTCGAGTGTGACATCCTCAATCATTAAATCATGCAAAAATTGACATGTCTTGTAAACATGCAAAATCCCTTGAAAATAGAATATGTATGTAGGTAAAAATAAATATTTAATTGGATTGAGCTCCTTGAAATGAGTCAAAATTTAATTTGTCATGATCAAATTTTATTTGTAAGTAATGCATGCTTCCAAAGTAAATAAGAAAAAATAATAATTTTTTAATATTAAATAAATATTAATTAAAGGTGAAAGAAACAAATATAAGCATTATGATACAACAAAAGAAGATAATGAAAATATCACTTGCGAGATGATATATTATAATTTAATGACATGAAAATTAAAGTAAATGTTTTCAAGAATTGAGAGATATTATACTAGAAGGTTGTATTCCAAGATAGTAAGGTGGTAGAGTCTAACGTATTTGATCATGAAATGACATAACAAAAATAATTCACGAATCACATGATAAAAACTAAGAAATTAAAGTATTTAACTACATTTAAATGAATATTGAATTTGATAAAGCTCATCGAGATGAGTGCAATGATATTTTCTTACCTAAATTAGATCTCTTTTAGAATTTCTATAAATTTCCATAGGATTGTGCATAAATAGGAAAACATTATTATTTTAAATTATGTAAATATATATTAAAGATAAAATGAGATGAATTAGAGTAATCTAATACAACAAATTGAGGTGATTTAAAGTGACATGAAACAATTTTTAGAGATTGATAGTAATAGAACTAATGAATGGGAAAAATTTTATCAAATGTGACAATTATTTTGAGAAAGTAGCATTTCAATATATATGGTGGTTGAGTGTGATATCGACTATTATAATATCAGGTAAAAATAAACAACCATCATAAATTATGTTAAACTTTAAGAAAATTAAATAAATAAAATGTAAAAAAAATTAAATATTTAATTGGATATAAATCATCTGGATGACTATGATGATGTTTGTCAATCTCGATCAAGTTGGGTTTGGAATTGCTAGAAATTACCAAAAAATACATAAACAATTATTATAATATTTTGTTAATGTATATTTATTGAGGCTCTATGGTATAACAAAATCAAAATGATATCAATAAAATAAGAAAGAAGAATTGGTGTTCAATATTAGTATAACTAAAGAAAAGTAAAAAAGTTGAAGAAATGTGTTAATTTGTACTACAAAGCTTCATTACCAATACTCAAGTGATTAAGTCAAAACATCTTAAATGTTTTCCTACTTTAAGAAGGTTTCTCATTTCTACCTAGTAAATTTGAAGTGAGATAAAGTGAAGTAATTTAATCTCACCAATTTAACATGATGTAAAGGACATGTGAGAGGAGAATTAGAAGTTCATAATAATATATCCAAACCATAATGAAACACCAAAACAAATGAGACAAATTATAATAAACAATTACATTACAAGATACTTAAGAGATCAATTTTTATAATCTCAATTATTAAATCTTTCACACATCAAAATATCTCTCTAAGCATACAAAAATATTAAAAAGTAAAAAATTTAAAAATAATAGAATAAATATCTAGTTAGAAAAAGTTAATCTAAGTGAGTCTAACGACATTATTTCAATCTTGATGAAACCATATTTTCAAATATTATAAATTGTCAAATTAATTTCAAAGATAGTAACAAATTATTATTTTAAAATTAATTAAATATATATTAAAACAAAAAGAAATAAATTAATGTAATGTAATACAAAAATATCAAAGAAATCTAAATTTCGCACTAGTGGTGATTTGGAGTTAGTAATATATCTAAATCAAAGAAAAAGATTTGAAAAAATGTGGTAAATTATTACTAAAAGGTTATAGTTTGTGAAACTAAGGATACCAAGTGTAACATCCTAAAAACTCAAATCACGTATAAATCAAAATATTTCATAAGACTTGAAAAAATTTTAGAAAATAAAATATTTAAAAATATAAAGATGAATATTTAAAGGAATAGAGCTTAGTGAGTAAAGTTGAATGTTAAGGTTTTTCCTAATCATAACTTGTTTTGAATTACTATGAATTACCAAAAGGATATACAAAAAATTAAAAATAATAATTATTTTAATATTACGTAAATTTATTTGAAGATTTAATTAAGATAAATTAAGGCGCTATAATGTAACCATTACAAAGAAATGTAAATGACATCAGAGAAGATTAGACTCACATAATAATATAACTAATTAATAAAAAAACTTGAACAAAAGAGATAAATTAAGAGGGAAAGTAGTATTACAGGATAGTAAGGATATCTAGTGTAAAGTCAATAACTATCAAATCTAGCAATTCAAAATATCTTATTCAACATGACAAATCCTTAACAAATAAAATATTCAAAAATAAAAAAATAATATTTGATTAAATAGAGCTCATTGAGAATAATCAAACGTCATTTGCTTCTTTTGAAAGAAACCTCATTTTGAATTTTCTTGAATCACTAAAATACCTATAAATCATAAAAAGTTATTATTTTAATATTAAGAAAAAATCTACTAAAGGTAAAATAAGATAATGTGAAGAAATGTAGCATAACGAATTTAAAGCAATGTAAAGGTCTTAGAGTAGATTTAGAGTTGTATAGTAATATAATCAAATCAAAGAAAAACGTGGAACTCCAAGAAACAAAGGTGTTTGTCAAACACCCTCAATCACCAAAACAAGCACAAGTTGAGATATCTGATAAAGCATAAAAAATCCAATAAAAACAAAATAATTAGATAATACTTATATGGATTTTAAATTGGATATAACACATCCAAAAAAATGTTATTTCGATAAATGATATTTTATTATTAGGAAAATATATATTAGGACTGAAATGAGGCAAATCAAATAATGTAATATAACTAAATCAAAGCGATGTATTGGTCACACATTGTGTGGGTTATTGCATTTCATGACAACATGATGATTGAGTGTATCATCTTGGATCGTGAAAGCAAGTAGAAGTCAAAATATGTCATAAAATAGAAAAAAATTTAAAAAAAATATTTAGATATTAGAAATAAATAATTTAATTTTATATGTCATATCAAGATTATGTAGTGACATTTATTTAGTCTTAATTAGACCTCAATTTGCATTACTATGAATTATAATGTAAAATAAGACTAAATAAAAAATTATTATTTTAAATAATACATGAAATAATACAAAAGTTGAAGTGAGTTGAAGTAAAGTAATGTAATATATCCAAATTAAGTCTATGTAAAGATAACATAAGAGGAGATCTAGTGTTACAAATTAAAATAGCAAAATCATAGTAAAACATTTGGTGAAGTGAGACACGTTATTAGAGAAAGTTGCATTCATAAAATATAATTTCCTCAATAATCAAATTAGGCACGAATCAATCAATAAATCTTGTCAAAATTTATACGTCCTGTAAAATATGCAAAATCTCTTGAAAATAGAATATTTAAAAAAATTAAAATGAATATTTAATTTGATAAAACTTTTTGATATGAGTCCAACCCTTGCTTCATCTTCACCATACATCATTTATACGTAATGCATATTACAAAATAAAAATTATGCATATTAATACCAAGAAGTATTATAATACACCCAAATGAAAATAATGTAAATGTCTTCTAAGAAAAGGTATTATGCATACAACAATATAAAAAAATTAATGTGAAATTATTAAAGATCTTAGTAAATTGTTGAGAAAAGTTATATTTTGAAATACCAAGGTGATCAAGCGTGACCCCCTTGACTCGCAAATTATATACCAGTAAAACTTTCTTGCAAATGATGACAAAATCCTAGTTGTTAAAATATTTAACTATATTTAAATGAATATTTAACTTCATAAAGCACATCAAGATAAGTCCAATGATATTTTTTCATCTTGATCAAATATTTTTTAAAATTACAATAAATTTTCAAAGTATATAAGCCTAAATAAAAACAAATTATTTTATAATATTAAGTTAATATTTATCAAAAGTAAAATGAGATAACTTGGAGTAATAACAAAATCTAGGTGACTTAAAAGTCACTTGCGACAATATTTTTTGTTGCAAAACAACACAACTAATTTAATGTGAAAAATTTTAAAAACGAGACAAATTGCATAAGAAAGATGCATACCAATAAATAAGAAGATCAAGTGTGACATCATAAATTATAATATCAAGTAGGAGTAAAACACCATCATAACGCACGCTAACAATTATGAAAAACAAATAATATATATAAAAATAAATGTTTAACTAGATTTAATTTACTAAGATGACTCCAATGATGTTTGTTGTCCCTCAATATGGTCTTGTTCAGAATTAACACTAATCACAATATTTAAAATTAATAAATAATTATAAAATAATATTTTAATATGATTTATATGTGTATTAGTTACGACAATATAATTTGACCAAATCGAGGCAGTGTGGACATAATGAGACTAGCGAGTTGTGGTTTAGTAATATTATAACTGAAGGAAAAAAGTTGAAGAAATGAGATAATTTAAGCTATAAAGTTGCATTCAAAAATAATCTAGAGATCATCTATAAAATCTTAAATTTTACCATGCTTTAAGTTGCTTTTTTATTCCAACCCAACAAAGTAGATGTGTGATAAATTGAAGCATTGTAATCTAACCAAATCAAAATGTTATTAAGGTCACATGGAAGGAGAATTAGACCTCCATAATAATATATCAAAATAAAGGAAAAATATAGAAACAAATCAGATAAATTTTTTGCAAAACTTGCATTGAATGATATTTAAGAGATTAAGCAAAATAATCTCAAACTCAAGTCTATTATGCATGAAAAAATGTCATAAAACATTCAAAAATAGCAAAAAAATAGAATATTTAAAAAATTAGAAATTAATAACTAGTTGGATAGAGCTAATTTAGGTGAACCCAATGATGCTGTTTTGATCTCAATCTCACATCATTATAAATTATTACAAATTTAGTGTTGAATCACAAATATTAAAATCATGTATGAATAAAAACGTCTCTTAAAACATGGCAAAATTGTAGAAAAAAATATTTAGAAATAAATAAGTTAACATTTAATTAGAAGGATCTTGCTATGTCGAGTCAATTGGTGTTTTTTCTTCTCAATTATGGCTCGCTTGAAACTACTATAACTCACTAAAGTTAAAAGGACATAAATAATAAAAATTCATTATTTCAATATCTACTTAATTTATGTTAAACTTCATTCAGATAACTTGAATTAATATTGTATAACCAAATCAAGGCAATGTAAAAGTCATGTGAGAGAAAATTTAGATTTACATAATAATCTAACTACAACAAAAAAAATTACTAAAAATAAAAAAAATTTATGAGAAAGTTCCATTCAATGACACTAAGGAGATCTAATGTAATATCCCTATCCTTAAAGTCAGACAAAAATAAAAATGGATTGTGAAGAATGCCTAAGAAATAAAAAATAAAATATTTAAAGATATGGACATTAATATTTACAATGATTGGACTTATGAACAAACTCCAATGACTTTTGTTTTCTCCTATTTACACATTACTTGGAATTACTATAATGATCCCTAGTAAATATGCAATAATAAAATTAATTTATTATTTTAATATTAAGTATTTACGTAACAAAGTTAAACAAGAAAGTCTAAAAAAATCTAATATATCAATATTAAAGTGATACAGATGTCATATTATAACCATTTACGAAGACATACTGGATTAAATAGCAATAAATAATAATAAAGTATTGTTTTATTTTTATCTAAATATTTATTAATTTTTAAAAGAGAGAAATTGATAACGTCTATTATGACCAAAATGAAGCGACGTAAAACTTGCATGGGAGGAGGTATATTGTTAAATGTTGATAAAGAAATAAAAATAGAATATTTAATGAAGGGAGATAAATTCTATGAAAATGTTATATTCTAAGAGACTAAGGAGATATAGTGCAGGAACTATAAACATCAAATCAAGTAAGAATTATAATGTGCTATCAAGCACCCTAAAGCTAACAGAAACAGAATATTAAAATAACTACAAATTGAATCTTTAGTGAGGTTGATTTGTTTGAGACAAGTCCAACAACATGTACTTTAACTCAATGAAATGTCACCTGAAATTACTAAGAAATATAAAATAGGCATAAAAAATAAACAAAGTAAAATTACAATATTAAGTAGATATATATTAAGCTAAATATGTAAATTTGAAGAAATTTAATAAAATAGAGTCAATGGAACATAAAAGTGGCATGAGGGGATATTTAGATTTATAAAATAGTATAACTAAATATAAGAAAAAATTAAAAGATATGAGATAAATTATATGGGACAGATGCATTCCAAGATACTAAAGAAATTGAGTACAACATTCTTGATTATCAAATAAGGTATTAATTTAATTGTCTATTAAGGCATGCCAAAATAATAAAAAAATATCGTAAAAATAAAATATGAATATTTAAATGGTTAGAGCTCATCGAGATAGTATAATGGCTTTTGTTTCTTTTTTATCAAATCCCGTTAAGACACTTTTTAGCTAAAAAAGCAAATAAGCATAAAAATCAGCAATTGTTATTTTAATATATTGTAACTATTTGTTAGGGATTAGTGATAAAGTCAAGAAAAAAATATAACTAAAGCAAAGAATATATTGTTTTATATATCTCATCAAGGTGACTATAACGACATTTACTTTGCCTTGAATGTACTTAGTTTAGAAGCACAATGAGTTACCAGTGCAAAGATATAATTATTAATAAAATATTATTTCAATAATAAAGAAATACATGTTAAAGCTGAAAAGAGATAAAAGTCACATTATAAAGTCACACTATAGCAGATTTAGTGTTGATGTAAAAAAACAAAGAAAACAAATTGAGAAAAGGAGATAAATTTTTTTGGAAAGTTGCACACCAAGATGCTAAAGAGTTCTTGATAACATCATAGATCACTATATTAAGTAGGAATGAAAATGTGTCCTTAGGAGTGTAAAATTCTTAGAAAATAGAAAAAATAAAAATATAGTAATAAATACTTAGTTAGATAATGCTAGTTGAGGCTAGTCTATTGACATTTCTCTCACAAAGATCATACCTCATTTGGAATTATTGAAAATTACTAAAATATTAAAAAATAAATAACAACAAATTATTATTTTAGCATGACATTAATATATATTAATGCTATGTTTATATTAATCAAACTAATGTAACATAACAAAGTCAAAGAAAAAGAAATTACAAAAATAAGTAAATTGTTTTGTAATATTGTATTCAAAGATAGTAAGGAGATCAAGTGTGCAATCATTGATCAATAAATCTAATATGAATCAAAATTTATCATTAATCATACACAATGATAGAAAACTAAGTAATTAAAAATATGTTATTGAATATTTAATTTGTTAGAGCTAATCAAGTTGACTTGAACAACGTTTGTTTGAACTTGTTTAAACCTTTTTAGAAGTACTATGAATTATAAAATTAAATAAGCATGAATATAAATAAAATATTATTTTATTATTTATTAAACATATGTTAAACATGGAATGTGACAAATTTAAACATTATAATAAAACAAAATCAGAGGTATAAAAATGTTACTCAAAGGCACAACTAGGGTTTAATAGAAATATAAAACAAATCAAAGTGAACAGGTTTTAGAAATCAGATATATTATAAGGTAAATTTGCATTACAAGGTGCTAAGGAGTTTGGGTTTGGCATCCATGGTTATCATATAAATGTATTATAAAGCATTCCAAAATATCATGGCATAAATAATAAAAAATATTAAATTAATATCACATAAATATATTATAGTTGAAATGAGATAAACTAAAAAAAACATAATTTAGGCAAATCAAAGTGATATAAAGTTTACATGAGGAGAAAAATGTTGTGGGAAAGTTGCATTCCAAGATACTAAGTACTTTGAGGGTAGCATACTCAATTATCAAATTAGGTATGAATAGAAATGTCTCACAACATATGCCAAAATATTAGAAAATTAATATTTAAAAATATTGAAAAAATATTTAATTAAACATTTCTCATTGAAATGAGCCCAAAAATTTTTATTTCATCTTAATTATTCAATATTTAAAATTTTTCAGAAAAAGAAAAGTAAATTAGTGTAAATAAAATAAATAATTATTTTAATGTTAAGTAGAATTATGTTATAGCTTTAATTAGAAATATTAAAGAAAAGTAAAGTAAAAGATTGAAATGGATGCAAGAGTCGCATAACAAAAAAATTAGAGCTTCATAGTAATATAACCAAAGTGAAGAAGAAGATTTAAAAAATTAGCTAACACATTTAAGAAAGTTACAATCCTGGTTACTAGAAGATCAAGTATAGCTTTGTCAATAATCAACTTTGGTAAAATGAAAAAATCTCATGAAGTGTGCCATAAAAAATGATTATTTAATTATGGAATTGAATATTTTATTGAAAAGGTGTCATTAAGGTAAGTCCTATGATATTTACTTCATGTTAATTGGACATAATTTAAAATTACTAAAAATTAAAAAAATTACTAAGGATGAGTAATAATAAATGTTTTTAATAACTAAATTAATATATCCTAATGGTAAAATAATATAAAATGAAGAAATGAAATATAACCAATGGAAAGGCATGTAAAGGTCACATGATTAGAAATTCAAAGTTATATAGTGATATTGCCAAGTAAAAAAAATTTGAAAAATGATATAAATTTTAATGAAAAGTTGCACTTAGCAAACTAAAGAAAGTTAATGTAATATCCTTGATCAACAAATCAATTATAATCAAAAAATTTTATGAAGCCAACAAAATCAATGGAAAATAAAAAGTGTGAAAATTTACATATGAATATTTAATTGAATATAGCTTAACTATATGAGTTAAACAGCTTTGGTTTCGTTTCTATCAATCCTCACCAAGTAATAAATTGAATTAGAAACGTAAATAAGAAAAGATAAAAATAAATTATTATTTTTATATTTTCTAAACATACAATAAAGTTTAAATGATATAAATTGGCATGATGTATAATAACAAAGTCAAAGTGGTGTAAGTTGTATGAGTGGAGATTTAGGATTACATTTTGATTAATCTTGTCAAGGTAAAATTTTGAAAACTTAAGATAAATTGTCCTAAAAAGTTGTATTTAAGACACTATGGAGATAGAGTGTAACTTCCCTGATTGTCAAATTAAGTTTGAATCAAATTATTGATTGATTATGGCATACTACAACTCTAGAAATTAAAATATTTATGAATTTCAAAACAAATATTCGTTTAGGTATAGAATGCAAGATTAATCCAATGACATTAATTTTGACATAATCAGACACATTTATAATTTCTACAAAATGTGAAAGAAAATAAGAATGCATAACCAAAAAGAGTTTTTATAATATTAACAATGTATTTTTTATAATTAAAATGAGATAAAGTGCAGCATAATAACATAAAAATTTAAAGCACTACATGGGTCACATGGGATGAAATTAGAGTTATATAGTAATATAACAAAATCATCGATAATTTAGAGCAACCACATGTAAGGTCATCAATATAAACTAGAAGATGTAAGTAAGCAAGTTAACATGTCAACATGAATGTAAGAGAAAATATGTTATACTATTAAAGAAAATAATGTTATGATCTATAAGAGAAATATTAAGAAAATGTAGCTTTTCACTTAGTTTTTTAATTTTTTCTTCATGTGCTCTTACTTATTGATTCCTTTTTCCACTTTACTATGTAAATCTTATGTGCTAAAAATTTTTTGTTTAGTTAGTTATAATTAAAACTCCATTTGTTAATTTGTCGCATTATGTTTTCATGTATGCTTAGTGTTGTTATATTTGTAAGTTATCTTTGTAGTAATCTCAATAGTACATCTTGTGTGGCCACTAACCACCATATAGTGGTAAAATCTCCATCATGTGACCCACATGACCACAAGCCACCTTATGGTGGTAATATCTCAATCTTGTGGGTCAGATGGCCACTAGCATCCACACGATTGTAATATCTCAATCTTGTAGTCCACAAGACCATTAGAAACTTCATGTTGGTAATAGGTTAAATTTGTCACCAAATTAATCAGTAGTAACTTCATAATTATAATTCTCAATCTTGTGGCCCACAATGGAGACCAGCTTGAAAGAACAACACATTAACTTTTAAAGAATTTACTATCAATTCATGTCATCAAATATATCATGAACTATCATTTTTTTAATTTTGTTTCACATGTTAAATTTTCATTTTTATAGTATTTATGCATTAGGTTATCATATATCGTGCTTATATAATTAATCATGCCAAATAACTTTGCATAATAGTTTATCATTAATATGAAAGCATACATTTAATTAAAAGTATATATTTATGAGCAAAATAAACATAATGGCATGATATTAGTGCATGAAAATTAGATGCTTTATATAAAATTCACATGCAAGTTATTAATTTTAATATTAAAAAATACATCAAATATTTGCTTATAAAATTTGTGTTAAACAGCTTACACATTATGCAAGTTCTTAACTTCAATAGTCAACACTACAATAAACATACATATGAAGCATTCATGCTAGAGCACCTACCTCAATGTTTTTCTCATAGTTTAAGTATTTTTTGCTTTAGAACTTTCCATTTTATTAATTTTAGCCTATTAATTATACTTTTCTCAACTCCATTTACAAATTAACACATAAATTAAAATCTTTAACAAGTATCTTCCTAATCATTATAATAATCAAATAGACACTTAAGTAATGCTAAATATTATGATTCTTAAAAAAAATCATGTTATTTCAATACAAATAATAAGAAATAAAACAAAATTGTATTTGTAGCTTTCAAACCTTACTCAATGTCTTCAACAATGAAATTAACCTCAAATCCTTGGTTCCCTTTTAAAGATATTGAAAATCAACATCTTCATCATCAATAAGTAGCTTTTTAATAAAACTCCTGACCAATGAATGGGAAATCCCATTGTATGATTTGCATCAGTTATGGGTACTTGTTCTACATGTATAGAGGAGAAAATGGGAGGTCTATATTCAAATATGAAAATTATATATATATTATTAATTTATTAATATTTATTCTAATGGGATTCAATAATTGATGGAAATTTGAAATAATCTTTGATCAAGTTGAAATAAAAGTTATTGGACTTGTCTCAATGAGTATTCTATTTTCATTAAAAATATAATATACTTGGTCTCAACAAATCCTCCAAAGTCTTTATAGTTCTTTCAATCTTGTGATCTATTTGAGGATTGATAGTTGTGCTAAATCTTAATTGAGTATAAAATCCTTGTCAATTTGTTTCCAAAAATGTGAGGTGACTTCAAAATCTTGATTAGATTTATTTTACTTCAATGATCCATATAATTTCATAGTTTGATCAACAAAAATATTGGTTATCTTTCAATTGAATAAGGAGTTCTGACAATTAAAAAATAGGCTTATTTTATTAATATATATGTAATTAGCAAAAGAGCATCCTATCCATGCTTGATTTTTGGCCACCCAACTACAAAAAGAATTATAATTTATTCTCACTTCCACATTTGAATAGGAAGACAATGTAGTAATCCCCTCGGCCTTCATAGCTCCCTTTTCACCAATTGAATGAGCATACACTTACAAAATACTAGACATCATTTTTCATGCCATTCCACTAAAATCTCTATTTAATGTTGTAATATATTTTTATGATTCCTGGATGCACTACAAACCTTGTTCCATGTTGCCCTTTCAAAAAAAACTTATTTCCATGTATTTGTTGTAGGGATACTTTATTTTTTCACATAAAATGTAATTGTTTCATTTAAACTAATTTTTTTTCTTTTTTATTTAATAGTCCTGATTTGTTGGATGTCTTCACCTAAATTTTAAAGAACTTTTAAATCATACAACCACCTTACTGCAAAAGCTAATTGAGAAAATTTCCTTTTAATAGCTATTGATATTGCATTTAATTTATGGTTGTTCATTTTAATGATTGTTTATGCTTCTTCCAAGCTTGATATCATGCTATGGAGGCTACCATCCTAACTTAACATAATGGCCACAACGTTAAGTTTACCAACATGATAAGTAATCTCCATGTCATAAACATTAAGTAGTTCCCATAACCTTTGTTGTCTTAAATTTTTAAGTCTTTTCCATGAAAATATACTTTAAACTTTATTGTTCAATAAATAAATAATTTTTTGCACAATAAGGATTGTGTCTTCAAATCTTTTCTACAATCATAGTTAAAATATGCTCAAGATGATGTATAGAACAATTTCTTTCATAATTTCATAGCTAACTTGAAACATATACTATAACTATATTTTATTATTAATACACACAATTGTCCATGCAAAATTTCTTCAATATATACTTAAAATTTTGTTTCTCTCTTAAGTAATGCTAAAATAGGTGCTGAAGTTAACTTCTCTTCTAAAGTTCAAAACCCTCTTTCACAATATAATTTTGATTCAAAAACTTCTATTTTCTTGGTTACTATTGTTATGGTATTGAAATCTAAGAAAATATTTTGACAAATTTTAGATTATACCCAGTCAAAGCTTAGAAATGCCACACTTCAAATATGTAGTTCGCATGGGTCATTCAATAATAGATGTTATTTTCAAAAAATCTATGGAGATTCCTTTTACACTAACTATTTGCCCAAAGAAAGATAAACTAGATATCTAAAAAACCATTTTTTAAAAACTTACAAAATAATTTCTACTCTCATAACCATTGTAACAGTAGATGCAAATGTCTTTTACATTCTGCTTCAATTGTAGAATAAATCAAGACGTCATCAATACAAATACTAACAAAATAATCTAATCATTGCTTGAACACTTGATTCATCAAATCCAAAAAGCTATTGGAGCATTCTTTAAACTAAATTGAAACGTGAAACATTCAAAATCATTGTATCTTATCTTTAAAGTGCAAAATTCTTTAATTCCAATTTCAAATAAATTACAATTACGTCTCAAATAGATCTTTGAAAATAATTTTCCTCCTTAAAATTGATTAGATTACCCATCTATTCTAGGTAAAGTATATTTATTCTTGATGATGATCTTATTCAACTCTATGCATTAATACTAACCCATAAGTTTCCATCTGTCTTCTACACAAATTATATAGTTATGCTCGATTGAAAAACACTATGTTTGATAAAAACCTTTATCAATTAGATCTCATAATTATGTTTTAAATTTGTGTAATTTAAGTGGTAGAATTCTATAAGGTGCTTTTTAAATTGGTACTACTTTTTGCTCCAAATCAATCATAAATGTTTTCTCTCTATGAGGTGTTATTTCTATTAAATCTTTAAGAACAACATCTTGATATTAACATGTCATTAGAACCTCTTGTTGTAGCAATTATTTCTTTTCAAGCTTCTATATTTATTTTAGATAATAGTCTCAACCTTTTCTTACCTATCTTTTAAGTTTTGGAATAGATATTATTTCTACCTACTTATCCTTATAAAAATAAATTGGATCAATACCACTTGTGATATGAATCTTAAATTTCTTCCTTCAAAAGTCAATGCTGACTTGATAGAATGTTAGCCAACCCATCCTTAGAATAATAATAGACATTGTTGATTTTGTGATATTCAATTAGGATTTGAAAGATGTCTGATAGATTTTCACATATTGTTTGATACTTTTATGTACTTTTACCACCTCTCATCTATATAGTTTTACTAAAAATATTTTTTTTATTACATCCATTTCAACTAACAATCATGAAATAAGTTCAATGTATACAGAAGACTACAATGCCACAA
Source organism: Vanilla planifolia (assembly GCA_023846275.1). Classification (NCBI taxonomy): domain Eukaryota; kingdom Viridiplantae; phylum Streptophyta; class Magnoliopsida; order Asparagales; family Orchidaceae; genus Vanilla; species Vanilla planifolia. The sequence goes on from JAIUJO010000288.1 coordinate 334,162, forward strand.
AATTAAATAGAGCCTTTATAAGTATATCTTGCAACATAAAATTATTTGTGATAACATCAGGTGTACAACATTCATTGGATAATATACCAAAATATTGTTGCTCTATGGATAGTCATTGTATTTTGTTTCCTTTGGTTAGAAACACTCCCTGTTAGGACATTATGTGTATTTTACATTATGACCTTTTGCTAAATTTTTATTAAGGGTTGAGGGGGAAATTATGAACCTCATTCATTTATAATAATCCACCTCCTTTTTGATAATCATTGAAACAAAAAATTTGATCAAATATAAATGCATCATGACATTCATGCATTAGTCATAAAAACTTCAACTACTTCAGTACAAACAATGTGGCATCCCTTTTTTATTAACATTTTCTTTCTCAATTAATTTTTTATTTAAATCATGCTCTTATACTACAAATGTGGTGTCTTTATGTCTTTTCCACTTACGGAATTTTGTTCTCCAAAATTTAGAATTCAAGTGTTGAGAACCACCCCTTGATTTTGTTCTCTTTTTTCTAATTTATAAGTACAACAATACAATACTTGTTTTTGCAAAATAAAAACTAGATAGTTTATATCTACAACTTTTTATTGTAAACATTTGAATCCAATGGCTATAAGTAATTAATATAACCATAACATGTGCATGTAACCTTTTTAATAGCTTCTTATGTTATTGTATCAATTTTCACGTAAGATTACAATACTACGTGCGTCACATGATTACTAAATTATTCAATAAAGCTCTTGTAGAAAAAAGCGGTTTAATTTCAATTCTTTATTTTCTTGTGAAGTGTTGTTATGGCTAATCACCTTTTTGTTGGTTTCCATCATACCTGAAATTTTTGTGCCAATAAAATGCTAAGCTAACAATCTTTTGTTTTATATGCTATCACTAACAGTAAATTATTATGTAAAATAAACAATAATTTGTGATAGCCACAAGTTATTTCAAATTAGAAAAATTAATTATAACATCTAAGAAAGAAAGATAACATGAATATAAAAAGAATTATATGCTATATAATTAATGGAAAATATGTTGTCATCTGCTAAAAAAGGTAAGAACATGCAACTTTTAAATTCCACCAAAATTTATGTTAGAGAGCATACATCTCATGCATTGTCTTAATTTTACGAATTAGCTTTACAAAAATATACTTATATTATATCCATGCCAAAGTGCCCACCATATATCTCTTCTCATTTTATGGTATAGTAATATAGCTATTAAACTTTTTTCGCTAATTTTGACCAATCAATTGCAATTTCCACAACCCAATTTATAGATTTTTGCACAAATTAAAAATTGTTAATGTGTCAATTTGACTTGTAGAACTCATATGTTAGATCACGAAAATAAGATTTTCTTCTTCCATTCTTCTAGTCTCCCTTTTTCCTTCAGCCTAAAGAACAAACTATTTTGCAAATTTCATTTAAATCATTCTAATAGTTAAATAGAAACTTAAGGAAAATTACATTGATTTTTTCCATTAGATAGAAATAATTGAAACGAAACTGTGAGAAAAATACTCAAACTCTTTCTTCAATTTTTTGATCCTATTCAACATCCTCGATAATGAAAGTGGCCTCAAATTATTAGCTCCCTCAAAATGATATTTGATAATGACAACCTCATCATTGACAATGTGGATCCCAAGAAAACCCCCTATCAATAAGGGGGAAATCTTTTTTTATTATTTGTGTTGGGCATGGGGTCACTGTAGGCACATATGATGAAGAAAGTGGGAGTTTATATTTAAATATTAATATCAATATATATATATGTACATACTTTAGAAAAAATTTAATTATTAATGTAGATAACCATATATAATAATAAATTATTATTTGAATATTAAGAAAATATAAAAAAGATGTCATAAGATAAAATGAAGCATAATTAAACGAAATAAGAATAAAGTAAAGAACACATTAGTTGAAAGTTTACAGCTATATATTATGATAACAAGTTCAAAGAAAAAATTTGAATAAGATAAATTATACAAGACAGTTGCATTCAAAATTTTTACAATACGAAGTGCAACATGCTCGATAATCAAATCAAATCAAAATGAGAAAGTTTCATTGCAAGGTATTCAGGTCGACTGTAAAATTTTTTTAATGAAATAAATTATGAAAAGAAATTTCTATTTAAAGAAGGCTAAAATTTGATAAGTTGGAAATTTCTAAAAATATAAAAATAATTTTTTAAATCAGTAAAGCTATTAGAAACTTGCCCAACAATGTTTAATTTGATAAATTCCATCGACGTGAGTTGAAGAACATTTGTTGTATATGAGTCAAATGTTATTTGTAATTACTATCAATGTCAAAATTAAATAAAAATAAATAATAAAGAAAATTTTCTTTAATATTAAGCAAGTATATCATAAAGAAAAAATGAGTTAAACATAACCAATGCACTATAACTAAATTAAAGAAAAACATTTGAAAAAATTAAAGAATTATTCTAAGAATTTGAAATACAAGATCCCAAAGAAATTGAGTATGATATTCTTGATTAAAAATTCATGTAAAAGTCAAAATGCCTTGTAATGTATGCTAAAAGACTAATTCATAAGATACCTAACAATTTAAAAAACATTTAGTTTTCATAAACTCACTAAGTCAAATGACGTCCATTCCATCTGGATCATACCTCATTTGAATTTTTTATCACTAAAAAAATTAAATGATAATAAAAATAGTAAATTGTTACCTTAGCTCTATGTAAGCATATTTAACCTAAGTGGAAGTAAAGTATTGTAATACAAGCATATAAAAGTAATGAAAGGTCACACATAAGAGAATCAGAGTTTCATAATAGTCTGATGAATTCAAAGAGAACATTTTGAAAGAAATAAGACAAATTATACATGAAATTTACATTTCAAGAAATAAGGAGATTGATTAGAACTTCCTTGATCATGAAATGGTATAGAAATAAAATCGTTTAGTAAAGTACGACCACATCCTCAAAATTACAATATTAAAATTATAACAAAATAATAAAATAGGTCTTGTTGATATAAGGCTAAAGACATTTGTTTCATATTGATCAAGTCTTGTTTGCAATTACTATGAAGTTTTAAAGTAATTAATTATAAATAGCAAATAATTATTAATCTATTGTTAAGAAAAATATATTGAATCTAAAATGAGATAAATCGAGGCAAAGTAATGTAAAAACATGAAAGCATTGCGATGGTCGCATATATGGAGTAAAGAATTTTATAGTAATATAACCAAGTCTAAGAAAAACTTTTGAAGATATGAGATAAATTAAACAGGACTTTTTTATTGCAAGATACTAAGGAGAGTGAATGTGACAATCTTGATTGTCAAATTTGGTATAAATAAAAATATCATGTAAAACATGGTAAAAACGTAGAAAAAAATATTTAAAATTTTTTTATGGACATTTAATTGGATTTAGGTCATTGAGACATGTCACATGATGTTTTTTCATCTCGATTACACCTCATTAAAAATTATAAGAAATTTTAATATTGAATAAGAAAGAGTAATAACAAAACATTAATTTTATGTTAATCAAAAGTATATGTGAAAGCTTAAAAAAGATAAATTGAAGAAGTGTAACAGACGAAATCAATGTGATAAAAAGATCACATATTAAGAGATTATGTGTTACATAATATTTAACAACATAAAATGGAAAAAGGTTCAAGAAATGCAATAATTTGTATCGAAAAGTTGCATTTTAAAATAGTAAAGAGATCATGTGTAACATAGTCAATTGTAAAAACATGTATAAAACATAAAGCATCTTAAAGTGTGCCAAAAGATTACAAAGCATTTTTTGGGAAACACATAATTAAAAAATTAATTTGCATAAGCTCATCAAGCTAAGACCAATAGTGATTATTTAACCCTTATTATAGCTTTTTTAGAATTACGATGAATTACAAAAATAATAATAATTATAATAAATCAATAGTTTAATATAAAGTAATAATATAATTAAGATAAAATGATAGAAATTAAAACCATGTAATGTAAACATGTCTAACTAATGTTCAAATCATGCTGAAGAACTATTAGAGTGCCATAATGACAAAATGAAATCACTAAAAAACATTCGATAAAATGTGATAAATTATATGACAAAGTTGTATTATAAGAAATAAAAAAGATTAAGTGTCATTTGCTCTATCGTGAAGTAAACTATGAAATAAAATGCAATGATAAGAATCGAAAAGGTACTAGAACATAAAGAATTTTAAAAAAAATATGAAAATGAACATTTAATTACATTGTGTTTATTGAGGCATGTTCAAGTATGTTGGCTACATCTAAATCAAACCATATTTAGAATTGCTAAGAATTTCAAAATTAAAATTGAAATTATAATAATTAAATTATTTTGAATATTAATAACAAATGTATATTAAATCTGAAATAAGGGAATCTGAAAAAATGTAACATAACAAAATAAAAGCAATTTAGATGTCACACGAGTGGAGATTTAGAGTTTCGTATTAATATAAAAACTTAAAGTGAAAAATTAAGAAAAATGACATAAATTCATCAAGATCAATTAAATTTATAAAATATAATGATATTAAAGCTAAATATTTAAAGAAAAGATATAAATTTTCTTGGAAATTTGCATTCCAATAAACTAAAGGGATTGAGTGTAACATCATCGAACATTAAATATGATAAAAATAAAAACATCTTGCAAAATATTTTGGAATTCATGAAAAAAAATAAAAAAATAAAGAAGTGGTTATTTTATTTCATAATGAATTTTGAGATGAGCCTAACTATGTTTGTTTTGTTTCGACATAACCATATCAAGAATTACTATGAACTACTAATGTAAGTAAGCATAAAAAAATATATTTTTGTGTTAAATACTAAGAAAAAATGTATTAAAGCTAAAGTGAAATAAATGGTTGTAATATAAAAAAATCAAGGAGATGAGCAAATCACATGAGAGGAAAGTTAGTGGTCAAAGGTAGGTTAACGAAACAAAGGAAAAGAATTTGAAGGAATGGATAAAATAGCATGAAGAAATTTCATTCGAAGATATTAGGAAGATCAAAAGTGCCATTCTCAATTGAGAAATGTGGCATAAATTGAAATCACTTGTAAAGCTTGCCAAGATCGTAGAAAGTAAAAGAATATAGAAAAATGAAAGTTGTTTCATATCCTTTACACAACTATTGGAATTCTTAAAAATTACCAAACCATTTATACATAAATAATAATAAATTCTATTTTGATGTTAAGAACTTATGTATTAAGGTTGAGATGTGATAAAGATAAACAATGTAATATAACCTAACTAGAGCCATTTAAATATCTAATGAGAGAAGATATAAAGTTTAATGTTGCTGGTCACTTGAGAGAAGAATTTGTCCCTTTAATTAAAACAAGATAATAATGGCAAAACTTTTTGTGAAACAACATAAATTATATATGAAATTTGAAGTCCATAATTAATGAAAATAAGATGCAAATGAAAATCCGTAGTAAAGATGTCTAAAAACTTGAGAATTAAAATTTTAAAAAAATATGAAAATTGATATTTATATAGATGTTGCTCATCTAGATATGTTCAATGATGTTAATTTCAAGTCAAACAATGCATCTTTGCAATTACTATGAATTGCTAAGGTAAATATGCATAACTAATTTTTTTTTATTTTAATAATAACTAAACAAATCATAAAGTTGTGATAAAAGAAATTGTAATAGATTAACTTGCATAAATGAAAGCAATTTTAAGGTCCAATAAGAGAAGAATTATAATTTCACCGTGTTATATCCACATGTAAGGGAGCATTTGAAGAAATGAGTTCATTTTTATGGGAAAGATTGATTTCTAAGTACTAATGAAATCAAGGGTAGCACCCTTTCTCATTAAATCAATTATGAAATAAAATGTCACATAAAGCTCAACAATTTCCTTAAAGACATTAAACATAGAAATTAATATTTAATTTACTAGAGCTGATTGAGATGAGTCTCATGAAAGTAAATAAGCATAAACAATAAAAATAATTTTAATTTAAGATTAACAAAATAAATATTATAGCTGAAATTAGATAAGTTAAAGCAATTTATTTTGGCCAAATCAAAGCATTATATATATATATATATATATATATATATATATATATATATAAAGAGGGTTAGAGCTACATATTGATACTAGCAAATTGGTTGAAGACATTTGAAGAAATGATATATATCATGCAAGAAAATTGCCACCAAAGAGATTGATTGTAGTATTTTCATTTATCAAAACATTTATTAATAAAAGCATCTTATAAAACAGGTAGAAACATCAAGAAAAGATTATTTAAAAAATAGAAATAAATGTTAAAGATAATTTAGCTCAACAAGACAAGTTGAATGACATTTGTTTCATGGTAACTATAATGTATTTAAAATTATTACCATTTTCCAAAATAAATAAGAAAAAATAAAAAAGTATTATTTTACTCTAATGTAAATATATATTTAAATAAAAATAAGATAAATTGAACTAAAATAACATAAAATATCAAGTTGATCCTAATGTAACATGAGAATAGAATCATAACTATAAAAAATAAATCCAAATCAAAGTGAAAAATTTGAAAATATAAGATAAATTATGTTGAAAAGCTGCAATCCAACATACTAGTGTGTTCAGGGTGCATAATCCCTGATAATCAATGGTGCAAGCAAAGATAACTAGAGAAGGGTTCCAAAAATTAGGAAAATATATTTTAAAATATAGATTTGAATTACTATGAATTTAACATTTCACATATACATAACTAATAGTAATTTATTTTTGTATATTAAGTAAATATAGATTAAAACTAAAATTCAAAAAATAATGCAATGTAGTACAACCAAATAAAAGTAATATGAATATATGCAATGACATTTAGTGTTATGTTATAATTTAACCAAATCAAAAAATAGAAATTGAAGAAATGAGATAAATTATATAAGGAAGTTACTTTCAAAAATGATAAAGAGATTGAGTGTTAACATCTTAATGATCAAATCATGTACAAAACAACATGTCTCATATGACATGCCAAGATATTAAAAAATTAAATATTTTAAACTTTAGAAACTAATATTTTATTATATAGAACTCATCGTGAGGAGTCAGTCATTCTTTGCATTATTTTGATCATACATTGTTTGGAATTACCATGAATTACCTAAAGAAATAGACATAAAAGATAATAAATTATTAATATGACATTAACTACATATATTTTAAAGCTATCTTAGGATAAATTGAGGCAATGCGACATAATGAAAAACTCACACATGAGGAGAATTGTAGCTTTGTAATAATAAAAGCAAATTAAAGAAAAACATTTTGATAAATAACAAAAATCACATAAGAAATTTGCATGAGAGTGGCATGTCTAACACCCTTGTTTTTCCAATCAGATACAAATGGAAATGTCTTAGAATGCTATTAAAGATATTGAAAAAATATTTTAAAATTATAGAAGCAAATATTTAATGGTTTTGAATTACTATAGGTTACCAAAGTAAAAAAACATCATTAGTAATGAATTATTATTTAAACAATGAGTAAATATATGTTAATGCTAAAATGAAATCAAATGAAGCAGTGTAATATAACAAAATCAATATAACAAAATCAAAGTAGAGTTAATGGAAAACATTTTAAGAAGTAGTAGAAATTGGAAAGGAATATTTTATTGTAGGATACTTTGTAGTCATGCATAACATTCCCAATATCAAAATTTAGTATAAAAAAATGTCTTATAAAGTATTCAAAAACATTAGTAAATAAAAAATTTGAAAATATTGCCCCAAATATTTAATTGGATAGAGCACATCGAGATGAGCGTGATGACTCTTATTAATCTCGATCAGATCTTAATCAGATTAACTAGGAAATAATAAAATAAATAACATAAAAAAAGAAAATATTTCTTTAATATTGATTTATTGTATATATTAAAGTTGTAAAGAGATAAATATTTTCAATATAACATAACTAAATCAAAGATATTCAAAGGCTACATGAGAGGAGATCTAAAGTCATAAGGTAATATTGCCAAATTGATTGGTTCAATTTGAAGAAATGTGTTACATTTTATACCAAATTTGTATTACAATATAATAAAGATACTATGAAATCAAGTGTAATATTTTTCATCACCAAATAATGTAAATTTTGAAATATCCAATAAAATATGTCGAACTCTTAAGAAATAAATACTTAAAATAGTTTGAATAAATATAAAATTGCATATAGTTATTTAGGATGAGTCCAACAATGTCTACTTCACTAAATTAGTCCTCATTTGGAATTGCTAAAAATTACCAAAGAAAATAAACTTAAATAATAACAAAGTTATATTTTAAAATAATTTAAAAATTGCTTCCAATATAAAAATAAAAGAAAATTAAGTAAAGCAATATTGTGAAATTACAGTAATATAAATGTCTCATTGGAGAAGATTTGGAATTATAGAACAATATAGCCAAAGAGAAAGCTAAAAATTTGAAAAGTAAGATAAATTACATAAGAAATTGTTATTCCATGATATAAGCAGAATGAGGTGTAACATCAAGAGTCATCAAATCTAGTGCGAATTAAAATGTCTCATAAAAGATTCAAATAATTGGAAAAAATATTAAAATATATATATAAATGAATATTTAACAAGATAGACCTCATTTATTTCGATATAATTGAGTTAGTTTTATGTTAAAAAATAAAAATGTAAATAATCATAAATAGTAAAAATATTTATTTGAATATTAAATATATATATATTTATATATATGAATGTTGAAATTACATTAATTAAAGATATCTAACATAAGAAAAATCAAGGTGATATATTGATCACATGAGAAGACAATTATATACATAATAATATAACAAAATCAAATGAAAAAATTTGAAGAAATTAGATAAATTGTGCAATGAAGTTGCCTTCAATGATGTTAAGGAGATTTTGTATAACAACCTTGATCATGAAAACAAGTGAAAACTAAATTTTAAAAAATATAGAAATAAATATTTAAAAGTATGTAACACTTCAAGATGTGTCTAATAGCATGTCTCGATCGATTCCCAATAACAATTTCTAGAAGTTATCGAATTAAACAAGCATAAATAATAATAAATTGCTATTTCAAAATTATTTAAATAAATCATGTAGCTATATTAGATATACTTAAGTATTGTTTTATAAGAAAAAAAATGATGTGAAAGATAGATGAGACGTGAATTAAATGATTAGAGAAGCCCAATAAAAATCAAAGCAAAAGAACTGAAGAAGTTAGATAAATTATGCAGAAAAGTTTTATTCAAAGATACTATGTACATTGAGTGTAACATACTTGCTCATCAAAATAGGAATGAATAGAAATGCCTCCTAAAGTGCACCAAAGAAATAGAAAAAATATTTAAAAATATATAAATAAATATCGTATGAGATTGAGTTGGTTACGACGTGTCCAATCAAATTTATTTTGTGTTAATCAAACTTCATTTGACATTTCACAACTCACAAATAAAAAAAAGTTATAAATTTTTTTTAAAAATAACTAAATTTATATATTAAAACATAAATTAGATAGATGGAACCAATGTAAAAAAATCAAATGAAATTGAAGTAAAGGTCACACAAGAGAACATTTATAGTTATATAAAAATATAACCAAACAAAAGCAAAACCTTCAGAAATATAGCACAAATTATATGAAAAATTTTAATCAGGGGAGATTATGAGATGGAGTGCAACACCCTCGATTATAAAATAAAGGTTGAATCTAAATGTCTAATAGATCATGCCAAATCCATAGAAAGAATTTAAAAAATATAAAAAAATAGTTAATTAAATAGTGCTTGTTGAGTTTGGTCCAATGGTTTTTTTCCATCAATCAATCCTTGATTCGAATTACTATATATTACAAAATTGAATATGATTAAATAATAAAAATAATTATTTAGTACATAAGTAATTTATACTAAACTTAAAATTTTATAAATAAAGCATTATAATATAATGAAATTAAAGTGGCATACTGGTAATAATGAAGGAGATCTAGAATTACATAAGGATATAAAGAAATTTAAAGGAAATTTTTTTAAGAAATGAGATATAATATATAGGGAATTTATATTTCGAGATACTAATAATACTTAAATGAGAGAGTGCAATATTTTTTATTATCATTTCAATTACAAATGAAAATATCGCATAAAAATTCTAAAAAATTCTAAAAAATAATATTAAAAAATATAAAAAAAAGAATATTTAATTGGATAGAGCTTGAAGAGATGATTACAACAATGCTTAATTCATCTCGATCAAACTCACTTTGAATTACTATGAATTAAATAATTAAATAAGCACAAATAATCATAAAATATGATTTTAATATAATGTAAATATATATAAAACTAAAATATGATCAACTAAAATTGTGTAATTGTAAAAAAACAAGGCTATCTAATGTGACATAAAAGGAGATTTAGACTTGCACAACAATACAGCAAAATAAAAGAGACATTTGAGAAAATGAGTACCTTTATTCTAGAAAGTTGCATTTCAAGATGCAAACGTGATTGACAGTAATATTCTTGACCATCAAGTTATGTACAAATCGAAATGTCCCAAAAATATTGTTAAAAATATAGAAAATAAAAATATTTAAACATACGAAAAATAATTAATCATATAAAACTCTTTAAAATAAGTCCAACAATATTTGCTTCACCTTTCATTCTGCTCGTTAGAAATAATTATGAATTACGAAACAAATTAAGCATAAATAATAAGAAATAATTACTGAAAATAACGTAAATATATATTTTTAAATTTAAATAAGTTAAATTTAAGCTATTCAACAAAACAAAATCAAATTGATGTAAATGCCACATAGAAGAAGATGTAGAGTCATAAATAATATAATAAAATAAAAACAAAAATTTAAAATATTAGATACTATGTTAGTAAAATTGTTATTCAAAGATACTAATGAGATCTACTATAACATTACGAATCATTAAATCTGATATCAATTGAATTATCTTGTAAAGCATGCAAAAAAATAAAAAACTAAAATATAAAATAATATTACAATGAAAATTTATTTCTACATAAGTCATTTAGTTGAGCACAATAATTATTATTTCAACTTGATCAAACCTCTTTGAAATTAAAATGAAGACCAAAGTTATTCTTCATAAATATTAACAAATAATTATTCCAATTTTTTGAAAATATACGTTAAAGTAGAAGTAAGATAAAGTTAGTTAATTTAATATAGCCAAATTAAAGTGATGTAAAGATAGTATTAGATTAGAATAGGGTTTCCTAGAAATATAACTAATTCAAAGGGAAAAATTGAAAAAATTGAGACAAATTTTATAGGAAAGTTGCTTTCAAAGATGCTAAGAAGATTGAGTGTAACACCTTGATCTCCAATTAAATCAAAGTAATATAAACAATTCAAAACAATGTGATAGAGTCAATAATGGACAATTAGAGCATTAGGGTAACATAACAAAATTGAAAGAAAAATATTTAAAGAAATAAGATAAACTATATAGAAAAATTATATTCTAAGATAATAAGGAGGTCAAACATAGCATCCTTCTTCATCAAATCATATGTGAATAGTAATGACTCTTATAGTGCACAAAAGTCATAGAAAATAAAATATTTTGATGTAAAGAAACAAATATTAAATTTGATAAAGGTCATTGTGACAAGTGTAATAATGTTTGTTGTACCTTTTTTAGAAATAGTTCAGAATAAACCTCAATTAAAAAATTTAATAATTTTGAGTAAATAAAAATCTTTATTTTAAAATTAAATAACTTTACTTTGAAAGTAAAATTACTTAATTAGAGCAAATGGAATCTATCCAAACAAAAGTGATATAAGGTCACACAAGAAGAGATTTAAACTTATATAAGAACATAACTAATAAAAGTAAAAAATTTTTAAATATAAGATAAACTGTATGGAAACATTGCATTTGCAGACATTAAGGAAAAAAAATGTAGCTTAGCAGATCATCAACTCAAGTACAAAAAAAAATGCTCCATATGGCATAGAAAAGCAAAAGAAAACTTTTTAAAAAAATATAGAAACGAATATTTAATTGAATTGATCTTATTAAGATGAGTATAAGGTCATTTGTTTCACCTCCATTAGACCTCGCTAAGTAATTACAACAATTTACAAAGGTAAATAAGCATAACCAATGATAAATTTTTATTATAAAACTTAATAAATTTACATTAAAGCTAAAATAAAAAAATTAACAAAAGTAAAATAACATAATAAAAAAAAGTAATGGTCACATAGAGGAAGATTTAATATTACTTAGTGATATAACAAAACTAATGGGAAAATTTTCAAGAAATAAGTCATATAATATAAGAATTGTTTATTTTGCTATACTAATAATTCAAACAAAATGTAATATTTTTAATTATTGAATCATCTATAAATAAAATTGTATTTTAAAAGAAATAAAACCCCTAAAATGTAAAATACTAAAGAAATATAAAAATGAATGTTAAATTTTATTTTGCTCACTGAGACAAGTAAAAAAATTTTTCTTGTCTTAATTAGATTTTATTTGGAATTACTATGATTTAACTCATTACATAAATATGAACAATAACTAATTACTTTTGTAATATAATGTAAATACTTATTAAAAGTAAAATAAGAAAAATTGAGGAAATATAATTTTATAAAATTGAAGTGGTGTAAACGTCACTCAAGAAATGATTTAGTTTGATAGAATAAAATAAAAAATTAAAGCAATAAATTTGAAGTGATGTGTTAAATTATACAAAATTTGTATCCCAAGATACTCATGGCATAGAAATCAACTTCTTTAGTCAAGTCAGATATGAATCAAAGTATGTAATAAAATCCACTAAAAATAGACATTAAAATGTTTGAACATATGGAACTGAATATTTAATTTGATAAAGCTTATTGACATGTGTGCAATAATGTTGATTCCATCTTGATTAGATCTCATTTCTAATTTTTGTGAATTTATTAAAAAAATAAGAAATACTAAAACAAATTTATTTTAATAAAATTTAACTATGCATTAAAATTTTAAAAAGAAAACTTCAAACAATATAGTATAATAAAAACAACAATAGTAGAAAGTAACAATATAGTAGATTTAGAGTTATAAGATAATAATAATGAAAGAGAAATATTTGAGAAACTCTGTTAGGTTACGTTGCAAATTGTTATTCTAACATACTAATGGGATCAAGTGCAACATCACTTATTACCAAATGTTATATGAATCAAAATCTTTAAGAAAGCGTACAAAAAGGTAAATAAAATATGAAATTGCATAAAAATTATTATTTACAAAGATATTGGTCATCTTGTTGTGTTGAGTAATGTTTATTTCATCTCGATTAACCCTCCTTTGAATTACTATGAATTTCCAAAATAAATATTCATAAAAAATAAAAGTTTTATTTTTGTATTAAGTAAAAGAATATAAAAGATAAAATTTGATAAATTAAACCAATGCAATATATCCAAGTCAAAATCATTTATAGGTCACAAGAGAGGACATTTAGTGTCATGTAGTAATATAACAAAACAAAAGAAGAATATTTGAAGAAATGGAGTAAATTTTGTAGGAATGTTACTTGCAAAGATGTTAAGCATGTTTAGTGTGATGTCCACGATCATCAAATCAAGTGTGAATTTAAATATCTTTTAAGTTATGCAAGAAACTAATTAAAAAATTCAAAAAAAATATTAATAAACTTTAATTGTATGATGGTCATTGAGAAGAGTCAAAAAAAGATTTTTTTGTCTCAATAACACCTTATTTATAATTATTACAAATTAAAAAAGTAAATAATCATAAATAATAATAAATTATTATTTTAACAATATGTAAATATATAAAAAAATTGAATTAGATAATTTGAAGTAAAGTAATATAATAAATACAAAATTATGAGAAACATGATGCGTGGAGAATTAGAGTTACACAATAGCATAACAAAAATCGAAGCAAAACATTCAATGAAATGAGATAAGTTGTTCACGAAAGTTGCATTCCATGATACTAAGGATGTCCAGCATCACATCACAATTCATAAAATCAAGTGTGAATCAAAATTCCTTATAAAATATACTAAAGTTATTATAATAAAATATTTAAAAATATGGAAATGATTATTTAATTGGAGAAACCTAATTGACACTAGTCAAGCAAAATTTGTTGTCTCTATCAAAATTTCTTTGGAATTAATCGAAATTAAAAAATTAAAAAATTAAAAAGCAAAAAAAATTTAAGTTTATATTTTAAAATTAAGAAAACATATATTGAAAGTGAAATTAGATGAATGGAACAAATATAATATAACCAAATCAATGGGATATAATTGTGAAAAGAGAAGAGATTTAGAGTTATATATGAACAAAACTAACAAAAAGCAAAAACTTTGAAAACATACAACAAATTATCTGAAAAATTTACACTCCTAAGACAAAAGAGATCCAGAGCAGCACCATCAATTATGAAATTAAGTTAAAAATGAAATGTCTAACAAAGCATAAAAAAGCCTTAGAAGAAACTAAAACAAGGAAAATGGAAATAAATTTTAGTTAAATTGAGCTTATTGTGATGAGACCAACATTTTGTGTTTTTTCATGATCAAACCTTTTTTAGAATTACTAAGAAGTAACCAAACAAATAAGAATTTTTAATAACAAATTGTTCTTATTAAGCAAATTTATATTAAATATAAAACAAGATATATTAAGTAATGTAATATAACAACTTAAAAATGATGTAAAGCTAAGCAAAAAAGTTAGTTATAGCAACATAGTGATATAACTAAATTTAATTGAAAACATTAAAGAAGTGATTTATGTTATACAGAAAATTGGTATGCCATGAATCTAATAATGCCAAGGAGATAGAGTGTAATATTTTTTTATCATCAATTCAATTATGAGTAAGAAACCCTCACTAAATTTGCTAAAGCTTTCAAAAAATAAAATATTAAAAAAAAAAAAAAAATATATATATATATATATATATATAAATGAATATTTAAAGAGATAAATCTCATTATGATGAGTCAAACTATGTTTATTTCATCACAATTAAGCCTAATTTAGAATTATTATGAATTACTTCTTTTAATAAGCATAAAAAATAATAAATTATTAATTTAACATAACATAAACTTGTATTAAGACTAAAATTTTGTAAACTGAAGTAATATAATTTTTCGAATTCAAAGCAATGTAAATGCTGCATGAGAAGGGATTTATAGTTATACAATAATATATTAAAATTAAAAAAAATCTAAGAAATTGAGAATTTTTTTTAAAATTTTGCATTGTAAGATACTAATAAGATCTAGTGCATCATCCTCGATCATCATGTTATGTATGAACAAAAATTACTCATAAAGTTTGTTAAAAAATATAAAATAAATAATCATAAAAAATAAAAAAGATTATTTAATTTATTTTGCTCATCGATTAACATCAATTAAATTTTTTTCAATCTTTATCTGACAACATTTATAATTTCCATGATTTACTAAAATAAATATGCATAAAAAATAATAAATTATTATTTAAATATGATGTAAATATATGTTGAAGCTAAATTTAAATAAATTTAAGCAACATAATATTACCAAGTCAATGTGATGCAAAGGTCTAATGACTATAACTTGTGGTTATGCACTAAGAAACCAAGTCATAGAAACAAATTTGAGGAAAACAGTTAAAATTTATAGGAAAGCATTTACAAAGATGCTAAGGAATTTCAGTGAGACATCTTTCATCATTAGATAAGAAAAGAGTAAAAATATCTCATAAAAGGCTCCAAACAATTTATAAAAATATAAAAATGAATGTTTCATTTGATAAAGCTAGTGAAGACAAGTCTAACAATATTTTTTTATCTCAATTCAATGTTAATTTTTTAATTTCAATAAAATTACAAAAACAAGTAAGAACAAATAATAATAAAATACTATTTTAGTAATAAATAAATATGTAATAAAGTTGAAATGAGATCAATTGAATTAACTTATACACCAAAAATCAAAGGGTTGTAAAAGTCACAAAATTGAAGAATTAGACCTTTACAAAAAAAAATTAGTGCAAAACATTAGAAGAAATGAGATAAATTGCATAGCAAAGTTATATTCAAAGTTACTCAAGGGGTGAAATGCAATATCGTCATTTTTCAAGCATAGTATGAATGAAATTTTCTTGTAAAGTGTAGCAAAGCCATAAAACATAGAAATATTTAAAGACAAAAAAAGAAATATTTATTTTGATAAAACTCTTTATATTTTTTTATTTAATCTAATCATGTTTTTCTTGTCACATTTTCATCTCATATATATATTTTTTAAGTAATTAGTAACATTAAATAACCTAAAATATTAATAAATTATTGTTTTAGTATTATATAATTATATATATTTAAAAATTTAATTTAAAAAAATTTAAGCAATATTATACGATTAATTAGAACTAATTTAAAGCTCAAATGAGAAACAATTTGGTGGTAACAATAATACAAACAAATTAAAGTAAACAAATAGAAAAGAGAGATCAATTATACAAGAAAATTACATTCAAAGATACTAAGGAGATAAAGTGATCAGCTTTAATCAACAAATTGGGAAAAAAATAATATCTCATAAGTTGAGCAAAAATCCTAAAAATAGCATTTTAAAAAAAAAGAAATGAATATTTAAGTGGATAGGGGTTATCAAGATGAGATCAGTGACATTGATAAAAATTATAGTGATTTAACTTGTTAAATAAGCATAAATGATAAAACATTAGTTTTATTATTAAGTTAATATATATTACAACAAAAATCAATGAATAAAAGAAATTAAATTAGATAAATGGATCAATTATATAGGAATGTTATATTTAAGAGGCTAAGGAGACCAAGCGTGATATCCTTAATTGTAAAATTAGGCAATAATCAAAATGTCTCAAAATGTGAGCCTTAACCACAAAAAAGAAAATATTTCAAAATATAGAAACACATATTTTATCCTATAAGCATGTCGAGTATAGTCTAATGACATTAGTTTTGTCTTGAGTGGACATTGTTTGGAATTACTAAAATTCACAAAAATAAATATGTTTAATAATAATAAATTTATTTTTCAATATTGTCTTAAAATGTATTAAATTTGTAAAAAAAAATTTAATTGAATCATTGTAATATAATAAAATTAAAACAATTTAACGGTCACATATGAGAAGATTAAGAGTTTCATAATAATACAACTAAATCAAAGTAAAAACAAAAAAATAGAATAATTGTATAAAAAAAATAAATTTTAGCATGCTATGGAAATATTTTATTCTGTACTTGGCAATCATATTAGTTAAGATTCAAAATATATTTTAAAGCATTTAAAATTTAATACTTTATAAGATAGAGCTGCTTTAGATGGGTCGAATAACATTCCATTCATCATGACCACTATTTTTTGAAATACAATAATTTACCAAACTTAGTAAGCATCACTAATAATAAATTATTATTTTAATATTTGGTAAATATATATTTATAAGTAAATGAGATAAATTGAAGTAATATTATTGAACTACACTGAATAAACATAAGAGACACATGAAAGTTGAACTAGAGCTTCATTATAACTTAATAAAAGTATAAGAATAACATTGAAAGAAATGAGATAAATTATGTAAGGAGTTGTAATCAAGGATAACTTAGGAGATCAAGTGACACATTCTTGATCATCAAATCTGGAACAAATTAAAATGTCTCCTAAAATAAATAAAATCAAAAAAATTAAATATTTGTAATTATAGAAATAAATATTTAAGTAGATAAAGCTCATCAAGATGAGACTTTTTACATTTTCTTCATCTCAAAAGTACCTCATTTCAAATTACTACAAAAAACATAAGTAAATAGTATAAATATTAATAAAATTTTCTTTAATTTTAAATAATCATAAATATTGATTCTAAAAAGTGAAAATTAATGCCATGTAATAAATCTAAATTAAAAGAATATAAATGTTACATGGGAGGTGAATTAGAAATTTGTAGTAATATAATAAAATCAAAGAAGAACACTTAAAGAATTGACATAAATACAAGAAGAAAGTTGCATTTTGAGATACTAAGAATATTTATTACAATATCCTCGATCATCAAATAAGGTATAAAATGAAATGTCTTTTACAAAATTATAAAATTATGGTATAAAATATATTTTAAATTACAGAAAGGAATATTTAATCATATAGGGCTTGTCGAGCTATCTCGGATGATGTTTGTTTCACATCAATCCGACCTTGTTTGTAATTAATAAAAATTATCAATGTAAATAAATAAAATTAATAAAAAATTATTATCTTTATATAAGCTAAATATATATTAAACTTAAAATTAAATAAATAAAAGAATTTAAATAAAACCACACAAAAAATTAAAAAGGTCATAATTGAGGAAATTAAAGATTGATACTAATATAACAACAAAAAATTAAAAAATTAAAGAAACTCAATAAATTCTTGATTAAGAACGTATTCCATGATACTAAATAAATTTAATTGAAACTTTAATTGATATATTTATATTAAAGGTAAAACTAGATAAGGTAAACCAATATAACATTTCAATGCCAAAGTAACACAATGTGATAGGAATGGTGAATTTGAATATCAAAGTAATAAACCTAAACCAAGCTAAAAAATTTTTAGAATAGGAAAAATCACATAAAAAAGTTGTACTTAGAAATACTAAAGGTAATGGGTGTAATATAATAGATTATTATATAAGGTACAAAAAATATTGTATAAGTGTATGAAAATAAATTAAAATATAGAAATGAATATTCTATTACATAGAGCTGTTTAAGTAAAAAATTCATGTTTCATCATGATCAAATGTTATTTGTAATTATCATGAATTTTTAAAACAAATAAGAAAAACAATAGTTAAACATTAGGTTTGTATATACTATAGTTGAAGTCTGATAAATTAAATAAAAATTATATAACCAAACTATAGCTACGCAAAGGTCAAACAAGAGTAGACTTAGAGATTTATAAAGTATAAAAATCAAAGATAAAAATTTCAAGAAAATAGATAAATGATTTGGGAAAGTTGAGTTGGAAGATATTAAAGAGACTTGATGTATTAGGTAGAAATCAAAATATTTACTTCATCATGAATAGACCTAGTATGGAATAAATTAAAAACACAAATTTAAAAAAATGTAAATAATAACAAATTATTACCTTAAATTAATGAAATTTATTTTAGGGTTGAAATCAGATAAAATAAAATAATCTAATGTGAATAAATCGAAGCAATTTAATTGTCACATAAGATAAGAACTATAGTTTTATAGTAGTATAAATAAACAAAAGAAAGAAAATTGAAAAAATAAGACAAATTGTTGTGGAAGGATTACTCCAAGATAATAAGGAGATAAAGTATATCATCCCAATTCATACAAGAATATAGGAATCTAAATATGTCATAAATTTTTCTAAAATCATAAAAGTTTTTAAAAAAGAAGTAAATATTTAATTTTATAAAGTTTTCACAACAAATTTAATGACCTATACTTCATCTCAATTAGAACTTGTTTGAATTAGTGTGAATCGCAAACATAAATATAATAATAATAATAATAATAATAATAATAATAATAATAATAATAATAATTTAATTTTAAGAAAATATTTGATAAAGTAAAAATTACAAAAAATTAAAGCTATATAACATAATTAAAGTGATATAAAAGCAACATGGGAAGACATTTATAGAGACTAAGCCCTTCGAGACAAGTCTATTGATATTCATTTCATCACGATATGAACTTGATTCTAATTACAAAAAATAACTAAAATAAAATAATAGAAATAAGAATAAATTATCAATTTAACATTGAGTAAAAATTTCACAAAGTAGAAATGAGAAAAATTGAATCAATTAAATATATCCAAATAAAAGTTTTGAAGAAATAAGCTTATTTGTATGGTAAAGTTACAATGTAAGATATAATGGAGATCTTTTGTAACATTCTCGAACATTAAATCAAGTATGAATAAAAACACCATGTCAAGTATGGCAAAATATTAGAAAATGAAATACATTAAAATATATGAATGAATATACTATATGATAGAGCTTTTTGGAATGTGTGCAAAGTGCATGTTTCATCTACATTAGACACTATTTGTAATTACTACGAATTTAAAAATTAAATAAGAATACATAATAATGAATTATTATTTTAATATTATATATATATATAATAAAGAAAAAATTAATATAAAATTTTATAATATAATATTAGCAATTGTTTAATAAAAAAATTTAATAAATGCCATAAATTATACAACAAAGTTCCATTAGCCAATAATAAAGAAATTGACTTGAATATTCTTAATCATCATATACATATCAACATGTCTTGTAAAGCATGCCACAAAATGAGTTCACTTTAAAAATAAAAAAAAATATTTAGGTTAACAGAGCTTGTTAAATTGAGTTAAATGACATTTGTTTCCTCTTGATTAAACCTCATTTAGAATTATTATAAAAAGTTTGACATAATGAATGTCAATAATAACAAAATAGTATTTTAATATTAGGTAAATATAAATTAATACTGAGACAAGATAAACTAAAATAGTGTAATATGAACAAAACATTATAATATAAAAGTCACATTATGAGTTATTTAATGTGACAGTAATATAACCAACAAAAAATTTTAAATAGACTGACTATTTTAAAGTATCTCATAAAATATGTCAAAACCCAAAGAAAATAAAATATTATAAAAATAAGAAATAAATATTTAATTTTATTGGGCTCTTCTAGCCGAATCTAACGACCTTTTTTTCATTTCGATCGAATGTTTTTTAGAGTTACAACAAATTATAAAATTAAAGAATTAAAATTAATTATGAAGCTTTATTTCAAATATATATTAAATTGGACATAAAATAAATTGAAATAATTTAATAAAACAAAATGAAAGCTTTGTGAAGTTGACATAAGAGTAGAATAAGAATTTTGATAGTACCTTAACCAAATTGACATCAACATTTTGAATGAATAACATAAATTTTATGGGAAAGTTTAATTAAAACATATAAAGGACAATGATTATAGTTCCTTAATCATCAAATATAATACAAAAGAAATCATCAAATATAAAACAAATCAAAGTGTCTTATAAGGTATGCCAAAGCCAAAGAAAATAAAAATTTAAAAATTTAGAATTGAATATTTTATTTAATTGAGCTTGTAATGTCTTAGATTGTATTTCAAATTAATTACTAGAGAAAATAATTATGAAATTTCATAAATTGAAGTAATGTAAGTAGATCGTGTATAACATACTTGATAATCAAAGAAGGTCTAAATCAAAATATCCAATATAACTCTTCTAAACCATAGAATATAAATTATGTCAAAATTAAAAAAATTTTATTTAATTCTATAGAGAAAGTCAAGATAAGTTTAATGACATCTTTCGTCTCAATTGTGCCTTGATTAGAATTATTATGAATTAGAAAAATATATAAGCAATAATAACTGTAATTTTGTTTTAATTTAAATATATAATAAATCTTAAATTACTTAGATTTACATTATGGAATATAATATGATTAAAGTGATATAAAAGACAAATCACAGAATAAAAAAGTATCATAGTAATATTACCAAATTATGGTAAGTCATTTGAGTAAATATGATAAATTATATAAGTTACTTTCAAAGATATGCTATAGACTAAGTATATCACCCTCAAACAAGTAAAAATCAATATGTAGAGTGAAAAAAGCCAAATTTTTTGAAAATTAAATATTAAAATATATAATTAAATATTTAATTTGATAGAGCTCTATGATATAAGTCAAGTGACATATGTTCTGTCTCAATCGAACCTTATTTTTATTTGCGACAACAACAAATTTTATTAAACATAAATAATAACATATTATTATTCTAATATTAAGTGAATAAATAATATAGTGGAAATGAGACATATTAAAGCAATTTAAGACACCTTAATAAAATAAATGTATTGGCCACATGAGAGGATAATTAGATTTTATATAACTATAGCAAAAAGAAAGTAATGTATTTGAAAATAAGAGGTAAATTATACATAATAAACTACATTTAAGGATACTAAGACGGTCAAAGAAAACTATTCCCATTCAAATAATTGAGTAATAAACGAAATAACTTGTAAGACAAGCCAAAGTCATAGAAAAAAAATATTTTCAAATATAAAAATGAATATTTTACTTGAAACAAAAACATAAAGATGAGTCTAATGACATTTGCTTCAACTTGATCAAAGCCATTTTGCAATTAATATCAATTATCAAATGAAATAATCATAAAAAAATGAGTTATTATTTTAGTATTAATTAAATATATATTAAAGTCCAAATACAATTAATCGAAAAATGGTAACATAACAAAACAAAAGAAATATAAAGGTCACAAGAGAATAGATTTTGAATTATATAGTAGTATAACCAAATCAATGAAAAAAGCTAGAGTAAAATAAATTTCATGAGAAAGTTACATTCTAAAATAAAAAGAAGATTGTGTAAACTTACCAATTATAAAATAAAGCTCAAATTAAAATATCACATAAAGTATGGAAAAATCATAGAAAATAAAACATTTTGAAAATATAAAAAAGGATGCTTAATTTAATAATACTCATTAGGACAAATTCAATGCCATCTATTTCACTTCGATAGGACCTCATTTATGATTTCGATGATGTACCAAAATAGATAAAAAAACATAAAATTAAATCAAAGAAATGAAAAAGGTCACATGAGAATGGAATTACAGTTTCATAGTAATATAACATAATAAAAGTAAAAAATTGAAAATATGAGATAAATTATATGACAATTAAATTCCATGATACAGAAGACATCAAGCATAATATCTTTAATCATTAAATCAACTACAAATAAAAATTTCTTGTAAAGAATTCCAATAAAATCTTGTAAAGAATTCTAATAAAATGGAAAATAAAACGCAAAATTACTAAAATGAATGTTTAATTAGATTGAGCTCATAAAAAGAAGTCTAATGACATTTACTCCATCATAATTTTACATCATTTTGAATTACAATGAATTATTAGAATGCATATTCATACATAATAAATTTCTTTTTAAGAGAATAAAAACCAAGAATTATCACATGAGAGGAGAATAAAAACAAAGAATTTAACCAAATTTAAGAAAAAAAATTTATTTAAACTATATAAATTATCTAAAAAATTTGCATTCAAGAATACTATGTAGAACAATTACAATTCCATCTAATATAAAATTGAATATGGATAAAAATTTACTGATTAGGTATGCTAAATATATATATATTTCAAATGTAGAAATTATATTTAGTTTTATAAAGCTCTTTGAGATGAGTATGAACAAATAGTTTCATCTCGATAAAACTTTATTATGAATTACTTCAAATTACTGTAATAAATAAGCAAAAATAATTAAAAAAAATTGAACATAGAATAAACATTAAAAAAAGTTAACATTTAATGAATTGGAGCAATATAATATGAGAAAAAAAACTATATAGTGGTGACATGGGAGGAAGTTTAGAGTGTTATAGTAATATAACTAAATCTAAGCAAAATTAATTGTATAGAAAAGTTGTATTTTAACAAGCCAAAAAGATAATGCAAAAATCCTTAGTCATCAAATAATAGTTGACAGAAACTATTAAGTAAAGTGCGGCCAAATTATGGAAAATGAAAAATTTTAAAATATATATGTTGATATTTAATAGAGCTCCTCAAGCCAACACCAATGATGTTTCATTCATCTCAGTAGAATGATATCGGGAATTAATTTGAATTATGAATGTAGGTAAAGAAAAATAATCACAAATTACTTTCCAAATGTTAAGTAAATCTATATATTAAATTTGAAATCAAATAAATTGAAGCAATGTTGTAAAATCAAATGAAAGTAATGTAAACGTAACAAAACAGATGATAGCTAAATATTCCAAAAATAGAGAGAAATCAGAAGGGAGTGTAACATTTTGATATAGTAATAATCGATTATAGTATCCTCGATTGTCAAATTACTTATGAATCAAAATTTCTCAAAAAGTGAGTCAAAGGAATATAAAGCAATATTTGAAAATATATAAATAATTATTTAAATAGATAGAACTTGTCCAGGTTAGTCCAATGATGTTTATTTAATATCGATCAAATTATGTTTGAAGTTGCTTCAAATTGTAATAGTAGATAAGCATAAATAATAATAAAATATTAAATTGATATTAAAATAGTTTATAATCAAGTTAAAATAAGAAAAATTTTGATTATGTAATATAACAAAAATAAAGCATTGTGATAATCACATTTGATAAGAATAAGAATATTATAGTAACATAACAAAATTAAAGAAAAAACAATTGAATAAAAGTGATAAATTATACAATATAATTGCATTATTAGAAACTAAGCACATCAAGTGTCAGATTCTTAGTAGAAAATTAGGTACAACTAATAATGTCTCATAACGAGTACAAAAATCATGAAAAATAAAATATCAAAAGACATAAAAAAGAATATCTAAATTGATAGAGCTTATTGAAATATAATAACTTACTATATTAATTAAAGTAAATATATAATAAAATTTAAATTAAATGAATTATACATTGTAATATATCAAAACAAATGATGTAAAAGTCATGCAAGAGGAGAATGATAGCAACATTGTAATATAACTAAATCAAAGATATAAAATTCATAAAATGTAGGAAATTATACATGAAAGCTGCATTAAAAAGACAAAGATAAACGATTATAATGGCCTCAACTACCAAATAATGTACAAGTAGAAATACTTTATAAAACTTTCAAAAACTAAAGAAAATAAAATATTTCAAAATATTAAAATTAGTATTTAATTTGATATAGTACATTGATATTAGTCAAATTATTTTTCTTCGATCTCGATAATATCTTATTTGAAAATATTATTTATTTCTAAAATAAAACACTTATAGAAAAATTGATTATTATTTTAATATTAAATTTATATTTAATAAAGTTAAAATAATATAATTTGAAGTAATGTTCTATAAAAAAGTTAAAGTGATGTAATGGGCACCTGAGACAAAAATAAGAGTTTCATATAGTAATATAACCAAATTAAACGAAAACTTTCGAATAAATGATGTAAATTCAATGAGAAAGTTGTATCACAAGATATTTTGAGGATCAAGTGTGGCTTACTTTTCCATCAAATTTGGCAAGAATATAAATTAAAATATTAAAAAATAATTTAAGATATTTAAAAATAAAATTAATAAAAATATAAAGAAGAATTTTTGTTTCGACAAAGCTCATCGATTTAAGTCGAATGATGTTTGTTTCATCATGATCAGGCCTCATTTGGAATTACTTAGAATTTCCAATGTAAATGATCTTAAAAATAATACCTTATTAATTTAATATTAAATCAACATATATTAAGGCTAAAATGAGACAAATTGAGGTAATGTAATTTAACTAAAGCAAATGATGTAAAGATTATTGCATTCAAAGAAACTATGGCAAACAAGTGTAATAATCTTTTTCATCAAATATAATACAATTTAAAACATCTCAAAAAGTTGCAAAATCTATAAAAAAAATTCAAAATTTATAAATTAATTTTTAAATAGATAGATATCATCAAGATGAGTCCAAGGATGCTTTTCTCTAAATCAATTAGAATTTGTTTTGAATTAGTACTAATTACAAATGTAAATAAGGACAAAAAATAAAAAAAATATTATTTTAATTTTGAATAAAAGATTAAATAAAGTTGATATAAGATAAATTGATGTTCAATAGTGTGAAAGATTAAGGTGATATTTAGGTCAATGTTGCAAACATATAGACTAGAATCAAAATTCTATAATACCATAAAAAAATTAAAGCAAAAAATTACAAAAAAAAGATTAATTCAGTGATATAGTTGCATTCCAAGATACTAAGGACATTGAGCGTAACATAATCGATAAAAAAATTTGGTAGGAATTAAATGGTTTTGTAAAGTTTGGAAAAGTAAAGGAAAATAAAATATTTTAAAAAAATATCACGAAATGTTTAAATGGCCAGAGTTTGTCATGTTAAGTTTGAAGGCGTTTGTTTCATCTTCGATAAAACCTCATTTAAAATAAGTATCTGTTATCGAAATAAATAAAAAAATCACTAATTCTTTTACATTAAGTAAATATAAGTTAAACGAAAAATAAGATAAATTAAAGAAATATAATGTAAATAAATTAAACCAATGCAACGATCACAACATGGTATGAAAAATTACGGTCTAATAAGCTAAGGAGATGAAGTGTAACATCGAATTGAAGAAATCAAATATAAAATTTTTGAATGTTAAATAAGCTATGAATCAAAATATCTCCTCAAGCCTACCAAGCATCTAAAAAATTCAATATTTAAAAATAATATAATTAATATTTAATTTGATATATCTCGTAAAGAGGAGTTCAATGACATTTATTTCCTCTCTATTATGCCTCATTTGAAATGTTTCTAAAATACTAAAGTAAATTTGCAAAAAAATGATTATTTTTTATTAAATTTTGATAGAGAAAAACTAAATGAATGTTATGCAAAGAAAATCATTGGTAATGTAAAGGTTTAAAATTGTAAAAATGAATATTTAATTGAATATAGCACATTGATACAATTACAAGACATCTATTTTGTTTTAATTAGACCTCATTTGGAATTACAAAAAACAAATATAAGAAAAATTATCTTTTTTTAAATATTAAGTAAAGATATAATAAACAAAAAATAAGATAAGAAGAATCTATCTACAAAAACAAAATCAAACTGATGTAAAAGCCACATAACAAAAATATTGGAATTTGTTACTAAAAAAATTAAATAAAAGAAAAAAAATAAAAAAAATTTTATATATTAGTTACATTCATAGGAACTATGGTGATCGAGTGTAACATCATTATGGTTAATCCTGGTATAAAAAATGCCTCATAGAGCTTACGAAAGTTAAAAAACTTAAATACTTTAAAGCAAAATAAATAGTTAATAAGATTAAAATAATTGACATGAGTCTAAGAACATTTGTTTCATATTAATCAGACATATTTTAAAATTACTAGTAATTTTAAAAAATGAATAAAATAATAATAAATAATTATTTTATTATTTAGTAAAAATATACAATAATTAAAAGTAGATAAATTGATGCTTTTAACATAATAAAACAAATGTGATGTAGAGGTCACATGATTGAATATTTAAAATTTCATAGTAACATAACAAAATCATAAGAAAAACTTTTGAGAAATAAGATATATTGTTCTTGTAAGTTGCATTCTATGATAGTTCGGAGAATGAATATAATATCCTCGATCATCAAATATTGTATGAATCAAAATGTCATGTATAATATGCAAAATTGCTAGAAAATAAGATATTAAAAAATATAACATGAAATATTATAGTTAATAGAGTTGTCCAAACGAATCCAATGCCATTTGTGTCAGCTCTACATTGCTTACTCTTAAAATGTATTTTAAGATATGTAAAAACGAAAGAAGGGAAATACATTAAAAAAATTAAAATGAATATTTAATTGGGTAAAACTCCTAAACGCATGTTTGTAATGTTTGTTTTTTCTTGACCTCATTTTAAATAAGAACAAATGTAGAATACTTAATGAAAAATAAAAATATTAAGAAAATTTATATTAAATATGAGACGTGTCAAATTAAAGCCATGTAATGTAACCAAAAGAATGCTGCATAAACTTAACACGAGAGGAGAGCTTGAGTTTCATTGTGTGACCTATACTTAGCTCTGATTAGTTAGATTATATAACTTCAATTTATATCATTTTTATTTTAACATATATTTGCTTAAAAAACGAAATAAATTATTAACATTTATCCTTATTTACATTTATAATTCATAGTAATTTGAATTGATATCAGATTGAGAGTAATAAAAATTTTTAGACTTTTTTAGATGATCTATATCAAATTAAATATTTTTGTTATATTTTAGAATTTTATTTGCATGTGTTTTTGCATACTTTATAGGATATTCATTTGTCCTTGATTTGGCGAACCATGGTTTTACACTTGATCTCTTTAGTATCATGGTGTGAAATTTTCTTGCATAGTTTATTTAATTTTCTTAAGCATTTTGCTATTATTTATTTATATTTTTACAAAACATTAATTCGCCACATCTATGCCTATTACATCTTTTTCATTTGATTCTATTAAATTATTTAAATTTAACTCTTTTTAACATTATTATATGTTTATTGATTGTTAAAATTAAAATTTATTATTATTTATCATAACATAAATTAGTATTTCTTAGCAACTCTTTTTGAGCATTGATCACGACAATGCAAACTTTGTTGAGCATGTCTTGAAAAAATCATCCAAATTACATTTTTCTTTTTATAATTTTAAATATGCTATGAGGTATTCCAATTATTAACTTATTTCAAGATTAAGCTTGTAACATTCAATCTCCTTAGTTTTTTCAACATAATTTGTCTCAAGGAATTTATCTCATTTATTAACAACCTTTTTCTTTTATTTGGTTATATAATTGTGATACTCAAATTAGTCTATTATGTACCCTATTCATAATTTAAATTAGTTAGACTACTTTTTTCTAATAAATTTAGTTTTTGCATTAGTATATATTATTTTCAAAATTAAAACATTAATTCATTATTGTTTAAGTTTTGTTTAACTTTTGGTAGCTGTAGTACTATCAAGTGAAGTCTGGTTGAGGTGAAACAAGTATTATTAGATTTTTTTCAAAGAGTTCTATCCATTTAAGAAATTTTCTATTTTTTAAAATATTTAATTTCTATTGGTTTATGTATGCTTTACATGATATTTAATTAATACCGTATTTGATGAATAAGGAATTACACGTGATCTCCTTAGCATTTTGCGTTACAACTTTACCATACAATTTACCACATTTTCTCAAATTCTCAGGATTTATTTTGGTATATTAGTATGAATATAAAAATATCCTCTCATTTGTCCGTTGCAATGCTTTGATTTGATTATATTACACTGATTTTAATTATGTAGTATCAACTTTATCGTATATTGCCTTAATATTAAAATAATAATTTTTTATTTTTTTATTTAATTTAGTTATTTGTATTACTTCTAAATGAGTCCCAATCAAGATTAAACAAGTATCATTAATTATTTTGAAATAATAATTACTATTACTTAAAAATATGTTATTTGTAACAGTTTGTCATCCTTTACAATTCATTTTGATCCAAACTTTTTTTGATTGTTATGGATGTTGCACTATAATACCTCAGTTTCTTGAATTGAATTTTTCCAACAAAATTTATCTCACTTGTTCAAATATTTCTCTAAATTTTATTATATTATAATTAAAATCTAACTCTCCCACCCTGTAGCTAATATATCCCTTTTGTTTTATTAAATGTCATTGTATTAATTTTTCTTATTTTATCTTTAATATATATTTTCTTAATGGAAAAAAATTATTTATTTCTCATATTTAATTTTCTAATTAATATTTGTTTGAAATAAGGTTTCATTGAGAGGAAACAGATGTTGTTAGACTAGCCTTAATGAGCTCTGTCCAATCAAATAGCCTTTTTATATTTTCAAATATTTTTAGTTTCAAGGGTTATGACAAACTTTGAAAGATATTTGATTTATGATTTATTTGATAGTGATGGATGTTACACTTGATCCCTTTAATATCTTGGTATCTAACTTATACAATTTATTTCATTCCTCCAAAATTTCACAACGATTTAATTATTTTACTATGCAAC
Source organism: Vanilla planifolia (assembly GCA_023846275.1). Taxonomy (NCBI): domain Eukaryota; kingdom Viridiplantae; phylum Streptophyta; class Magnoliopsida; order Asparagales; family Orchidaceae; genus Vanilla; species Vanilla planifolia. The sequence goes on from JAIUJO010000288.1 coordinate 364,129, forward strand.
TATATCTTATTCCATGTGACATTTACAACTATTGGATTTTGTTATATTGCATTCATCCCTAACATATACTTATTTAATATTAAAGTTAATTTATTATTTTTATTATTATTTATTTTGAAATTTCAGAAATGTTTGAAATGAGGACATGAAAGAATTACCATTGCACTGATCTTAATGAGGTCTATCTAATTAAATATTCCTTTCTATATTCCAAGACATTTTTTTTCTAAGGTTTTGGCATGCTTTACATGACATTTTGATTCGTAATAGATTTCATGACCTTGAATGTTACACTATTTCTCTTTATTGCCTGATAATTTATCTCATTTTTAAATTTATTTTTTCCTTTTATTTATTTGTATTATTATATATCCTAAATCTCTTCCCACAAAGACTTTCCATCACAGTGATTTAATCTGTATTATATTACTTGAATTTATCAAATTTTATTTTTTTCTTATATTTATTTAATTTTGTTATGTTAATTTATTATTATATATTCATATTTAGTTTGGTAATCCAAAGTATTTCCAAATCATTATTTCAGTCACAGATGTTCTAATGATTAAACATGTTGCACATGATCTTCTTAGTATCATGCAATATAACTTTCACACATAATTTATCCCATTTCATCAAATATTTTCATTTAATTTTTATATTTTACAATGAAATTGTAATTTTCCTCACTTATGACCTTTATATCACTTTCATTTAGTTTTATTATATTACCTAAATTTATCACATTTCAAATTTGTTATATATTTGCTTAATAATAAAAAAACAATTGATTACAATGAATATTTGTTAACTTTTGTTATTCATAGTAATTCAAATAAGTTTTGATCAAGACAAAAATATTGTTGATTGACTCATCATACTTTTTTTAATTTCCAAAGTTTTTAACATATTTTACGAACAATTTCATTTCATAACCTAAATGATGATATAAGATGTTAGGCTCAATCTCATAAGCTTCTTGGAATTTTACTTTCCTACAAAATTTATTTCATTTATTCAAAGTTTTTGTATTGTCATAGTAACATTAAATTTAGTTATGACTTGCTACTCAAGTACCATTTCATAGCTTTCATTCAATTAAAGTACATTGCATCAAATTATATATTTTTAGCTTCAACATAATTTTTTAAATATTAAAAATTAATTTTTAATTGTTTATGTTTATTTATTTGGGTAACTTAATGTAATTCAAAATGAGTTACAATCAAGACAAAAACAAATGTTATTTAATGCTCTTCAAATAGTTCTAACATATAGATATTCATTTTTATGTTTTTAAATATTTTATATTCTAGAGTTTTTACACACTTTAAAAAATATTTAATTTGATCTTGTTATGTTACTATGTAACTTTCAATCTTCATTCATGTAAGCTCTATATCACTTTGATTTGGTTAGATTACATTGCTTCAATTTATCCTATTACATAGTTAATATAAATTTCCATATTACTAAATAATAATTTATTATTTTTATTCTTATTTGTTTTCGTAATTGAAAAAAATTCCAAATGAGGTTTTATTGACACAAAACAAAAGTGGTTGAGCTTTATATATTTTAAAATTTCTTTTTATATTTTTCAATGTCTTCTTTTCCATGATTTTGGAAAGCACTCTTTTGAAGATTTGATTAATAACCTACATGATTTTCAATGATTTTATATATGATCACCTACTTGGAATGTAACTTTCTTGTATAATTTTTTAGTTTCTTCAATTTTTTACTTCAATTTGATCATATTATTATCTAACTCTACACTGACTCTCACTTCACCATTAGATCTATTTGAATTAGTTTCATTATTGTCCTCTGATTTGTTAAACTACTTGCCTTTACAATTTTATATGGTTATTTTCTTTGGTATTTTGCACTAATTCCAAACTATGTCAGATTGAGAAAATAAAAAATGTTGAACTTTTCTTGATAGGCTCTAGCCAATTAAATATTCATTTATCTAATTTTATGTGTATTATTTTCTAAGGTACTAACTTTCTTTTTTGGACATTTGGATTCGTACAAGAGTTGATGATAATGTTGTCACACTAAATTACCTTTGTACATTGGAATGTCACTTTCATGCATAATTTAACTCAGTTTTTCAAATTTTTTATATTTGTTTGATTTTATGGCCATGTAACTCCAAATCGTCTCTTGCATGACTTCTATATGGCTTTAATTTTGTTATATTATTTTGCTTCAATTTTTCACATTATAGCTTCAATAAGTATTTATTTAATATTACTAAATTAATTTACTATTATTTATGATTATTTACTTTGGAAAGGATTTTTAATTCTAAATGAGGTCCAATGGGGATTGAACAAATGTTCTTTCACTTGTGTCTACAAGTTTTATCAAAATAAAAATTCAATTTTATATTTTAAATTATTTAATTTTATCAGGTGTCAACATGTTGTTTAAGAAATTTTAATTCATAATTTATTTGATGATGAAAATATTACACATGATCATCTTACTTTTTTGGAATACAACCTTCTTGTGTAATTCAAGTCATTTCTTCAGGTTTTTCTTAAAAATTCATTATTTTACTTTGTAACTCAAATTCTCAACTTGGGTGACATTTATATCATTTTTTATTTTGTTATGTTATAATATCTAAATTAATCTTACCAACGCTTCAACATATTATAATTTAATCATAAAATAATAACGTATCATTATTAATTTTTATTTAATTCTTTTTCATAGAAATTCCAATCAATGGTTGATTTAGAGGAAACAATCATCCTTGAACTTGTCATTATGAGTCTATGAAAGTAAAGATTCAATTTTTTTATTCTTAAGTATTTTATTTTCTATGGTATTGGCATGGTTTACAAAAGTTTTAATTGTGCCTTATTTGATATTCATGAGTGTTACACATGACCTCCATTATACCTTCATATGAAACCTTCTTGTAGAGTTGATCTCATTTCTTCATATTTTTTACTTTCATTTGGATATATTATTTCTTTTAATTTTTCACACTTCAACTTACATATATTATTTTTAAAATTGAAATACTAATATATTATTATTTAATTTTATTTATCATTTAATTCATAGTAATTACAAAAGATTTCATAGAAAATAAAAAGAAATTGTGCTGAACTCAGCTTAGCGAGTTATCTGAGAAAATTTCTATTTCTAATTTTTCATTTATTTTATTTTTATGATTTTGGCATGATTTACGAAATATTTTAATTCATACAATTTTTTGTGATCAGGGATCTTACATTTGATATCTTTAGCATCTTAGAATGCAACTTTTCCAAACAACATTTCTCATTTTCTATTTTTTTACTCTTAATTAGTTATTATACTGTATAACTCTACATCTCCACCCATGTGACTTTAATAAAAACTTTATATTATTATATTACATTACTTCAATTAATATTATTTTTATCTTACAGATATATATATATATTATAAAAATAGTAATTATTATTATTTATGCTTTTTTCAATTTATAGTAATTATCAAGATGATTCATTCAAGAATAAACAATCACCATTTTAGGCATGTCAATGGGCTTTAAGATATAAAACATTTATATCTATATTGTTAAATATTTAAATTTAAAGAGTTGGCAGACTTTGGAAGATAGTTTTATTACTACCTAACTTGACAATTGGGAGTGTTATAGTTAATGAACTTATTATTTTGGAATACAACACTCTTGTGCAATTTATCTTATTTTTACAAGTTTTTTTTTTTTGGTTATATTACTTTATAACTCTAAATCTCTTTACTTATGGCCATTACACATCTTCGATTAGGCTATATTAAATATGTTCAATGTACCTCATTTCAGCTTTAATGTTGTTATTTACTTAATATTAAAAATATTAATTTTTTAATATTTATTTATCTTTTTTGAAATTTAAAATCATTTCAATTGTAGTCTTATTGAGAGGAAATAAGTGTGTTTTGAAATAGTCTTGACAAGTTTAATCAAATTAAACATTTATTTGTTTATTATTTTTTAAAATTTTTTTTAAAACTTTTTGCATGCATTATGAAAGCTTTTTATTCATTCCTTATTCAAAGACTAAGGACATCATACTTAATCTCCTTAGGATCTTTGACTACAACTTTCTAATAAAATTTATCCTCCTACTTATTATTTTATGTTTTCATTTTATTATGTGACTCTAAAATCTCCTTTCTTGTGATCTATACCTTGCTTTGATTCAAATACACAACATTAGTTCATATTATCTCATTTCAACTTTAATTTATATTTACTTATATTGAAATAATAATTTTTTTAAGTTAATGCTTATATATTTTGGTAACTCTCACCAAACGGTAACTGACTAAAACATAAGAAATGTCATTGTACTCATCTTAACCATATATATACAATAAATGTTCATTACCATATTTTTTAATATTTTACTTTCCACAGTTTTTGAGTATTTTTTGAGACATTTTAATTTTTATCATACTTGATTATCCATGATGATACACGTGATCTCTTTACCCTTTTTCATTATAAATTTTCCATACAGTACGTCTCATTTAGATAAATTTTATTTTGATTTTGATAATTACATTGAAACTTTAATTTTATTCTCAGATGAATTTCACATTGATTTCATTTTGTCATTAAAAGTTTTTTTAATTTATCTTATTTTAGCTAATCATATATTCACTAAATACTAAAATAAAAATTTATTACTACTTATATTTATTTAAGTTATTATTTCATTGTACTGCAGAATGAGGTCCAATCAAGATAAAATGAACATTGTTGGATTCATGTGGACGAGCTATGTGTGTCAAATACTTTTTTATAATTTTAAATATTTTACATTGTATCATTTTTGCACACATTCTAAGAAATTTTAATTCTTACCTAAGTTCGAGATCAAGAATGTTAAACTTAAACTCTTTCGCATTTTGTAATGCAACTTTTCCCACACAAATCTATCTCATTTCTTCAAATATTTTTTTATTTAGTTATATTACGTCGAATCTTACATTTTCCTCTTATGTAACACTTAGAACTCTTAATTTTGGTTGGATTATATCCTTCAAATTTTATTCACTTCAAATTTAAAAATTTATTTTATTAATATTAATTAAATAATTTATTATTAATTTATTTTGTAATTTGTACCTCTTATGAATGAGGTCCATGTTATTCAATTAAATAATTATTTTGTATTAAATATTCGAAACTACTTTGGACTCAAAAAAATGAGTTCTACAAACTTAAGTAATTATTTTTATATCATTTAAATATTTTATTTTTATTTCATTTGAAACATTTTACAAGACATTTCAACTGAACAAGCTTTGAAGATTGAGTTCGTTAATTTTGATCTCTTTCATGTGTTTGAATGCATCTTTCAAGTATAATTTATCTCATTTCAACAAAGGTTTTCTTCAATCCGTTTGTATTACTATTTAACTCTAAATATTTTCTCATGTAACATATGCATCACTTTGTTTTGGTTATGTTACATTGTTTTAATTTATCGTATTTTAGATTTAAAAATTAATAAAATAATAACTTGCATTTATTTATTTTTATTGACTTTCATAATTCACAATAATTCCAAATGTAGGTTTATCGTGCCAAAATAAGCAACAATGAACTCCTCTCAAACAAATCTATCCAACTAAACTTTTTCACATTTCAAATATTTTATTTTTTAGGGTTTTACAATATTTTATAAGAAACTTCAGTTTATAATTGAATTAATGATTGAGGATATTACATTCAAACTCTTTAGTTTCTTAGAATGCAACTTATCTAAACAATTTATCTCATTTCTTAAAACAATTTTCCTTCATTTTGTTATATTAGTATGAAACTCTAAATATTTACTCTTGTGATTTTTTCATTAGTTTGTGTCTATTTTAATTTGTTGCCATGAATTATCTCCTTTCTTTTTAATATATATATACTTAATATTAAATTATAATTTATTTGTATTTAAGCATATTTTCTTTTGTTATTCAAATTAAATGTAAAAAATGTTGATTAAGACTAAACAACCTTTTTTAGACAAAACTTAATGTGCTTTATCTAATTCAATATTTATTTTTTGTATTTTTTCGTATATATTTGTTTTTGAGGACTTTCACATATTTTATTAGACATTTTTATTCATACATAATTTTATGACTTGTGACGTTACAATTGATATCCTTACTATCTCTGAATGCAACATTCACATGTAAATATTTTATTTATTTAATTTTTTACTTTTCAATATTACTATGTAACTAAAAATCTCTAGTTGTTTAACCATGGCATCCCTTTGATTTTGTTAGATTCCATTGATTTATTTTATGACATTTCATTTTTAATGCATATTTTATTAGTGTTCAACTTAAAACTATTATTATGTGTTACTTCAATTCTTTTATAGATTGCAAACATTCCAATCGAGGTCTAATCGAGAAAAAATGTCATTGGACATATCTCGACAAGCTCTATCCAATTAAATAATTATTTTTATTGTTTAACTGTTTCATTGGAGCTTTAACATATTTTGTAAAATAATTTGATTCATACCATGTTTAATGATAAAGAATGTTATAGTTTGTTTCCATTGATTTTTTGGATGCAACTTTCTTGCAGGATTTCTCTTTTCTTCAAATTTTTCACTATAAGTTAGTTTTTTTACAATGTAACTCTACATCTCATTTTGTTGTCCTCCACATGATTTTCATTCACTTAGATTTCATTACGTTAACTTATCAATTTTTAACATTAATGTATATTTTCTTGAATTTTTAATAATAATATTTTAATATTTGTGAATAACTATTATGATAATTTTCAGTAACTGCAAGCAATATCTTGTCGAGATGTAACAAACTTATGACAAGCTATATCAAATTACATAACTATTTTTATATTTTTTAAATAATTTTTAGGATTTTTGCATGAAATACAATACTTTTTAAATTGCCTTTGATTTAGATGATTCATGATGTTGAAATTGATCTCATTAGTATCATGGAGTGCAACTTTTCAATATAATTTATCTCATCTACTAAAAATGTTTGCTTCGATTTGGTCATACAACTTTGAATCTCTAATTCTACTCTTGTATGACTTCCATCATTTTCATTTGAATATATTAAATTATTTTAATTTATCTCATTTCAAGTATGTTGTACATTTGTTAAATATTCCATGAAAATAATTTCTTATTATTTACACTTCATTAAATTTTTTTTACAAAAATACCTAATATGTTTTGATCGAGATAAAACTAACTTCATTACAAAAAAAAATTAATTTTTTTTGTAACTGTAAACATGTCTTTCCAATGATCTTTGCACCTTTCATGCTTAATTAATTTGATGATCATGATTTTTACACAATTTTCTTACTATTTTGAAATACAATGTTTTGGGAAAAGTTTATCTCCCTTCGTAATGATTTTGACTTTTATTTTGTTATATCACTATTAAACTCAAATGACTCTTCATATGAGCATTACATCACTTTAATTTGGATAAATTATATTTTTTTTAATAGTGTGAGTTTTAATATATATTTACACAATTTTAAAAAAGTAATACTCCTTTTTTAGGCTTAAATAAAATTTGAAAAAAAGTCCAAATTAAGTCCGGTCACGATAAAACAAATCATATTTGACTTGTTTAGATTAACTCTTTTGAATTAAATATTCATTTTTATATTTTTTTATCTTTTATTATCTAAAATATTTGAAAGTTATACTAAAAATTTAAATTCATACATGATTTGATGATCAAGCATATTACAATTTGTAATATTTAAATAGTAAATAAGAATAACTAATTATATATTGCAATTTAGTTTTTTCCAACATTGTTTTCTTCATTTTGATCAGATCTTCTTTAGAATTTCAATAAATTATCAATTTAAATAAGTATAAATAACATTAAATATTAAATATTATTTTAATAATAATAAATTGTTTCTAAACTAAAATAAAATTTAGTTATAATATAACAATATAGTAGTGATGTAATCTCAACATCAGAGGAGATTTAATGTTCCTAGTAATATAACTAAATCGAAGATAAAACTTTTAAAAAATGAGATAAATTGTATGAAAAAGTTAATTTTCAATTTACTAACATGCTCTAGTGTAACATAGTATTTCAAAAAATAACTAAAAATATAAAAAATATTATTTCGTTTGAAAGAGGACCTCAAAATGAGACTAATGACCATTGTTTTGTCTTAATAACACCTCGTTTGGTAATACTACAAACTACAAAGAAAAATAGGCAGAATTTAAATAAAATTAATTTTTTAATATCAAGAAGAATATATGAAAGCCAAAATAAGCTAAATTAACATGACATAATATAATGATATCTAGGTGAAGTAATGGTCGCACAACAAGAAATTTTGAGTTTTTTTATTAATATAACTAAATCAACGAAAATTTTCTTAGAAATGTGGTCAGATATTTAAGATTGCCAAATTCTAAGCTACAAAAGAAATAAAGTATAAGATCCACAATTATTAAGATAGGTATGAAACAAATGTCTCACAATGTATGTGAAAATCTAAAAAAATTTAAAATATAAAAATTTTACTTTTAATTAAGTAAAGCTTGTTGAGATGAGTTCAACAGAATTTGTTTCGTCACAATTTGAGCTCATTTTCAAATATTATGAGTAATAAAAAAAATAAGTAAAATATTATGAAATGTTCCTTTTAATATTATGAAAAAATATATTAAAGCTAAAATGACATAAATTGCACTAATATAATTCAACCAAACCAAAACTATATATAGGGCATACACGAAAAGAATAAGAGTTTTTCTGTAATAGAACCACTCTAACAGAAAATTTGAAAAAATAAGACAAAATCGGCAAGAAATTTATATTCTAGATATTAAAACAATTGATTGCGATATTTTTTACTAACAAATTAGTTGTCATTAAAAATGTTTCAAAATGTGTCCCAAAACAAAAGAGAATAAAATAACTAAAAATTAAATAATGATTATTTAATTAGATAGAGGTAGTCATGACATTTCAAACAAAATGTATTACGTCTCAAATAAATCTTTTTTGCTATTACTATGGCTTAGCAAATTAAACAATAAAAAAATATTATTATTGTTTTTAAGTAAAAAGTATAATAAAACATAAAAGGGATATATTGAAGCAATGTAATGTTTCATAGTTAAAGAGATACAATTGTGAGACGAGAGGAGAATTAGAGTTTTATAATAACCTAAATTAGTCAAAACAAAAAATTTATAGAGTTAAACGCAAAGGAAAGTTTCATATGAAGATACTAAGAAGATTTAAGGCAATATCCTCAACTATCAAAATTAGGTGCAAATAAAATGTCTCATAAAAAATGAAGAAAAAATTAAAATATAAAAAATTTAAAAATACAAAAAATAAATGACAAATCTTTATCATTAAATAAATTATGAATAGAAATGCAAAGTAAACAAAGCCAAAACCTAACCAAAAAAATTTAAAAATAAAAAATAAGTATTTAATTAGATAGAGCATGTGAGATGAGTCACTAACGTTAGTTCTCCATCTTGTGACATTCAAAATTGGCAACAATTACAAAAAACAAAAAGCAAGCATAACAATAACACATTCTTTTATATTGAAAGAAATATATTTTATCTAAAATGTTTTTCGTTGATGCAATACAATATAACAAAATCAATGTGAAGCAAATGCCATAAAATAAGAGGTTTAAAATTACATAATAATGTAGTAAACAAAAGAAAAAAATTTGAATAAACCTAAAAAACGATATAAAATAATTGCATTTCGAGATACAAAATAGAAAAATTTTTAAATGCTTAATCATAATAGATGTACAAATCAAAAAGAGTCATTAACATTGCAAATGCCTTAGAAATATTAGTTTTTTTAGTAAAAAGGTTTTTAATTCACGGAAATTGAGGTTTGTTCATTTACATTTTTTAATCACCATAAGAGCTTGTTTGGAGTTACCACAAATTTAAATCATAAAAGGCCATAAATTAATGCAAACTATTATTTTGAATATTAAGAAATATAATATTACCAAATCAAAGAAAAAGTTAAAGAAATGATAGTAAATTGCACTCAGATGTTGTATATCAACATATTAAAAAGATAGAATGTAACATTTCTTACTATTAAATAAGGAATGATTCAAAACATCTCTTAAAGATTGTCAAAACCTTATAAAAAAAAATTTTAATTAAAAATAAATATTTAATTTGATGTAACTTGTTAAGATATGTTCGACAATGTTTTTCTCATCTCAACAAAGCCAAACCTTGAAGTATTAAGAATTAATAAATTAAATTAGCAAAAATATTATTTTTAAAAAAAAGTAAATATGTAATAAATCTTGAATTAGAATAATATAAGCAATGTAATAAAAAAATATAGCAATGCTAAGATTACACGAGAGGATAATTTGAATTTCATAGTAATATATCAAAATAAAAATAAATATTTAAAAAAGTGAGATCCATTTTGTAAAAAAAATTTCATTCAATGTTACTGAGTAGATATAACGTAACATTCTCAATCTTATATTTTTTCACCAATTGAATGTGTCATAAAATATGCCAAAACACGATAAATAAAATTGAAGAAATAAATTAAATTATGCAAGAAACAACAATCCAAGATAATTTGGAGTAATTGTAAAATTCTGGATCGCTAAAACATATGTAATAAAAAAGACTCCTAATACATGCCAGAAAAAGAGAAAATAGAATATTTAGAAAGATAAAAATAAACCTTTAATTTGATAGAGCTTATTAAGGAGTGTCCAACTTCATTTATTTTCAGTTGATCAGACTTTGTTGAAAATTATGGTGAATTACAAAAATAAATAAGCATAAAAATTAAACTTTTATTTATTTATTTATTTTAGCCCTAATTATATATATATGTAAATTTTTAAATTTTGCAAATTAAAGAAACATAATGCAACTAAATCGAAGCAATAAATTTTGAGAAACAGATAAATTGCATGGAAAAGTTTTATACCAACAAAATAAAAAGATTTAGTTCAATATCATTCATTATCAAATAGTGTATGAATCAAATATCATGTGAAGTATGCCAAAGTGATTAAAAAAATTTAAAAATATAGTAAAAAAATGTTAATTTTATAGTAATCATTGAGAAGAGTCTAACGGGATTTTATAAATCTTTATTATGTATCAGTTGGACTTACTATGAATTACACATATAAAGATATTAGAAAAAATGGTAAATTATTATTTGAATCTTTATGAAAATATATTAAAATTGAAATAAGAAAAATTGAAGAACTATAATATAATGAAATAAGTGAAATATAATTTCTAGAAATGGGATAAAATATAGAAAAATTGCACTCCATGATACCAAGATGATTGTGTAATATTATCAATTATTGAATTAGGTATGAGTTGAAATGCTCCTAAAAGAAATATAACTAAATAATCTTATTAATATTATGCAATTATATATTAAATAAAAATAAAATAAATTGAAATAAAGTTATATAAATAAACTAAATCTATGTAAAGGTCACACGATTATAGATTTAGAATTACATTTTAATTTAATGAAATAAAATTGAAAATTTTAAGAAATCTCATAAATTATATGGAAAAACTCCTTTTCATGATACAAAGGAAGTCAAATGTAACATTTTCTATCATTAAATTAGGTAAAAAAATAAAAATATCAAAAAACATGCCAAAGCCTTACAAATAAAGTTTGCAAAATATGAGTTGTGTATTCAAATTTGATACATACAGACAAGATGAGTCCAATGAGGTTTATTATGTTTCTATCATATCTTTGCTAGATTTAACGAGAATTATAATATAAATAGTATTAAATTATAATTTTAATATAAAGTAAATGTGTATTAAAGCAAAAATTAGATCAATTAAAGTAATGCAATATAAAAATAGCATTTTCAAAGACTTCTTAAGAAAAGAGCCAGTGTGTGACATTTTCAATTGCCAATAAATTTAGTAAAGAAACACCATCTAAAGCACATGAAAGTCTTAGAAAATTAATTATTTAAAATAAATAGAGTGTTTTGCTAGATATGGCTCATCGATTGGAGCCCAACATTTTTTTTGTCTCAATCAGGATTGATTTAGTATTACTATGAATTACAACCATAAATAAGAATTAACAATAATAAAATTATTATTTTAATGTCAAATAAAAAAATAATGAAGCTACGAAATGTTTAATTGAAGCAATGATATCCAACCGACTGAAATAGAAAGTTATGAAGAATTGAGATAAATAACAAAGGAAAGTTCTATTCTAAGTCACCAAAGAGATCGTTTAAAGCTTTTTAGATTCCTTAAAAAATTTAAAAACATAGAAATGTATATCTAATTAATCAAGCTCATCTAGATGACACTAAATATGTTTTTCACTTCTTAAAGAGAAATTGCTTGAGATTACTTTGAGATATGAAAACATAAAAACTTTTAAAAATAATAAATTATCATTTTAATATTTTTCAAAACTATATAAATATAGTAATAACATAAATAGGTCTAATATATTATAACTAAATGAAATAAATGTAAATTTCACACTAAGGGACATTTAGAGTTACAAATTTATATAACCAAATTGTAGCAATTTTTTTGATGAAATTGTATAGATTAATTGTATTTTATGATGTATAAGAGATAAAGTGCCACATCTTTGATTGACATATTAGTGTAAGTTGAAATTTCTCATTAATCCAAAAACCCTATGAAATGAAATATTTAAAATTTTTAAAATTAATATTTAGTTAGATATAGTTCATCATGATATGTCTAATGGGAATTTTTTTCTCCTTCAAACCATATTTGAAATAACTAATAATTATGAAATTAAATAAACAAATATGTGTACAAAACCTTTTTCCACATTAAGAAAGGATATATTATTACTAAAATGAAATAAAATGTAGTAATAATGCAAATGCTAATTGAGGCAAACATGTTCAAGTAATGAGATAAATTTCATGGGAAAGTTGCATTCCAAGTTAACAACAAACGGACTGCAACATTCTTGATTACCAAGTTATATAAATAATGAAATGCTGCATAAAATATAACAAAATCTATGAAAATAGTTTTCTAAAATATAAAAACTAACATTTAAATTATTAGAACAAGTCTTGACAAATTTATTAACATTTGTATGATCTTTATTGGACATAGGGTGAAATAAAAAAGAATTACCAATTTAAATAAGGATAATAACAAAACAATTATTTTTTTAATATTGAGTTAGTATATAAAAACATTAAATGAGATCAACATAAGAATTCTAATACAAAAAAATCAAAGTGATGTTGAGGTCACAAGAAAGGAGAATATATTTGCATATTGTTATAAGCAAATGAAAGTAAATAATTTAGCAAAATGAGATAATTTTACAAGAAGATTCTATTCTAAAATGCTATGGAGCTCGAGTATAACTTTCTCAAACATATAATCAGATATGAACTAAAATATATTCAAAGATTGGTAAATTCATTAAAAAAAAATATATTTAAAAAAATGAAATTATTATTGAGCTCATCAAGAATAGTTTAATGACATTTATTTGGATCCCATTCTAACTCATTTAGAATTTTTATTAATTTCCAACTTTACAGACCTAAATAATACAAAAACTATTACTTAAATAAAAAGTGCATATATATTTAATTATAATGAAAATAAATAAAAGTAATGTAAAATATCCAAATGAATGTAATATATATTTCATAGTAATATTATCAAATAAAAATTTAATTTAATAAGATTAACTATGCGAGAATGTTACGTAAAGCCAAATTTTTCATAAAGCTTCCTAAGCCAAATTCTAAGATACCTAAGAAAATGAGTGCGTCGTTCTCGATTGTCAAATAAAGTAGGAAGTCAAATTTTTCATAAAGCTTCAAAAAAAAATAAAAAAATTAAAAAAATTTAGAAATTAAAAGGTGAATATTTAAATGGATATTGCTCATTGAGGTGATTTGATTGATGTTTTTATCTTCCTGATTAGACCTCATTTGAAACTTACATGAAATAATAAGCTAAATAAGAATAAAAAGTAATAAAATATAATTTTATTGCAAAGTAAAAATATATTTATCTTTGAATGTGACGAATGGAAGAATGTAATATAACAATATGAAAATGATAAAACATTACTAGAAAGGCGATTTAGAGCAACACATTAATATAACTAAATAAAAGATATAAAATTTAAAAATTAAACAAACTATTTTGGGAAATTATATTACAACACAAGAAGTACATCGAGTGCAATGCCCTCAACAGCCAACTAATGTATAATTTAAAATGCCACATAAACATGCCAAAATTTTTTAAAAAAAATTAAAATAAAAAAAAAAATGTTTAATTCGATATGGCTCTTTAAAATAAGCCTCTCAATATTTTTTTGTTTTGATAAAAAATTCTTTGAAATAAATATAAACTTCAAAACTAAAAATGATTCAATAATAATAAGTTGTCATTTTACATAATGTAAATAAATATCATACAAAAATGAGAAAATTGAAGCAATGTGATATAACCAAATTAAAGTGATGTGAATGTCATAGGGCATAAGAATAATGGTTTCATAATCATATAACAAAATTTAGTAAAAAGTTTTTGGAAATAAGATACGTTGTGTTCGAAAATTGATTTCAAATATAATTAGAAGATCAAATGTACCATTTGAGATAATATAATGAGACATAATGTTAAATATATAATAAATAATTACAAAACTCTCAAAAATAAATATATAAAAATATAAGAATGATTATTTAATTGGAAGGAAATGTACAAACAAGTATAATAAATTAGTTCTCATTCAAAATTTTGCTGAATTAGTAAAATAGATTAGCATATGTAAAAGTAAATTATTTTTCAATATTATGTAAATCTATATTAAAGTGAAAATAACAGGAATTAATGAAACATAATATAACCAATTGAAAGTGACAATGATTTCATTTGAAAGTGACACAAACATATCTACGAAAACAAAGATTTGAAGAAATAAGATAAAAATTTTATGAGAAAGTCAGATTCCAAGATATTAAAGAGACCGAGGGTAACATTTGAAAACTTTTAAAGAAAAAATATTATGCTGTATATAAATGAATGTTTTTTCGAAAGGGCTTCGTAGATTTGTTTTGAGCAACATTTGTTCCCTCTCAAATAGACCAAATTTAGAATTAGTGGAAATTGGTAAACTAAAAAAGCTAAATAATAATATGTTTATCTTTTAATACAAAATATTCACTTTGCAAATACATTGTATTACAAAGGGATGTAAACATCATAAGAGACGTATTCAGAGCTATAAAATGATACAAATAATTCAACGAAAAATAATTTGAAGAAATTTGGCAAATTCTATGGGAAATTCGTATTCAATGAAAGTATTTGAATCGAGTGCCACACCCTTGATCATCAAAGAAATTGCAAATTAAAATTTCTTGCAAAGAATGTCTAAGTTTGAAATGAAGAATATTTACAAATATAAAATTAGATATTTAACTAGATAGAGCTCATTGAGTGAGGCTCTTAATGTTTATTTCATGTGATCAGACAGGTTTTTCAATTACTATGAATTACCAAATAAAAAAAAATAATTAAAATTAAAGTAATATCTTAATATTATGTAAATAAATATTAACGCATTGATTAAATAAATTAAAGCAATAACAGAATAAGTGCAATTTGATGGTCACACGATAAGATACTTAGACTTTTCGAGTGATATAACCAATTGAAAGTAAAAAGGTCACACCATAGGAGAATTTGATTTTCATATTAATATAACAAGAACATAGCATAAACATTGGATAATCGAGATAAATTGTTTAGGAAACATGCACTCTGTAAAATTTAGAAGACCAACTGTAACATCCTTGATTATAAAAATAGATACAAATTCATATATTTAATGGTAGAAAGTAGTTTAAGAAATAAAAAAATGTAAAATTTTTTGAAATTTAAAATTTTAAAAAATAAGAAATGATTACTTTTTTAAAAGGTCGTTTAGTTGAATTCATTGTTGTTTGTTTCAACTGGAATGTACTTCCTTTAGAATTAATGGTAATTAACAAATTTAATTTGCATAATAAACAACAAATTATTAATTTTTAATATTAAATTAATATTTATCAAAGCTAAAATTAGATAAATTAAAGAAATGTAGCACAATCAAATTTTTTACCGAGCACCAAAGAGGATAATAAAAAAAAATAAAGTGATATAAATGTAGCACAAGAGGAGATATTGAGTTACATAGAAATATAACAAGAAGAAACCTAAAATTTTTAATTAATATGTTAAATTATTGGAAAAAGTTTTTTTTTAAGATGCTAAGAAAGAAGGGTGAAATATTTCAAATCACCAAATTAGTTATGAACTAAAATGTCTTAATCATTTTGCAAAAAGTTTAGAAATAAAATATTTAAAGATATAAAACTAAATATTAATTTTATATAGCTCATTGTGAAAAGATTAATGACCTTTTTTTAATCTCAATCAGACCATGTTATGAGTTGCTACTAAATGTGAAAGTTGAATGAGATAAAAAGAAGTAATATAATATTTAAAAAACCAAACAAAAAATATGAAACAAATAAGATAAAGTTTTTCAGAATACTACAATAAATTATACAAAAATTATGTCCAATCAAATTTTAAATAATGAAATGTGGTATCAGCTAAAGAACAGAAAGCATTTAAAGTTATATAAATGATAATTTAATTTGGTAGAGGTTGTTGCATTGAGTTTAATGATGTTACTTTCATCATGATTAGACCTAGCTTTGAATAAATTTGAATCAAAAAATTAAATAACCTAATTAAAAATTATTTATTATTTTAATAATAATTAAATAAACAAAAAATTTTAAAAGAGATAAGTGTAAGTAATTTAATTTGAAGAAATCAAAGCAATGCTAACATTATAATCCAGGAGTGTTAGATTTTCATTATAACGTAACAAAATCAAAGAAAAAAATCAAAAGAAAATAGATAAATTATATAGGAGAGTTACAAAGGTGATGGACTATTACATTTCTTATAGTATAATCAATTATGAATCATTAGTCCCAATAAACACTGTAAAACACTAAAACATTTAAAGATATAAACTCTCTTAAATGACTTTAATGAGGCTCGCTTCATCTCGGTTAGACCACAGTCTAAATAACTAAGAATTAACAAAGTAAATAAGCCAATAAATATTTTTTAAAGTTATATTAATGTTGAAGTGAGATTAATTAATGCATTACAATATATCAAAATCAAATAAATGATAAGGTCACATTAGAAAAGATTTAGAGTATCACAATTAAATATTGAAAGTAAAGCAAAGATTTCTGTAAAAAAGAGATAAATTGTTCACAAATGGTCCATTCTAAGATAACTAGGAGTTAATGTGTAGATATTTAGTTCCTCTGTCAAGTATGAGTTGAACTATCTCATAAAGCATGCAAAAATCATTAAAATAAATATTTAAACAGTGCAAAATTAAATATTTAAATTTGTAGAGTAATCAAGACCAGTCTAGTGAAGTTTGTTACACATTGATCAAACCTTATTTTGAATTTTTATGAATTATCGAACAAAAGAATCATAAATAATAATTAATTATTTTTTTAATTTTAACTAAATTTATAATAAAATTAAAAAAGAGTCAAATGTAAGTAATTAACAAATGAAAATAATGTATTAAAATACTTGCATCAGGTGAGATTTAGATTTATACATTAACAAAACCAATCCTAAGCAAAACATTTGAAGAAATAAGAAATTTTATGAGACGTTTCATTTAAAGATAATTAGGAGATCTAGTGGAACATTCTTGATCAACAAAATAGGTATGAAATTATAAAATAAAAAATTTAAAATCGTGGAAATAAAAGTTTAGATGTACAGATTTTCACAACGTGAACCTAAAGAAAGCTCTTTTAGAATTAGTAAAAATTACTAAAACAAATGGACATAAATAATAGAAAAGTGTTATTATAATATAAATTAAATATATAATAAAGCAAAAATGCAATAAAGTAAAGCAATATAATACAAGAAAAGTAAAATAAAATATTTTGATTATATGTGAAAAATTATACAAGAAAGATGTATTCTAAGATAATACAGAGATCAACTATACCAACTTGCATCATTAAATTAGGTAAGAAAAGTATTACTTATAAAGAATGCCAAAAAAACCATGTAAAAAAATTGCATTAATTTCATAAATCTCATTAGGACAAGCCCTACCACATATCCTTATTGTCAATAAGACTTTGTTGGAAATTACTATGATTTTCTTGTGGAAAAATCTTAAATGACAATGAATTAACATTTTAATGTTTGGTAAAAATAATTTAAACCTAAATTGAGGTAAATTTATGTAATATAACATAACTAAATTTAATTGATGTAAATGCCGCATGAGAAGAGAATAAAAGTTCCAATTTAATATAACAATATCATAGCAAAATATTTTTAAAAAATGAGATAAATAATACAACATTGTTTAATTTTAAGGATCTAAATTCTCCTAGTTTATTAATTTTTGTCATCAAATTTCTTATGAAACAAAATATCTCATATAATATGCAAAAAGTTTTGAAAGTAAAACATTAAAAACTAATATAAAAAAATATTTAATTAGATAAAGCTTATTAAGATTAGTCCAACAATGTTTGTTTCAACTCAATCAAAAGTCTTTCAAAATGTTTGAGATTGAGAAAGTTAAAAAAGCAATAAAATAAAAAAAGTATATATTTGTAATACTAAGCAAACAAATATTAAACCTAAAATGAAATAAATTTGAGCAATATAGTATAACCCATCCATAGCAATACAATTGTCACAAATGAAGAGAATTAGAGTAACAGAGAAATATAATGAAATAAAAAAGAAAAATTTAAAGAAATGTGTTAAATTTTTTGCAAAAAATGCATTCTAAGAAACTGAGACAAAAAAGGTAATATCCTTAATTACTAAATCTCGTACGAATTGAAAAGTCTCATGAAGTTTGTCAAATTATTAGGAAATAAAATATTTTTATATATAAAAATGAATGTTTTATTTGATATTGCTCGATGTGATGAGTCCAACTAAATTTTTAATCTCAATCAAATTTCATTAGGAGAATAACAAATTACAAAATTATTAAAACATAAATAATAAATTATAGTTTTAGTATTATCGTAATATATGTTAAACTTAAAATTAGATAAGTTGAAGCAATATAACATTAGAAAATTAATTAAAAACGATAAGAAAAAATAATATATATTATATCCGAAACTACATTCCATGATACTCAAAAGATATGATGTTACATTCTCAATAAAAAAATAAGACAAAAAAATAAATAATTCATGAAAAAATCTTAAGAAAATATTTAAATATATAAAATAGATAATTTAATTTGGTAGATCTCATCACGATGAGTTTAATGACGTTTATTTCATCTTGGTTATGTTTAAAATAAAATGCCACTTAAAGTATGCCAAAAACATAGAAAATAAAATTTAGAACTTAAAAAAATAAATATTTAATTCGGTAAAGCTAATTAACAAAAATCTGATAATGTTTATTTCATCTTAATGATACATATTCTTGAATTACAATGAATTGCAAAATTAAATAAAAAACATTAATAAATTATTTTTTTAATAACAAGTTAATGCATAATAAACCTAGAATTTGATAATTGAAGTAGTATAACTAAAAAAATTTATGCAATCTTAGGGTTATATGAGAGGAGAATTATAGTTTCAACCTAATATAAATAAATCAAATTCAAAAATTCTAAGAGATTAGATAAATGGTATGAAAATGTTTAATATTGAGTTATTTATGAGATCGAGTGTAATATTTTTTATTGTATAACCAGCTACGAATTGATTGACTATACAAATTATGAAAGGTCTTTAAAACATCAAAAATGTGCAAAAGAATATTGAAGTGCAAGGATAATTATTTTGTGTCGATCAGACCTCTTTCGAAATTCCAATCAATTGCTAAATTAAATAAGAAATTTAACTTCATTGAAATCTATATTAGAAATTAAATGAGATAAATTGACATATGATAATATAACTAAATCAAATAAAAGTAATGGTTAGATATGTTGTGATTTGGAGTTACATATTAATATAACCAAATGAAAGCAAACAAAATTGAAGAAATAAGATAAATTGTAACAAAAAATTCTTTTCCAAGACATTAGAGAGGTTGAGTGCATATGTTTTTATTGTGGAATAAAGTAAAAATAAAAATGCCTAACAAGAAAGGCCTATGATAAAAACAATAATATTTAAAAATATAAAAATTGTTATTTAATTTTACAAAGGTTGTTTACCCAAGTCTAACAAAATTTTGGTACAGCAGAATCAAAACTTGTGTATAATTATAGTGAATTGTGAATGTCAATAAGCTCACTTAACAAAAAATATTATTTTAGAAATATGTTAATATAAATTAAAGTTGAAATAGATAAATTAAAGCAATGTAAGACATTAAAAAAGTTATAATGGTCGCATGAAAGAAGTTTTATAGTTATAGTAATACACCAATGTTAAAGCAAACAATGTAAAAAAAATGAGATAAATTCTTGGAGAAACTTGTATTTAAAGAAATTAAAGATGTAGAGTGTAAAATTCTCCATCACTAATGGTAAAATGAATATCCATTCCTCATAAAGCTCAATAAAATCTTAAAAAATTTAACAAATTAAAAATATAAAAAAAAAATGTGGAAATAAAATTAAAATTTTATTTTTAATTTTACATAATTATATTACAAAGATAAAATAAGATATATTGAAGCAATGTAAACTCTTTAATGAAATTAAATAAATTGTATAAGTTTCATTCCGCTACACTATGGAGATAAATTGTTATACCCTAAATAGACAAATTAAGCACTATTTGAATGAAATTTAAAAATACTTAAAGTCCTAAAATATTTAAGAAATATTAAAATATGTGTTTTGTTGTATAGAGCCCATCGAGCCAATCCATTGACATTTGTTTAAGATCTCAATTGAAATTTTTTTGAGATCTCAATTGAAATAATCATTAATAATATTGAATTATTTATTTTAAATTAATAAAATATCTATTATATGTGAAATAAAATAAGTTAATAAAATGTAACATAACAAAATGATGTTAATGTAAATTTCGCATGACAAACGATTTAATGTGACATATTATAATTTATGGTTTTTGAGGCTATATATTTTTTCAATTTAATTCTTTGAATATTATTATGAGAGTTCTTATCTAATGCCTAGTTTGATGAAGCTTTAATATGATCCCTCATTAAAGTTGCAAAATGACTAAGACTTAAGTTCTTGATGTATAAAATCCCTTTTTATCTTGAGAATATGTATTGTTGCTACACTTTAGCATTCCATGCTATGTTAAACATCCAAAAAGATTTTGCTATGCATAATTTTGCACACCAAGATTGAACCCATTTTCTATTTCTTGCACCAATAACCTCAATAATTCGATAAGACAAAGGCCATGTAAAATATCCATATCGAGTTGATGTTATCGTAACACAACAAGAGAATTATTGTTTCATACTAATATAACAAAATAAAACTAAACAATTTGAAGAAATGAGAGAAATTGCTACCAAATTACATCTCAACATTTTTCGGAGATTGAGCATAAAATCCCTATAAGTTAATTTTGGTACTAATCAGAATGACTTGCATGGCATGCCAAACCAAAGAAAATAAATTTTTTAATCATAGAAATGAATATTTAATTTTATTGAGTTCATCACATCGAAAACAATGATGCTTGTTTTGTTGTAATTGAATCACGTTTAGAATTATTGTGGAAAGCCAAAGTAAATAAGAATAAATAAAAATATATTATTACTTTAATGTTAATAAAATATATGCTAAAATTTAAATTAAGTGAAATCTAAATAACATAACATAATCAAATCAAGTATATGTAGATGTTTGATAAGAAGAGATTTTGAGTTATATAGCAATAAGACCAAATCACAGCAAAACATTAGAAGAATTGAGATAAATTATACAACAAAGTTGTGTCAAAAATACTAAAGAGATTGAGTGTTTCATTCTTGACCATCAAATTAGATATGAAATGAATTATCTTTTAAAGCCAATTAAAGCATAAGAAAGAAAGTAATAATAGTAATAAAATAAATACTTAATTATATAGAGTGCATGGAGATACACAAATGACGTTTTTTAATGATTGCATCTCACCAAAAATCACTTTCAATTACCAAATTAAATAAGCATTGAAATATAAAACAATTAGTATTTTAATATGAAGTAAACATAAATTAAATGTTAAACAAGATAAATCTAAGCAACATCTATAACAAAATCAAAGCAATATAAAAGTCAATAGGAAAAATATTTAGAGCTACAGAGTAATATGAAAAACATTATGTGAAAAATTTTAAAAAATCTGAAACATTGTACAATAAAATTGCAATAAATCATAAAAAATATTTTGTAGACCATTTAAAAATTGAAAATAAAATACATAAAATATAAAAAAGAATATTTAATATGTTACAACTCATTGAGATGATCCTGATGACATTCATTTCATTTGGATGAGGTCTTATTCTGGATTACAAATCAATATGAATAAACATAACAAACAATTAATTATTTTTTAAATTTGGCTTAATATTTTTCAACTAGAATGAGAAAATTGAAGCAATGTAATATAACCAAATCAAAGTATTGTAGCGCTTTCATGAGAGGATACAAATAATTTTATAGTAATAAAACTAAACAAAAGAAAAACTTTTTAGGAAATGGGATTGTTTGTATGAAAAATTTACAATCCAAGTTGCTAAGTAGATTGAGTGTTACATGCTTGATAGACAAATCTATAATAAATGCAAATGCCTAATAAAATCCATCAAACTCATACAAAATAAAGAATTTAAAAGAATTAAAAAAAGATAAATTGATAAAGCTCATCGAGTTGAGTCAAACAATATTTTTTTTACTTGACCAAACATTATTTTGAATTACTACTAATTATTGAAGTATATAATGAAAAAACAATAAATTAGTTTTTTAACAATAAAAAATATATGATAAAGCCAAAAAGCAATAAATCGAAGAAAGATAATTTAACCAAATTGAATCGATATTAATGTCATAAGAGAAAAAAATTTGGTAACACAGTATTACAAAAAAATAAAAGCAAATACTTTTATTAATTGAGATATATGGCATGAAAAAGTTGCATTCAAAGATTTCAAGGAGTTCAAGTGCAACATCATCCATCATCAATGAAGCCATTAATAGAAATTTCTTATAAAGCTTGCCAAACCACGAAGAAAATAAAATATTTAAAAAATAAAAAAAAACATTTAATTTACTAGCACATGTTCAAAGTAGTGAAATGATGCCATTTTTTAACATTCTGACCACATTTGGAATAACTATAAATGATCCATTTAATATTATATAAATATGTAGTGAAATGAATAAGTGCTTCAAAGCTAAAGAAACAAAAAACATTAGAGGAAATAAGATATAGTATACAAAGATGTTGCATTCGAACATGATAAGAAAATTGAGTATAACATCCTCAATCATCAAGTTAGATACAAGTCAAAATATCTCCTAAAATATGCAAGCAACTCTCCAAATTAAAATATTTAAAAATTAAAAAAATGAAAATCTAACTACGTATAACTAATAGATATGAGTACAATGACGTTTATTCTCTCTTAATTTGTTCTACTTTAAAATTGATTGTAATTACGAAAATCATATATGAATACAAAAAAAGTAAGAAACTAAAACAATATTATATAAACAAATCAAAGAAAAAAAAAATAGAAGAAATAAAATGAATTTATAAGACAGAAACAATTGACGATACTTGGACGATCAGTTACTAATTTCGCCATTACATAATGTATGAATTGAAAGGTCTTGTACCGTGTGCATAAAATCTAGAAAATAAAATATTTAAAAATGTAAAAAGAATATTTAATATGATGGTTAATAATAATAGAAGCAAAATAACCTTTGTTTAATATTAATCAAGCCTCATTTGGAATAAGTAATAATTACCAAAGAAAAAACATAAATATAATAATTTATTTTTAAAATATTCAGCAAATATATATTAAACATAAAAGTAAAAAAATTAATGCAATGTATTATAGGTAATCCAAAAAAATAAAAATGACATAAAGAAAGACTTAGAGTTACATTGCAATATAACTAAATTAATCCAATTAATTTTTGGAAAAGAGATAAGTTGTGTGGCAAACTTGGATTCAAATATTGAATCAAAAAACTAAAAAGGTAATATATTAATTAAAATATATTAAAGAATATTGATTTTGCCAGAGCTATCCAAGAAGTCTGACATACTTTGTGTCCTCGACATGGGAGCTCATTTCGAATTATTGCGAATTTCCTATGTAAATAAGCATTAGTAATAAATAAATATTATTTTATAAAAAATATATATATATATTAAAATTTAAAGAAATTAGACATATTATACAAGAAAGTTGCATTTGAAAATATCTAGTATGAATCAAATTATCTAATAAAAAATATAAAAAACAAAACAATAATTTTTTTTAACAAAATATAAATACTATTTATTAGGTTAAAGCATGTGGTGATGAGTCCAACGATGAATGTTTCACCTCAATTTGAACCTAATTTGTAACTACTAAAAATAGCTAAATTGAATAAGTATAAAAATAATAAATAATCCTTTATATATTATAGATATATATTAAAACAAAGATGAAATAAATTAACCAAATGTAATACCAAAAAATCAAACAAAATAAATTAAGAAACAAGACATGTTGTACAAGAAAGTTTCATTTCAAGATATTAAAAATATTGAGTGTGTTGTCTCTGATAGTCAGATAAGACATGGATAAAGATGTCTCTTAAAGAATGCAAAAACCATTGAAAAAATAATTTAAAAGTATGAAAATGAATATTTTACCCAATACTGTCTGTTGTCTCGTGTGCAAAACTTCATTTGTAATTACTATGAATGTCCAAAGACATTATGCATAAAAAATAATAAATTATTTTATTTGAAATAAATAAATAAATATTAAATCTAAAAATGAGTTAATATCATGCAATGTAATATGAAAAAATCGAAATAATGTAAACAAAATGAAACAGGAGTGGATATTTACATTTTCATTGTAATATAACAAATTTAAAGAAAATAGTTTCAAGAAATAAGGTAAATTATATAGGAAAGTTGTCTTCCAAGATAATATAGAGACTATGTGTAACATCCTCCATTGTATAATTACGCATGAATCAAAATTGCTCTAAAAAATGAAAAAGTATTTGAAAATAAAATGTTCAAAAATATAAAAATAAAGTATTTCATTGGGAACACCTCATTAAGGTGAGTCCAATGAAATTTGTTTAATTTCTTCGAAATCTCATTAAGAATTTCTATGAATTACCAATGATAATAATAAATAATAATAAGTTATTAGTTTACAATTGAGTATATATATATTAAAGTTGATACAAGAAATTAAAAGACTTTAATACAACTAAATCAAATCAATTTAAATGTCACAACAAAAGAAACTTAGAGCAAGGAAAAAATAACAAAATTAAAGAAAACAAATTAAACAAATAGTATAAATTGTTCAAGATAATTCAATTTCAATACACTAGGGAGATTAAGTACAAAACCTTTTGTCATTTAAAAAATTAAAAAAATGAAAATTTAATTTCATATAATAAGATTAAATTAGTCCAACAACTATTATTTCTTCTTGATTGGACATTATTCAAAAATATGGTGCACAATAAAACTAATTAAGTTTAAGTATTTATAATTTTTTACTATAAAATTAATAAATATTTTTCAAGCTAAAATGAGATAAATTTAACGAATAAAATATAACCAAATTAAATCAATGGAGAAGTCATAAAATAATAGATTTAGGGTTACATAGTAATATAACTAAATAAAATAATAAAAATTTTATTATTTGTGATAAAGTTTAAAATAAATTTACATTCTAAGATATAAAAAGGACTGTATGCAATGACAATGATCATAAAATTAATTATGAATGAAAATATCTGGCAAATTATGCTTGAAAACATCAAAATAAAATAGTTTTAAAAATAGAAATTAATATTTAATGAGATATAACTAATCTAAAGGAGTATAATGTCAATTATTTCATCTTAATAAGACTTCATTTGGATTGAAATTTAAGTAAGACTAAAAAATAATAAATTTTATATTAATATTTTTTGAATAGATGATAACATAAAATGTTACAAGTTGAAGAAATGTAATTATCCAAAAGAAGGCAATTGAATTTCACACATGATAAGATATAGAGTTGCGTTGTAAAATAACAAATTTGAAGTGAAAAATTTAAATAAATATGCTAAACTATGCTAGAATGTTGCATTTCAAGATACTAAAGAGACCGAGTTTGAAATCATCGATGGAAAAATAGGGTAACAGACAAATTTTTTTGTGAAGTGAGGAAACAACCAATGAAAAAATAGATAAAAATAGAGAAAATAAATAAATAATTTGTTTGTGCACAACAATATGATTCCAAAAACATCGACTTTCAAAAAAAATAACTCAATAATAATTACGAAAACGTTACTAAAGTAAATATGCCTAAAAAATAATAAATTTTTGTTTGAATATTATGTACATTTATATTGAATATGAAATGAAATAAGTTGAAAAAACCTAATTTTAATAAATCAAAGTAATGCAAAGGTTACACAAGAGGAGATTTACAGCTATATAACCATATAATTTAATAAAGGAAAAATATTAAAAAAAATAAGATATGTTACACAAGAATGTTATAATCGAATATATTATAGAAATCAATTGTAACATGAACACTGATTAGTTTAGGTATAAATCAAAATGTGCTATATTACATGCAGAAATCTAAGAAAATAAAATTTTCTAAAAAATAAAAGTGAATAATTTATTTGATAGAGTTTATCTACATAAGTCAAACGACATTTGTTTCACCCTGATGAAGCTTTTGCTCAATTACTAAGAATTATCATAAATAAGAAGAAATAAAAACAATAAATTAATATTTTAATATAACCAAAAATATATTAAAATTATAAAATGATAAATTAAATCAATGTAGTAAAAATTCAATCATTATAAAGGTCACATCATAAGTGATTTTTTATTTAATAGTAATATAATAATATCATTGTAAAAAATTTAAAGAAATGAGATAAAGTTTAAAAGAAAGTTTGATTCAGTGATGCAAAAATAGATTGAACGTAACATATTCCATGGTCAAATCAAGTATAAATTAAAATATTCTAAAAAGTGCATAAATAACAATAGAAAATTAAATAGTCTAAACTATTAAACAATATTTATTTCATCTTGATGAAACCCCATTTTGAAAAACTACAAATTATCAAAGAAAATAAATTATGAATAAGAGTGAATTATTATTTTTAAAAAAAATTATATTAAAAAATAAAAATATATAAAATATATTTAATTAATATAATATAACCAAATCTAAGAGATTTAGAGGTCACACAAGTGAAGACTTACAGTTACATAGTAATATAAGCAAATTAAAGAAAAACTTTTGAATAATGAAATAAATTATGTGAGAATGTTGTATTGCATGATATTAGAGAGATCTAGTGTAATATGCTTAATCATAAATTTATGTATGAATAAAAATGTCTTGAAATGCATGACAAGACCAAAAATATAATGTGCTTATTTTGTTTTAGATATATCATGTTTTTTTGTCAAATAAGGCACTAGTATAACGATATTTCATTTTTTTTCAGTCAGAGCATGTTTGTATTTACCATAGTAAAAACGGGAATAAATGATAAAAAAGTGTTATTATATTATTCAATGAATAAATATTAAAGCTAGAATAAAATTTTGGATGTTATCTATTATGGCTAAATGAGTATGATGCAATGGACACTGAGGAGATAAAGATTTCCATAGTAATAAAATCAAATCAAAGCACCAAAAATGAAGAAATGAGATAATTTTTAGGCAAAGGTGGTATCATAATCTAGTACTTAGATTGAAAGTAATGTAATGGATCAAGAAAAATTGCATGAATTAAATTACTCAAAAATCTTACCAAATCTTTATAAAATAAATTATTTTAAGACATAAAAATGAATACTTAAATGGTAGAGCTCATTAGCACAAGTTTTATAAATTTTTTCTCTTCTCAATTAGTTGCTTTTTCAGTTTAAGATGAATTACAAATATGAAAAAACAAAAATATTGACAAAGATATATTTTAGTATTAAGTAAATAAATGTTAAATTTCAAATGTGATAAATTGAATCATTGAAATAGATTTAGTATTTCATAGTATTACAAAAAATCTATGTAAAAGATTTAAAGAAATGAGAGAAATTGTAAGGAGATGTTGTTTTCCAAGATGCTAACAATATGAAGTGTACAATTCTCTATCATTAAGATAGGGATCGAAATGTCTAACAAAGTTTGCAAAAATTTTGCAAATTAAAATATATAAATATAAATAAATGAATATTTAATTTGATCGAGCACTCTAAGATAAGTCTAATGATTAATGTTTCATCTAAATCAGACCTCATTTAGAAACGCCAATAATTATTGAAGTAAATTAGCTTAAAAAATTAAAAAACTATTACTTTAATATTTACTAGACAAATATGATTGAATATGATAAATTGAAGCATTTTAGTTTAACAAAATCAAAGCATTGCAATGGTCACATAATAGCAGATGTAGAGTTACATAACACAATGACGAAATAGAAAAGATAAATTCAAAAAAGGACAGGAAAAAGTTACAAGAAATTTTATACCAAGATATTATGAAGATCAAGTGTAATATTCACATTTATAAATTGAGGTACAAAGTACAAAATCTCATAAAACATGCAAAACTTAAAATCTAAAATATTTAAATGTTTAAAAAATGAATATTTAATTATGAAAGCTAAAACAAGAAAAATTGAAACATTATCACATAACAAAAAAAAATTTTCAAGGGCCAGTACATAAGAGTAATTAAATTTTATCGTAATATGATAAAATCAAAGAGAAAAATGTTTCTTTAATGAAATGAAATGTAACAAAAATTTGCATTCCAAGGAATAAAGGAGTTCATGTGAAAGATCCTCATTCATAGAATTAGGTATAAAATGAAAGTACTCATGAGTCATGATAAACCATTATAAAATAACATATTTAAAAATATAGAGCTAAACATTTACTTTAAGAGAGTTTATAGAGATGAGTGCAATGGCACTTAAGTCATCTAAATTTGACCTTGTTTAAAAATCCTTGAATTATCAAAGTAAATTAGAAAAATTAATAAATAATTAATATTTTAATATTAATTAAATAAATATTAACATTAAAATAAGATAAATTAAAAAAATGTAATACAATCAAATAAAAATGATGCAAAGGTCACATGAGAGGAGATTTTGAGACTCATAATAATATAACCAAATAACATAATACAAATTGTATAAGAAAGTTACATTCCAAGATATGTAGGGGATTATGTAACATCCTCAATTGCAAAATTATGTATCAAGTAGAATTTGAAGAAAACATTCCAAAACCTTTAGAATTTTTATTTTTGATATTATAAAAATGATAATTTAAATGAATAGAACTCTTGAAGATTGATCAAATAACTATGACAAATCTTTTTTAATTTAATAAATATTTCAAGAGAGAGAAAAGTTTCTTCATTGTAATAAAAAAATACAAGCAAAAAATTTCAATAAATGAGCAAAATTACAAGGGAAATTCAATTAAAAATATTAAAGAGATTTAGGTCAACATCATTGATCATTAATTAGGCAAAAGACAAAAAATCTCAAACTGTTTGAAAAAACCATACAAAATAAAACTTCAAAATTATGAAAATAAATATTTAATTGGATGGAGTGTATTGAGGTCAATCCAATGACGTTTTTTTACCTTTGTTGATCTCAATTAGAATTATAGAGAAATTCTAATTTAAATAAGTATAAATAATAAAACATTATCATTTCAAAACTGAATAAGAATGTGATAAAGCCAAATTGAGCTAGATTGAAGCAATTGAAAAAAAAAATAAATGCAAACGTTGTAAAATTAAAATGTGAGGAGAATAAGAGTTTCATTGATATATAGCCAATTCGAAGCAAAACCTTTGGATAAATCAGATATATTATATGGGAAGTTATATTTTTAGATACTAAAGAGACTGAGTATGACACTATAGTTACAAAAAAATGTACAATTAAAAATACATCATAATGTCTAGAAAATAATAAAAAATAAAGTATTTAAAAATATTTAAAATTAATATTTTATATGATATATTGAGAAATATGTATAGATCAATCATCATTTTAATATATTGAGAATTATCAAAATAAATACTCAAAAAAATTAATAATCTATTGTTTCTTTTTTAGGCAGATATATATTACAAATCAAAATATCCCATGAAGCATATAAAATATCAAGAGAAAAAATATGTAAAAATAAAAGAAATAAACATTGAATTTGAGAGAGTTTGTTGGGACAAGTCAAATGACCATTATTTTGTCTCGATGAGACGTTACTTGGAATTACAATGAATAACAAAATTAAATAAGCTTAAATAAAAAAAAATTTTATTTAAAGTTAAGAAATTATATAAAATGGCTAAGATTTCATAAAGTTAAGTAAAATAACATAATTAATGAAAAGAAAAATATTTTTTTAATAAAACTAATTAAAGCGAAATAAAGTTTCAACGATGGGATGTTTAAAGCTAAAAAATTTACAAAAATAAGATAAGTTGTGCTAAAAAATTTTAATTAATGACACTAAGAAAATCAACTATAATATTTTTTTTCTTCAAATCAAATATAATTAAAATACACTACAATGCATGAGAAAGCCATAGAAAATAAAAAAATACAAATTACAAAAAGTAATATTTAATTGCAAAAGCTCATCTAGTTGAGTCAAATGACATTTATTTTATCTAGGTCAGATATAGCTTGGAACTATAGCAAATTAGAATAGTAAATAAACAAAAGTAATAATAATTTTTTAATTTAAGATATAGTAAATTAGAATAAAGTTGAAATGAGATTAATTAAAAAATTGTAACAAAAAAAATTAAATATATGCGAACATCCAAAGAGAGGAAACTTATTGCTTCATAATAATATAACCAAATCTAGGTGAAAACTTTGAAAAAATGAGATAAATTGCACTAAATGGATCCATTAATTGATAATAAGAAAATCAGATGTAACATTGTCGATCACAAAGTTAATTAACAATTCTCATATTTTTAAATATTTTGTTTCAATAAGCCATTTTCAATCATGATGTAATACAAATAATAAATGTGAATATTATTGAACATTAATGACAAAATTTTAAATTTCTAACATTTTTTAAAATTATATTCCTATATACAAACATAAATTAATTATAATTTATTATTATTTATATAAGTTATTTCACTAAATATTAAAAATATAATAAATTTTTTATTTTATTATATCTTGTAATATGCTATATTTATTATTGTATGACATTAATAATAATATTGTAGCAATAATTTTAATAATTTATTACTAAAATGATAAATATAAACTATCATTTATAAAGGTTTAATTTTTTTAAAATTAACAATTATCAAAGCAAATTATCATTTATTATAAACAGGATTATTATGAGGCAATATGTGCAACACAAGGACTTCTCAAAAATTAAGATAAAAAATGTGAGAAATAATTAAGTAACAATTAAGTCTTAATAATTGAGCAAAAAAAATTTATTAAATATAAGAAGATAATAATATATAATACTTAATAATAATTAAATAGAAATAATATTAAAGTATTATTATTTTTTGTAAATATTTTAAATATTAAAAGAATATTTTTTCTTTTAAATTGATATTAATCTTTTCATAATTAAAATTAGAAAAGTTACTAAATATATAAAGATATAATTATTCTAATACATTATTTCTATATGGCATAATATAGATAATAAATGAGAAATTCATTCGATCAAACTGTGAGGTATTTAAATAAAATATAAGTGGGGTGTGCCAAATATTGATAAGCCTATATGATATGAGTATGACTAAGTGATTAAATCTGAGGAAAAAGTTTGAGGAAGGAAACATTTTTTCCGTAAGTTACATTCTAGGGAATGAATTTAATGACCAACTAAATTTGCACACAGGCATACTGGAACTATTACCCTCAAGAAAATGTCTAAGAAAAACTGATAGAACTCAACATCATCTTGTTAAACATTTTCTCAATCCCAAAGTGAAGATCACCTTCATGTTCAAAAAATGATTTTAGTCAATCTAGTAGTCTATTTGGTAAGCCAACATGATATTTACTGCTTCATCTGTTCAATCCAACTGAACCATCAAGTGATTGTTATCTCATCCAACTTCATTAGATGTTTATTTTTATTTTCTCCTTTTGAAGTAATCTTTCTTTGATCTCATGACCCATATCTCTCATATTTGAATTCTATGATAATCTAAATATTAATGCTTAAGATTTTATTAAGTTTTATAATAATCCTTTTGAATAAAAATAAATTTTTTCATAAATATAAAAAATAAAATATATTTTTATCATAAAAAAGATATAATAAATTTTTCAACATGAGAGATTTCTCAAATATTGTAAATTAATTATTTTGAAAAGAGATAACAAAGGAAAAACAACTATTCTATATAAGAGAGAGAAATTTACACATTGATAAGAATAAAATAGAGTGAAAATTAATAATAAAGAATGATAAGAGAAGGTTTATTGATTAGGATAAGAAAAGGTAAAGTCTAAAAAAGATAGAGAGACGAAATAAATAAATGAAGGATAAAGAGAAATGAGAAATTAAAGAGTGGTATAGTAGATTTGGAGGCCAATAAAAAATTTAGAATATAGTGAATGAATAGAGAAATAAAAGAGTGAAAATAGAATTGAGTAAAATGTAAGACAATGTGTGAGATATTTAGTTAAAATGAAAAAACTAATAAATAATTAATATTATAAAAAATATTTGAGATTTATAACTTTTTTAGAACATTAAAAATATTTAAAAAATATTTATTGACGTTAATATTATATTATTTTTCTTACACATGAAATTTAAAAACTTTAAATAAATAATTAATAACATAGTTATTCTAATAGATTAACTTTGTGTATCATAATATTGATAATAAATATCTAAAATATTTAGTAATAATAATATAATTTTAGATGTTTTAATATTGGATAATATTATATTACTATATTTAAATAATTTTGTACTTAATTTATATATTTTTGTAAAAATAAATTATTTCTAATTTATTATAATTAATATAAATTATTTTGATAAATACTAAAATTCATAAATTTTATTATTATATTATAACATATGATGTGCCATATTTATTAATATATAAAATTGATATAAATATTATAAAGCTATTATTATTAATTAATTTCCAAAATTCTAATCTTAAAATTTCATTTACCATAATTTAATTTTTTAACAATAACATGTTTTTCAAATCAATTGTCAATCATTAGAAAAAGGATAGCTGTGAAAAAATGGTAACATAATGGCTTCCTAAGACATTACCACAACCTTGCTTCACTTTGTATTTCTAATTAGATCTAAAGCTATAATACTAATGCCATCACACAAGCATAAAAAAGAAAAAATCATAATTGTGTGTTTATTGTCTAGATCATGATGAAGCATTTTCTAATTTGTTCTAATTATCGAGCATATGTATTCGGTAACCCTTCTATTCGATAGGTCAAGCATTAATTGTGTAGCCTTTTGTACAATGGCTTTGTTTATTATGAGATTATTTTAATTTTAAAGAAAAAGCTATGCATTTTGAAAATGGTGAACTAGCAATCTTTAAAACACCTTGGAGTGTTCAGCATGCTTGAAGATTGAAGGCACGTGCATCAGCTTTGATAAGGTTTAATATTTTTATTAAATATAATGTTAGCTTATTGATTTTAGGCACTTACCTTTCCTATAAATTTTAAATGATATTTAGGAATTTAAATTGTTTAATCATTTACTTGGTTTAGCCAATTAATAAGATTTCATTTATCAATCTCTTAATCTTTTTCTTTCTTGAAATCCTACTCAAACGATTCATTTATTTAACATAACTCCTTTTTTGAATCATTCTATCTTAGTTTAAATGATACCTTAGTATTATTTTTCCAAATTTTATATTTTGCTTATTTTAGGCCACTCACCTTTCCTGTAAATTTTAAATTATATTTATGTATTTAAAATGTTTAATCATGTCCTATATTTAACAAATTAATAAGATTTCATTTATTAATCTCTAAATTTTTTTCTTCCTTGAAATCCCATTCAAACCATTCACTTATTTAACATAACTCTTTTTTTGAATCTTTCTATCTTTGTTTGAATAATACCTTTGTATTTTTTTCAAAATTGTATATTTTGTTGATTGTTAAATCTTCATTATATAAAAAATAAATTCTATTCATATTTTTATATTTTGAGACAAGCATAGACTAGGGAATAAGGTCAAGAAAACTTTCAGTTCTAGATGTGGTCAAAAAATTTAGTTCACGACAAGTTCCTAAAGTTTTTTGGGTAAGGCATTAGATCTAATCGAGAAAAGTTTGAACCAACTATAAGGGTAACATAAAAGACAAATAAACTAATATGCACAAAGGAGGAGCCAGGTTTTTTTAAGTTGTTAAGTTACCCACACACAAATGCTTATAAAGTCAAAATATTTATAATTATTTACATTGCTGGACTATGTCTATTATGTCTATCCCCAATAAAAACCAATAGTTCTTAGCAAGGTAAAGCATACATTTTTTTAATTACATTGTGGAGATTGCTTCTACCTTTAAAATGTCTTCATAATCAATCCAATTGTCTATTTAATAAGTTGTTCCATCCAAAAGTCACATTGTTGTACAAATATATTAGACATTTATTTTATTTATCCTTTTTGAAATAATAAATTCAACAAAAATTGTGTTCAAATTAAGGACATCCCAAGTGGTCACCCTTCCAAACACTACTCTTTAGAAATCATGCTTTAACTTTGGAGTTCTAATAAGATCCATTACTATAATGTTGTTGTGGTTATACAAGCATAGAAACGATAAAATAATAGTTTATTAATTATTTTCTTAAAGATATTTAATCATTTTCTAATATTTCTTAATTTAAAAAGCATTTGCACTTTTAAAAAATTATGCTTATACACGTCATAATATAATCAAATACCAGTATTTTTTCTATATATAATTAAGAAAAATTTACATAAAGTTTTTTTTAATAATGTAAACATTAATACATAAGATTTTCTTCTATTATGTTATCATTCTTATTAATGAGAAACTAAATTATGTAGCAAATAAAATAAATAAAAACTATATTTATCATAAATAATACACTTAAAAATATAGCACTAAATTTAATTCTTTAATATTTCTAATTGATGGGGGTAGAAAAGAGATATAGAGATGGAGAAAATTATTGAACAAGACAGAGAGAAAGGAACAACTTGGTATGAGAAAAAAGGCGAAAGTAGCAATAAAGGGAGAAAAAAAGGATAGAAAAAGGGAGGCACATAGGGAATAAACAAATAAGTGAAAGAGAGAGAAATGATAAAGTAGAGAAGGATAATGTGTGAGAGAGAGAGGCTAAGAAGAACAAAAAGTGATAAAAAATAAAAAGATAAAGAAATGATAATATAAGAATGAATAAAGTGAGGGAATGATATTAAGATAAATAGAAAAAAGTCTGAAAAATAATTAAATAGAAGTTAAATCTTTAAAATTGAACATGTAATATTGATTAGTTATAATAAGTTAATGATATATATTATTTAATAATAATAAAATATGACAAATATTTTTGTGATTTATCAATACTTTATAATATTAAAAATATTTTGAACATTAATTTAATATTATTTTATTCATACATTAATTAAAAAAGAAAATAAGATTTTAAAAAAATAATTATTCTAACATATTGTCTTTATATGATGCAATAAGGATAATTAATATAGATAATATAGAAATTAATAATATAATTTTTTATTTCTAACATTCTATAATATGATATTAATATTTTTAAAAAATGTTATTCATAATATAATAACATTATTACAAATATAAGCTTCTTCTAATTTTTTATAGTTTATTTAAGTTATTTTTCAAAAAAATACAATATATTAAATTTATTTTTTATTATATCACTTGATATGCCACACTTATATTTTTAATAAAATTAACAAAGAATTACATAAACATTTTTAATAATTTAAACATTAATGCATTAGATTTTGATCCATTACAATATCATTCTTATAAATAGAAACATAAATTACATAATAAATAAAAATTGTAAAGTATATATTTCAATAGGTATTGTATAATAAAATATACCATTTATAAGGTTTATGAAATATTGATAATTAACTGCTAAAAAAAGATAATAAAAATAGAAATAAATATTCTATATGATGGACATAAGGTCATAGATTGATAAGTGCAAAATAGAGAGGAAAATAGAAATAGAGATGGATGGGAGATGATTTAACGAACTATAAAAGAAAGACGGAACATTATTGAGATAGTGAGAATAAATAAAAAGGTAAAAGAGAGTGAGAAATGATTAGAGAAAGATAGATAAGAGAGTGAAGCCAATAAGGATATAAGAACATTAAGAATGTAGAGACAAATAAGAGAATGATAATAAAATTAAGAAAGAAGTTAGAGAAAGTGAGGATCATTATGATAAAGAGAAAAAAATTGAGAGAAATAATTAAACAGAAATTTAATCATAAAAATTGAACTTATAATTTTTGTAATGTTTAATAAGTTAATCATATGTAATATTTTAAAAAACATTTATACTATTATGCATGTGCCCTTTTAACAAAAAATTTATGCTATTATATATTTCATAATCAATTTTAATTTAATTATTTTATTTATATAAAATTAAAAGTTGTTACATAAACTATTACTTATCATAATGTAGAAATTAATACATAAGATTTTCTTCATGTTGTTATCTTTCTAGCAAATAAAAAATAATTATGTAATAAGCATAAATAATAAAGTATATATATATGTCATAATTTTTTATATTAAAATATAAAACATAAGAAATTTTCTTGAATATATATATATATATATATATTTGATGGCTAAAAATGTGTTCAACATAAGAACTTTTCAAGAGTTCACCCATCCTAATACTACAATCAACCTAGCATGCTTTACTTCAGAGTTCTTATAAGGTCTAGAATTATAATATTAGTGTGGTCACACATGCATAGAAATAAAATTATAGTTATTTAGTACTATCTTGAATATAATAAACCATTTTCAAAAACATGTTGAAATATTAATCATATGCTTTTGGTCACAACTATGTTTGATGAATCAAGCATTGAATGTTAGCCTTTTACTCAAATGGGCTTGTTTAGTTTTGGTGTACATTTAAAGAACAAGCTTTGCACTTCGAAAAAGGTGAACTAGCCATCTTTAGAGTAGCTTGGCGTGTTTAGCATGCTTTAGGGATTGAAGACATGTGCATCAGCTTTGGTATAGTATTAGTATACTATAAAATAACGCGTTAGTTGATTAATTTTTTAACTGTACTTATTCTTATCAACTACAAATCATATTTAAGAATTTAAATATCTAATGACTAAGTTACTTGTAATTATTATGCTATTATAGTAGAACTATTGAAAGAATATTTTAAGAATTTTTTAAGCTATTTGGAAGTTGCTTTTATAATAGCTTTTCACAAATTTTCTAAGAACTATGACAAACTATTTTCTATAAATACCCAATCACTTTGAATGAAATGACTAATGAATGTGACAAAGAATTCAACATCTCAAAGAAGGGTGGTTCATATTCTACAGGCATAAATTTTCTCTCGCATTACCAGTGCTTACAATTACTGGAAATTCTAAATTTTTTTCGCCAGGCCAAATTCTTTTAAGCATTATTTTTTTTAATATTTGTATAGTTTTTATCTCTTCAGGCCTTTTTACATTAATTAGTAAGCATAATTTTTTTTTGCAAATCCAAACACCACAAAGCATTCTTTTTATTAATCCCTTTCATAATTTTAAGCTCTTCATACCTTTTTACATTCATTATAATGCATAATGTTTTATACATTTTTATCAAAATAATGTTTCATGCTGTGTTTTTTATTTAGGATGGATGGATTCAAATTGGTGAAAGACTAAGTTTTATCTCATGAAAACTGAGTTGGGGTTAAGCTCACAAAAAATAAAGGTAATTTTGATTCTATAAAAGCTAGTATGTGAAAGGGAATCATAAAAAAAAACCCTCAAACTATAATTTTTTTATAAGTGGAGTTTTATTTAAACGATGTTTTGGGTCAACATAGATTTTATTTTGAACTGAAACTACTAAAAATTTTAATGTAGCATTTCAATTTTTTAATTATAAAATTTTAAATTATTACATAATTAAATTGATGTTTTTAATAAATATTTAATTATTTTCTAATGATATTTTAATAAGAAATATAATTGATATATTGGGAAAAATTATTTTAAGCCATAATTCACCTTCTTTATGAAATTCACACACTTATATTATATTTTAAATACACAAAAAAACTTTAAGCTTGCTATATAAGTAATGATATGTTCTAATATAAATATTTTATTTATAAATAACTATAAAAAATTAAATTAAGTATTATTTTGGGTAACATATATTTTATTATATATGATTTTATTCCCCTATTATAAAATTATAAAAAATAAAAAATTTTAATTATGTAACAAATATTAATAATAAAATATATATTTATCATAAATATTATACATCAAACAATATAAAATGGTAAATTTCTTGAATAATATTAATTGGTGGGCTAAATAGAAATAATAGAGAAGTTGAAAACTATTTTGAAGTGATAAAGAAAGACACAAATTGATAAGAGTAAAATAAAGAAGGAAATAGTAATAGATAGAAATGAGAAAAGATTTTGTGATGAGGAAAAGAAATAAGAGATAATAGAGGAGTTAGAGAATATATAAATAAATGAAAAATGGAAAAGAGAAGTAGTGAAGGATACAGGGGGGAGATAGATAATGAAAAATATAAGAAAATAAAGAATAAAGAGACAAATCAAGAATATTAGTAAGAGCGAGAAGAAAGTAAGTGATTATATGAGACATCGGCATAAAGTAAAAAAGTAAAAGAAATAATTAACTGAAAGTTAAATCATAACAACAAAACTTACTATTTTTATTAAATATAATAACCTAATAAAATATAATAGTTAATATTAAAAAAATACAAATAATTGAATTTTTTTAATTATGTTATAATATTTTAAATATTAAAAGAACATTTTTGTTATTTATTTAATATATTTCATTGATACTTAAAATTAAAATATATTATTAAATAATAAATGATTTAATTGTTTTAATATATTATCTTGATATAACATAATATTAGATATAAAAAAGACAATTTTACAATAAAAAATAAATTTTTTTATCAAAATAAACTCTTTAAAATTGATATTCAAAATTTAAAATAAATTTTCTCCATTTTAAAAAAACCTGATTTAAGAAAATTTTCGAAAATTAAATAATTATATTGCTCCTATGCATCTTTTCAAATCAGAAAAGAATTAGAAAGCACACTGATGTCATTTTTTCAATTTGTTGTGATACTCTCTATATAATGTATAAGATAAATACGTTATATATAAGACACATTAAACACATCATGCAAATATGCTTATTGATATCTTTGTCATTCATAATTAGATATATTCATACAATGACGATGCCCATCACTTCTGCATTTGAACATGCACTATGTGAGCTTAACATTAGTGAGATAATATTGCCTTTAACAACAACTCATTTAAATGGCAAATTATGTCAGATAACATATGATAACATTTTGTACTCACCACCAAAATTTTGTTAAATTAAATCATCTCAAACTTATGTTGTATTATGTCAAAAGTTGGATGTGACACACAAGAAATTTTGTAATATTTACTATGAAATAAATTTTATTTTATAGAAAAAATGACTTACAGTATTGTGAAGAAACATCATTGTCAAATAAATAGCACATGGAATCAAAATAAAAAAACCTTTTCAATTAATAAAAAAATCTTTCTTATTTAAAAAATTTTGAATCTTAAAAACATTAGTTTAATATAAATATTAAAAATATTAAATATTGTGTAACATCAAAGAATTTTATGTTTTAATGCAATTTAGAAAATAAATCATTTTTTGTTAATAAAAATCATAACATAGAAACTTACAATTTTGACAAATAATTAAATTTAAAATATAGATATGATCAGTTAAAATATATTAAAAATAAAAATAATATCATCAGTATAAGTCAATATTAATACACTATTAAAAACATAATTAACAAAATGAATCAATAGTTAACCTTTTCTTAGTCAAAGCTAAAAGCACTCGCAACACAAATAAAACATATTAAAAATTAAAAAATATACAATAAAATATTAATTATTTAAGATGCTAAATGTGTTGATTGTTAAAATTATACAAAACATTTAGTAAAGATAAATAAAAATATAAATTTAATTTAAAATTTAAAATAATAAAGAAAACATTCATCAAAAAAGGAAATAATATAACAAATTAAAGGTTATTATCTAATGCAAATATTCAATGTAATGTGTGATAGATAAGGGGAAGATTCTTGATTATGTTAAATAGTACTTTCCTTTAATATTTATTGTATTTTATATTACCTGTGACTATTTTGAAATAATGTTAAGGAGTTAAATTAGACTCTATGCAAACATGATTTAGGATTTTCATGTCACTTCTATCATATCTTATAATCATTGATAAAATAGACATTTTTTCAAATTTTTATTTGAAATGTCATATTGGTATTCTTGATGTTATTTATGTTTTTGTTAATATAACAAAAACGCATTCATTATACTTCAAATATTTTAGTTTATTTGCTATTGTAATTTTTTTATTATTTTATAATATTTAATATTTAATAACTTTAACTGCATTTTATGAAAGGCATGTTCTTTGAAGTAGTTTTAATATTTTGTGTAGTTAATCCTTTTTTTCTCAATCCAAAAAGCATTTGTTTTGTAATATTTTCTTTAACAAAAAACATATATCTCTATAATTATTTATCAATGGAATGTGGTAAAGAATTTTAAATATTTTTATGTTATTTGCTAATACAATTATTGTTTATTTCTGTTAAATTTTTAATTTATATTGCCATATTTTCATTTTTTGGAATCATAAATAATTTTTTTAAAAAAAATTTATTTTTCCAATTTTAACCTTTGAAATATTTAATAATAATGATGTCTAATTTTTATTCGTTCATCTTAAATGCTCTATATAATGAACTATAACAAACACCATATTGTTAAGATTGTTTAGCAAGTAATGTACCTATTTTTAATGTAAGAAATTTTTATGTTAAGAATTTTCTTTATTGACAATTTAATATCTTGATAACTAAATAACAAAAGGAGTTAGGTTAGAACTTACCATTATAAGTGAAAACAAAAGCAAGTTTTGAAGTGAGAAACTTATTTAATATTTTAATGGCAAGACGATTGTGTTAAATTTTTTGCATTTTGTGTGAATATTAAATGCATCGATGACACATTTTCAAATTTTAACAACTTTGGCAAAGGAGTATGAGATACTATGTAAATTTAAGAAGATGTGCATGGTTTTATCTAGTTCTACATAAATGTTGCATTACTACTGGTGAGAATTGATTAATCAAAGCTTGATTCTCTAACTACCAATCCTATATTTTCTAAACCCATTTGCCCTTTCCTTTCTTTGTCCATGTTATTAAAGGTGTTATGAATTGGTGTTCTCTTATGTACCATTGACTAATTTAATCATTGAATTCATTCAATACTTCCTACCTAGGATTAGAGGAACCCGTATATTAATGAATTATTGTATTTACATTAAAGTCACTTATTAATAACAACATAGCTTTAGTTTTCTCTATAATTTGAGTTTAGTTTTACTAAAGTGCCTTTTTTTTAGCCCTTGAATTTAACATACATAAATTTTAATAGGCACCATTCTACTCCCTTGGATTACAAATGAGTATGTGAATTGACTATACATCATCATTTAAGGTTAGACAATAGATGCTATTAAATCATAATACCTTAATCTTATTTGATGTATTCCTAACTTGTGCTTAAATTCTAATCTTTTGGTTAGTTTGTGCAATTTGTTATTATCAAACAAATGTTCCATGATAGCAATCAGAGTAATTTTTTTTGTGTTGACTACACAAAAGAGCTTACAGTGCTCTTATTTGTTGTAACTCCTATATTCCAGACTAAGATGTTATCTAAAAATGCTATTTGTAATGAAATTTGAGAGGATCATGAATTTCTATAAATTTTGCTCAAATTGAGATGCTTCCTTTAACGATTTCTATTGTCCCTTTAAATGTCTTTTCTAAAATAGCTTGACATCTTTCTCTGTAAATTGCATTGGACAAGAATTTGTAGTTCTTTGAAGTTATTCATTGCGGAAATCTTTAAACGATTGTTAATTAGTATTGCAAGAAAGCTTTGCCTTAAGATGCTTCTAAATAAAAAAATAAACATAGTTGTTTATTCTAGTTTTGGGTTTTCTTAAAAGAAATTTAATTATTAGTAATCTAGATTAAAGTTTCATGTTGTTCCATGTCAATTGATTTTCAAGCTTTGTTTTTCTTGAGCATGTGTTGCAATTATTTTACCCATTTTGATAGCACAATCATTTGTTACTTTATATACTCCTTCATTGGGGGTGTAACAATGGGTTATACCTTATTATTCTTTCCTAAGCTTCCTTACCTATCATTAAAACTATTAGATTGAAATGACTTTTCATTTACCATATTAGCAAAATTCATATATTTGTCCACATTTGTTGGTGCTTTGGAAGCCTCAATTACAACATGAATATTAGATGATATTTTATTTTTTTAACTTTGAAGAGAGGTGTCTCCTTGAACATGCAACTTAATTGAATAACAAATTATCTTACTGAATTCATTGCCATGATCAATTTGAATTTTCATCTTTTTCTTTCTTATGTAGATGAAACTAGATAATTCTATTACTAGATCCACATCAGCACACATCCTTGCTATATGACCTTATTAAAAAATATGTCATTAGACACTCAAATGAAACACAAACTAG
Organism: Vanilla planifolia; assembly: GCA_023846275.1. Taxonomy (NCBI): domain Eukaryota; kingdom Viridiplantae; phylum Streptophyta; class Magnoliopsida; order Asparagales; family Orchidaceae; genus Vanilla; species Vanilla planifolia. Next base: position 407,515 of record JAIUJO010000288.1, read on the forward strand.
AGCTACTGATGATTCAACATTTAAGTGAAACTTGGGATGCCACTTAAAGATTGCTTACTTAAAGTCGTTGATGTTCCTTTCCTGGTGAACCTAACATCACAAATAATCTAGCTAATGTTATTAGTTCATGTTAGTTATCAAAATATCCAACCTTAAAATTTTTTAAAATTTTGATATTCTGAAATGCCACTAGGATTATTTCCATATTTGGGAATTTGTGTGAAAATTTCTTAACCATTTCAAGCTTGAATGGTATGGCCATTTTAATAATTTCTTCTTGAATAAAAATAATATTTAGTTGAACATTTGATGTTCTCATTCTTTAATACAGACAAGTGAAAGCCTGGCTATGCAACCAACAACATCAACAAATGAATAGTAGATGGAGGTGAGGCCCACAAAATGTACTACAAAGACTTGCTAGCCATTTGGCTTGGTATAATTAAAATATGGTGTTGAGCTCAGCTACAAGAGTCTCAATGACTCCAATATGGCTAGAAATTAGGATTATTTGTTTATATTGTTTCTACCTACATATCATAACCACTTATCATTTTGTTTTTGGCAATATAATATTGTTATCCATGTATTTAATGTCAATATAAACAAATATGATTTGGGATATAAAATATTTAGTAATAATCCCTTATTACCCAAACCATTGGGTGAATCATAAGTTAATATTATTACCCACTTTGCAAAGTATCAAGCCTTCTTACATGACAACTTGTCATGAGACTAGACATTAATTTATATAATTTTAGTTCCATAACTAATTAGTGTACAATAATGGGTTAAGATATAAAAATTTAAGGTCACCATAAATACATATGAATTTATAATATTAAAAATTTTGAACATGTTAGTCGACATATGTATTTAAGGATTTAGAGTTCTAGTTCGTCTGGATTCCTTATTTAACTTTGATATATTCACAAACGATGAATCCTTATCATTATGGTGTAGCTTAATTCCTGGAGAATCAAAATTAATAAAAATTTTAATTATATTCACAAAAGATTTATTATTATTGATTATGATCTTCAAATCTTAAAACATTATTCTATGTTTAAATATTTTTTATTTGATGTTAGGAGTTGTTTAAATGATTTATTCTTGAAGCTAATCATTATAAACATACTTTCAATACGTTTTTCAAATATAACAAAGTATTTTGAATAAATATTGAAATAAAACTTATTTTTAAAATAGATTTTTTGATTAAGCTATAATGTAAAGCACCAAGATGGGATAATTTTATCTACTCTCATAGCATAATTAAAAAAAAAATAAGTTCAAGATGTTAATCTTAATAGCTAATAAGGTTTGTCATTTTGAAGCAAACAAAGTTAAGGTTACATATAGAATTACCTAAGCATTGTATTTAAGAATCCTGATAAACTTAGATTCACTAAAAGTAGTACTACGTGATGAGTGAAGAATTTCAAGTCACATCCAATAGAATGTCCCCTAAAAATCCGAATATATTTAAATGTAATAAAAAAAATTTCCTCAAAGGGTAGTCCAACAAAATATGATTTAGTCTATATCAGTAATTGGGTATTACATTTGATGATACTTATGAGAGGCTTGAAAATTTGTCCTAGATGATGAGGCATTTGCATTAGTAAATTTTCTTTCTTTTCAATGTTAGCAAGAGTTGATCATGATGCACACATATGCACATATGATGGATAAACTAAAAATCTTTCCTTCAAAGAATATTTTTCATACCAATAAAAAAATAGAAACAAACTAGAGTTGGGCATGCAATTTTTGCTCACAAAGGTGGAAGCATGCAAATAAGAGAAATTTTATTCATCGATAATTATTGTATAATAGATGAACCTACCTTTTTTATAGATCAAAGAGAGCCCAATACATGAAAAAAATAAAAAAAAAACAAAACACACTTTTGGAAAATATCATATGCATGGGAAAAAAGGAAAGATAATTTCAAAGTTAAATCACCTAAGACTCTAAAAGAGAACTTTAGAATTTTATGATATTAACTCTCAATAACCACATTAAATTTAAAATATATCAAAAAAGATAACTTAATGATTAAATCTCTTGAGAATTTAAAAAGATCAATAGAATTTTAAAACATTAACTCCAAGTGGTTCAACCATATTAAATATAAAATATAAAAAGTATGAAAAAAAATTTTTTGGAATAAATTATGCAATTATGCAACATGATGATTAGATGTTAATGATGATATGACCAGGATGTCAATTCTGGAAAAGACAGATGATAATGATTAACAGCGACCAAAATGTGTTAGCTGATAGGCAACAAAGCGATGGTGGGTAGCTAGCGAACAATAAGAAATTTAGTAATGATGGGCACCCAACTGATTTTGGGCAATTACGTATTGATGATCTAAAGTAATTAATGATCAGGAAAGGGCAAACTACTAATCATAACAACCAATACATGTACAAGAATAGATATCAAAGATGACATATTTTATTACAAAATATGATTGGACAAACAGAACAAAAATAATATAGATAATCATAGGAAAAACTAGAGTACTATAATTGACCCATATAGACAAAGATGGCTAATTGAAATAACATTTAACTTGAGCACAACGTTGAGTTTGAATGGGTTTAGCACGATGACATTGATTGTGTGTTTGTCAGCTAACACAAGATGCTCTTACATCATCCTCGATAGATAGGAGAGAGCTTGGCACATTAGTTTCAAAGTGACGGGTATAGAAGTGCTCCAATAAGTGTGGCATGATATAATATAAGTCATAAAATATAAGCCAAGAGTTCTCAATCAGATAATTTCCTTTGTAATGAACAAAAAATGTTTTAAGTATACAATCTTTTTTTATAATTGTCATATGATCTAGAATGCTTTTGACATTTTTCATCCTTACTCTGAGGTCTAATGTAGTGGTAGCAATAAGTTCACTCAAAATAAGAGAATTAAACTCAAATGACTTGCTAATATGTATTAGAGGTAGCACCTTAATTGGGACTAAATGCTTAACATAAAAGGACACACTAATCCTATATTCTTCTAACAAATCTAGTACATACACATTAGTTCCTAGTTTTTGACATTCTTAAAAGGTCCAACTCCATGTGCTTTTAATTTTTTGTAAGCTCCAAAAAGGAACCATTCTAATGTAATTCTAATTATAACATAATCTTCTTCATAAAATTTCTTAACTTTTTATGAGCATCTATTAGTTTGTTATATCTTTTGTTACATAGATTAGGTTCCTTATATATATTATTTTTTGCAATAAAAACATATGAGAAGCAAAGAAAGAAGTAGAAGTAGAAGTATGATAGTCTACTAGTAAGAGAATAAGATCAATTGAAGACATATGCTTACGACTAGAACCAATTACGAAGGGCATAAAACAAATACTTTGATTAATAGAATTATTATATGCAAATTTTGCTCAGAGTAGTAATTGCTCCTAAATCTTAGGTTATTTTCCTATCGATTTTCAAAGAAGATTTTTCAAACTATAATTGAATACTTCTATTTGCCCGTCTATTTAATTGTTATATGCTGAAAAAAGTTTTAGCTTAGTTCTTAGTACATTCCATAAGATCCTCCAAAAATAACTAGTGATTCTTACATCACATTTGGATACTATGGTCATTGGAACACCACATAATTTAATTATTTCAACAAATAAAATCTTTGCTACATGGGTTGCATTTGAGGTCTATAACAAAGGATAAATTAAGTCATTTTAGAGAAACAATGAGTGACCACGAGGATAAAGTCGTGCCTTGATGTGGTATAAGGTAATCCAAATATAAAATCCATATTTATGTACTCCCATGACTTTTTAGGTATGGGTAGTGGAATGTAAAGTTCTTAGCCTATATTTGAAGATTTTGTAGCTATGACTATGTGACATTGGGCTACAATAGATGTGAAATAATGTATCATTCTAGGCTAGTAAAATTTCTTTGAAATATCTTAAATAGTCTTAAAACTTTAAAAATGATCAGATAATCCTTTAACATCTTTTTTGCAAAAAGAATAATATTTACATGATGAATTTGGGATATGTAACCTTTTATTCTTGTATAAGTAACGAACTTTTAGGCTTAATCTCTAGATACAAGGTTCGGAGTTGATTTGATTTCATGATAAATTAGTTCAAAGTTATAATGATCAATATATTTGTTTTTAATTTAGCAATGTTTTGGGCCTATCTAGAAAAAATGGTTAATAAGTGCACACATTGATTAAATGCATTAACTACTTTATTTTTTAGCTAGGCTTGTGTTTGATAACAAATGTATAACTAAAGCCTTGTCGGGTGTTTAGGAACCTTAGCACCATATGTTCAGAGTAAAAGACAAATTCTTTGAAAAACAAGTAATATTTTTAATGACATCAAGATTAAACTATGACATATAGTTTCTTTTGATATATAGAACCCTTCCTTTTAACATGATTAAGTTTCTAATTAAAGAAGGCAATATGATATTTATCTTGACAAAGAACACCACATATCCCTACTTCTAGTCCATCGGATACAATCTCAAAAGGAGTTAAAAAATCAAGTAGTGTTGGAATGGGTGCCCTAGTTATAGTGTCGTTCAACTTTTTAAAAGTTAGTTCTATAGATTTAATCAAAGGAAGTTTAACAGACTTAAAATAGTTAGTACTCGATGCAACAATAGAAATAAACTTTTGAAAATCATTGATAAAAGGTGGCCAATGTGTGAAAGCTTTTAATGCCATAAATTATTTTTTAAATAAGCCACTAATAAAGTATAACAAATTATTTAGATTGATAAATAAGAAGTGAATCTCAGTCATAAAGAATTAACATTTATTTAGATTGATAAATATGTATTTCTTTTGTAGAGTGTAAAATAATTTGTGCAAATATACTAGTTATAGACCAAAATATCATCAAAATAAACTATAAAAAATTACCTTATGTATAGTTTTAAAACCTTAATTGTCAATCTTATGAATTTACTTAGCGTGTTATAACCAAAATGGCATCATTTACTATTCATACAAACCAACTTTAGTCTTAAATACAATCTTTCATTCATCTCCCATTATAATCCTTAATTAAGGATAACCACTTTTTATGTTTATTTTATAAAAAATGGTGGCACTTAAGATCAGATTTAAGATGTCATCTAAAAAAAATAAGAAACATATATTTTATTCTTATTTGATTAATTCCTATATTCTCAACACACATCCTCCATGTTCCATCCTTGTTGCATTCTAAAAGTACAAGGATATTACAAGTACTAATACTTTCTTAGATAAATCTCTTTTTAAGTAAATTTTTACTTGATTAGCTAACATGGTATGTGTCTCATGGCTTAATCTATAATAGGGAAGGATGGGTAGGCTAACATTGGGAACTAGATTGATCATTAATTTTATGTACAAGATGTGTGGTAGAATGTTAGGTAAATCATTTAGAAAAATATAAAAAAAGTTTTTTAGAAAGTCCTATATAATAAGTGGTGGGTTTAGTAAGGTGGTAGATAAGTTCTTAATTATAAAAAAGCAAACAAAGTCTCCTTGATCAATGGACTTCATAACTTGATGTAATATATTTATGCTCAAATTCTTTTTTTTCCTTTGTTTTTTGATGGGCTTAAATTTTTTGCATATTTATTATGCTTAAGTGATCGGTATTTTTGTTGAGGTGGAGAAGGGTATAATATGATGTCCTTTCCTTTATAGATAAAAGAACACACATTAGTCTAGCCCTTAAAACTCGTATCCTAATGAAAAAGCCTTGCTCTTCCTAGAATAAGATAACTTACTTGCATAAATATGATATTGAATAAAATTTCATCACTAAAACTTTCTAACTTAATGGGTACATAACATCATTACTTAATAGGTATTTCAGTTTCCCTTTTCATGTTAAAGTAGAGGTTTGGGTATTTCAAGAGGGAAATTCTTATTAGTAACTTATTGCATTGATATACCTACCAATATTGATGATCATCCTACGTGGTTGTTTATAAATATTTATACTTGTATTGAAGAAGCAAGAGCACCTCTAATCATCTTATAGTTATTGGATTATAAGGGTGTAACTAACCACTAAAACAACTAAATTTTCCATATTTTCGAATTCTTGCACAACATTTGTATTAGACAATATATTTTATTCTTCCTTCGACTCTTCTTGTTCATTATTATCATATAAGTTTACAACCATGGCTCTCTTTAAGTAGTTGATTGCTACATGATGCTTTCATGACCCTCAAAATAGGTGATTCTAGATTGAGTAATTTGGAACATAATAGGGTTGCTTGAAGGAAGGTGTGAAGAAGTGGATGATAATGTAGGCTTAGGAGATTTAAAAACTATGGTAGAGGGGATAGATGATGTGCAAGTGTGAATGGGTAAGCAAGTATCGGTCGTGCGAGTCTTTAAAGTGATTGGATGGCCATTTTTCTTAAAATATATTGTTCTAACTTTTTTCATATTTCTAGTTATATGATAAATATTCTCGAGGGTAGTAAAAATTTTCAAATTAAGTTGAACCTATGTATATTTTTTTAAACTTACCCTAAAATAAGAGAGTGTTACATGTTTGGATTCATCTATTTCACTTCAAAGTTTATAATCATCAAACTTATTAATATACTGTTTCATAGATTTACTACCTTAAAAAAATGCTTGTCATTTATCTAACAATTCAATACTAACTTAATCTTAAGGTTATATAAATATGGGATACCTCTTCTTAATGATTAACATATTACCATCTCTAAGTTTCTACAAAAACTATTTATAGTATCATTGAGTTTAGTCTTAATAAATTAATATTTTTTGCATTAAAGTATTTGGAGCTAGATGAAGTAATCATTCATAATAGTCTATTAGTCAATATCATCCTTAAGATTAGAATTATCATTAATGGTTAGGGCATCTAGCTTCATATTAAGGATATGCTCTCTCTCTCTCTCTTTTGATGTCTCTTTAGTCATTCTTCTTTCCTAGGCATATCTTGATTATCATTTAGCTTTGACTCATTAGAAGTTTCATTCTTCTTTTATGGTTATTATTTGTTTATGGATATCTTTGTAAGATTCATAAGAAGGATCATCATATTTTCTTTGGATTTTATTTCTTTAGGTTTTTTACTAGATTATTCAGTGTGGTACTTATTCCTTCATTATTTCTTTATCTTTTAAGTTTTGATTCGCATTATTAGTTTTATAGAATTTGCCTAACCATGTAGACAAGTTGGGTTTTATATTAGGATAGTTCTAGCATGTAATCTTGGATTAAGTTTTATCTTTAATTTTCATTTGTTTCTTAACTTTAGTTTGATATTTGATCAGACCTACAAGGCCTTGCAATCATATAAAAGTTTGACACATAAAGATATCAGGAAAGGAGAACAATGAGTGATATTCATTTTTTATATATTTGTTTTTTTTAAAATAATTTGTAAATGCAAAGTAACTATAACTATAGACTACCAAAGTTGAGATGGCATGTATTTCCAAAAAAATGATGAGTGATCATGGTCTCTCATTTACCAATCCATCTCCTACATAGAACTATGTGGTTCTTAAGAAAGTTGATACAAAGTTATATTAGAGCTTTCATGCTATCTCCCAAGATAACATTTATCCAAAACAAATTAAGAGTTCCTTAGTAGACACACTAAGTAGAGGAATTTTTTTTGACGAAGAAAAAACTTATTAGTAAAAAAAATTTTAGAATATAGTTTTTTTCTATTAAGTAGAAAACCATGGCATTGAGCCAATGTTAATATAAGATAGATTAGACTTTTAGCATACTCTTATTTTGCAAGCTTTACTCATGCAACATTTCACACCATAAGAAAAGAATCATCACTTATAAGTTTCTAGTTTCTAAACAAAAAATCATTAATGAGGCATATTATAAGATCACAAAAATAAGCTACTTAAATAGTTTGGTATGTTCAGAATCATATTTGGTCTCCAAAGCACATGGTGCAAAAAATACCTATATTTTTATGCCACCTTATTCAAATCTAAGAAATTATTAAAAAAAAAATGGTTCTTAATTGCATAATCTTCCTTAAAACATACATATAACACCACTAGTGCAAAACGCACTCGAAAGGGCACAACTGAAATTACTGTGTGAAACTTTTTAAAAAATCACAAATTAGATAACAAAATTTTTTGAATCGTAATGAATAATTTACAAAAACTGTACTAATAAATATATAGGAAATAATTTGTAAACCAATTGTTAACTCTTAATTTATTAAGCATATGGTGCAAAAACTATATTACACTAATAAATACTTTTATCATTTGGGCTCTTACCAAGTGAGTCAACAACTAACACCAAGTCGATTAGGCTTAGCTTGCACAATACTTCCACTTCTTTATCATAGTTAGTGAAGAAGCCATTACATCACATGTTGTTTGTTTGAAATTGAGGCATAACCTCCTTTCTTAATGTACTTTTGGGCTTGAATGCCACTATCTTTATGAGATTTAAACAAGGCTCAAACCCAATGTAATGTAGAATGATATGCCAAACCAATTGTTAACTCATAAATTATTAAAAAGTTTTAAAGTTCAAATAATATATTAGAATAAGAGCCTACTCATTGAATCTATTAATTCAGAATTGGGAATCATAGGATAGCTAGACATATAATAACTTTTCCAAAAGCCAAAGGCTTAAATTGATCTTGACCTCACGGATATTAACCTAAAAGAAAAGCGATTTTAAAACCTAAACAAAAGATACTAATGTTCATGGAGAAGGGCAACATGATTTGTTGCTGCAACAAACATGATTTTCATGTGATTTTATTTTAGTCCTTTTCTTTAAGTTTTTTCTTAAATATAATCATATATTATCAAAATTCTAAAAATTTATTTGAATATGTTAATAAAAATATTTTGGATTTGTTATCATCAAACAAAGTACTATGAGTAGAAGTTATTGACATAATAACTACTGTATCTCTCTCCCTAAATGAGAAAAGCTCAACTCCAGGAAGTCACATTAAAATCTCTAATATTAGTTTAACATCTCTAAATTTAGGTGGTGAAGCTCCTCCTTAGTAATCCAAGTGTCATTAGAGACTTGATGGACCTATCAACTTACATAAAATCTTTGTAATACATGATTCAATTTTAAGATTTTCTTGTCATCTATGACTGGCTCCACTAGATGTCAAAGCTTACAAAATGTGGCTAAATGTATTGTTGGGATATTTTTACTTGACAACGATGGCGAAGGCTAAAAAGGCTCACTAGGTATTAGGCATGATTTTTTATAATATACAAGTTATTGAATATTGAAGATAGCTCTAAATTTGTAGTCTTTAGGTACATCAAAATATAAATGTTGATACTTAGTCTTTATTTAATTGTAAATGGTCCAGTATTTTAGGCATGTAATATTTTAAGTGTTTTAAGCAGAGTCTCTTAGCCTAACGCAAATCATTGTATAATCACTTTCAACAAACTTTCTAAGTTGTCAATGAGTATTTCCTTGTTATTTGTATATTTTGTTATTTAAATTAATTTATTTAGTAATTTATTTGTGTAATAACAAAATACGACATGTTAAAGTATCAACAAACTAAGAAGTGCTAAATCATATGTTAAGGGATAAAATTAATAAGACTCTGAGGTTGAATTTAAGGACACAAAACTATTGTTCTATTAATTCAATCATTTTAAATGAAATAAGTAAAATGTTATAAATGATTCTTGGTTTCAATGTGTTCAATTACCAGGCTCCAAAAAGATTGCATAAGCTTTTATTGACTATTTTTATTTGCCCCTCTGTCTTTTTGATACGTACATAAAAACTTAAATTTTGATTACTTTAGGCATGGATTTTTTTTTCAAAAGTATCTAGTAAATTTGACATCATGATCTAAAATAATTATTTGAGGTGAGCCTTGTAGTTTAACGATTTCATTAAGAAATCACTTTGTAATATGGGAGGTATTTGATGTCATGTGGTAAGGTATAAAATGAGCCATTTTAAAAAACATATCAGGATGAATATAAAATAAATATTTCTAATAATTTTGAAAACTTCTAATACTAAGTCCAAACATACACGTTTCCATGGTCATTGTGCTATAAGCAATTGTGTATATGCACCTTGACTGTAATTAACTACTTTAGGGTTGACACAAGTTCAACGTTGACAATCTATCGATGCAACTTTTTTTTTGGTAATCTTGGCCCATTAAATTAGAAAGCCGCACCTCTTATTATTTTGACTCGACCAAAATGTCTAGTAGGACCTCCAGTATGTATTTTCCAAACAAGAAAATCCTTAAGAGATTTGTGGGGTATGCAAAGTTAGAATACACAAAACAAAAAACTATCTTTCAAATAATAATCGTCAAAAACCTTATTGGATAAATTATTGACTTAATGATAAGGAGGACATAAATCGAAGCAATCACTAATAAATTATTTATGTGTGTAACAATAATTCCACCATAACAGTCGCATCATGTTGGAAATGTTTATTGCTAAACATTAGAGAAAAGTGGTTTCATAAGTTTGTGCAATTAGGACACTCCATAAATGCATGAATTTTAAAATCGCTATATGCACAGAAAGGGTATTTGTTTATAAATTTAAAATTCAATTTCGAAGTAGTTACCAACTGACAATTAATTATTTAGGTGCCTTCACTTTAGTAAGCAATTTTTGGAAAGCTAGTAAGTATTCTACATTATTTTTTCTAACTTATGAAAAAGGGAATTACTTGTAAGATTATATCATTCTGAATTGATAGTGAATTGTATTCATCCATATCTATTTGGTTCCATGTATGAAAATAATGAGAATGATTTTGTCTATATCATTTGAAGTAAAGAGAATGCTTCATAAGAATTTTTATTGAAGTAATTACCACTTATGATTCTAGCCCAAATAGTCTTTGAGGTGTAGGCCTTCTAACAAAGCATTCCATTACATGCATCCTTAAAATATTTCAATTTCTTAACTGCTTATCCATAGTTTTCCTAGGGAAACTAATTTATTTCTAGTTGGCCAAACTTTGCTCACTCACCTAATCATTATTGCCCTACAGAAAACCATGCCACACTTTCTATTATATTGATAATCTTGTTGGGAAGATAAGGTATCATTAGAGTGTAAAGTGGTATTAATTAGAGGACATGACTAACTATTACAAACTCCCATTAAGAGGAATTTATTCTTGCAAATATTATTAATGAAGTATTGGAAGTGAACCACTTATTTCTTAGCTTTAAATAATGTCTTCCAAGTTATTAGATTAGAAGATAACATCTTTTGAATCCCGAGAGTTTCTAGATGATGTTCTCAAGCTTGTGTTTGATGTATTTAAATCTAATATATACTTTTATACATTAATATATGAAGTTGATGTGCTCTCAAGCTTAGAGAAAAATAACTTGATAATTTTAATAGACTATTTATCACTTTAGAAGAGGATAAAGCCATCTACAAGGCACAAATAGGAGTTTGGTTGAAATGCTCTTTGGGGGGCCTCATGATTCACTTTTCTTTGTATATGTTAATAGTTTAACCCTCATCTTAGCACTTCAACCACAATGGGACAAATGGAAGGAATCATTTTTATCAGTAATAATGACTGAAAAACAACTTATATTATAAATACTCATCATTAGACTAATAAATTAGTTGAAGCTAAACTTGTGTAGTATGTGTTTAAGAAAACCCTAAAATATACCATTGAATACTTTTGTGAAGCTTAGCTTGATGATAGATTTGTTTCCTTGGATCTTATTATTTAAATCATTAAGTAGTTCTTATGCAAGTAACATATTTTTAGTGAATTCCTCTTTGTAAAATCGATCTCTTCATTAAGATTATAGTGAGTAGGAAACATTGTAATCTAACTACAAAAAACGTCGTATTTTTTAAAAGAAACTATAGAAACAAATTGTTCTAAAATCTTTAAAAGAAGTACTATAATAAGTCTTTGGAAGGAAGATTATATTAGTACTATTGAATTCTTTAGGTGATGGGTCACCAACAAGAAAAACAATGATAGCATCATAAATGTCATCATGAACATTGGTCAAACAATTCCAGCAAACGAAACCTTTAAGATCCTCCAATCCCCAAGAACTTAAAGAATACATCCAAAAGTAATTTGTTATGTTTACATGATGCTAGCACGTTAAATCAACATCATAGTACTATTTAGTGACTCTAAGTATAACAAAGCAAAGCACTTTTTTAGTGGGGACTAGTGGGAGGTGAAGCAATTCCCGACATATTTGGCAATTAGATCCTCCTTTGAGACTCAACTCCCACAAGAATCTTTTATTCTTTATGCATTAAGATCTCTCTTCTTATTATTAACTATTGTGTGGAAGACATTAGTGCTTTTCTTTTCATCCACGAGTCAAATAGTAAATGCCTTCTTGCTCCAGTACGTACTTTTGCAACAATGATTAGCTGATCGAAAGTTCTGTTAGTTCCAACCTTGATAACTCATCTATAACTCTTTGAATTTGTTTTCCTTCTTCATTTCATGTTATTCATATAATTCAATATTATAAAATATTTTGCCAAATTACGTTTTACTTCATTCTTTAAAGGGATCTTTAACTCTCATTATCTTGTAAGCTAGAGCCCTCATTCTTGATCTACCAATTTGACTCCACTTCTAGGAATCCACTAAATAGAATTCTATGCCTTCAACCAAAGTTCTTTGGCATATAAGTTGTCTAGTATTAGATATAACTATTCATGGAGAAATGATCGATATGAGCAGTGGTCTGATAAGATATTGTTCCTATGTTGAACCATTATTGTTGGAAATTCTATGAACTAATCAATATTCAATAGGTAACACATTATTTACATATCAAGCACTGCAACAATTTCAAGGCATTTTTCTTCATTTTCATTATTTGGTATTGTAAGTGCTACAACTATAAAACCATATTTTGTTAGAAATATTATGCTAAAGATAGTGAGAAGTTCGTATCCTTCAATAATTTCCATTTGTATATCAGTTGCAAAGGCTTCCCACATTACACATAACTTAATTTTGTGCATTTTGATCACATTATTAAGGCATCAAAGCATTATAGAACTAACTACACGCTTGAAGCTCAAAATCAAGAAGTGATTAGTTACAATATTTTATATTTGCATGATGAGATTCTCAAATGCTTCTTTTGGTCTTTTTCTAGTGAATCAATTTTTTACATTCCATTTAGTTGCTTTTCTTATTGAGTTGTGGCTGATAACCACTATAAAGCCATTATAGTCTATCTCAAAATGCTTAAGAGCCTTTGCTTTTTCCTAGAGATTTTTATTAAGGCTTTTGAGCTATTGAATCTCCACTTATTTTTAAAGCTACACATCCTTCCTTTGCTTCAAGTTAGATTTAAATGTTTTACACTTACGCCTACAATTTCTCAATCAAGTTAATCATAAAAAGGAACAAATAAATGATTCATCATACAAATTAGGTTCTTTTGTTAGGTGTTAACATTCTATGATGTAGTGGGGGGAGTTTTTTCTTTCTATTATGGGGGCAAGAGTAATTCAAGCATGCTACAATCCCATCATACCCTTATCAATTTCTATATGCTTACATTCCCTCATTGTTTTTCATTCATTATCCAACCTTTAGCTGTCTATATTGTTGACTAACAAAGTTGGACATTTTACATTGCTTACTACTTAACTAATTGAATATTTCTCATCTTCACCATTCCTTACAAATGAAGGTCTAGAATTGTTTTCTTGCTTACATTGGACGATTGGACCATCGAGCATTTGAAAAAAAATTAAATATATAATTTTTTCCCAAAACAATTACTTCTCCTAATCTTTCTAAAGATTCTAATATCTCAAGGTAGATCATTAACAAGATTGATCAATACAAAAGCTAGAATCCCATGGGTCCTTGTTAAGTTGATTTGTGTAGAATCTACTTTTAATGGGTTGTTGACTGTTGACATGATTGAGAACAGGTACTACTTGTTGACTAGGTTGAATGGAAGGTTCTGCAATAAGATGCACACTAGAGCTTTCAAAGGTTCAACGTTGAGCCAAAACAATGGGAAACATTTTAAGTTTCTCATTTTAAAGACTGATTTTTCAAATATTGTATATCTTGTATTAAATGTTGTCCAATTATAGTGAAACTCTTAAGAGCACAAGTCTATGGCATCATGGCAGATCCGAAGTAGCCACTTTTGGGTCCTCCAAGTGAATAAATAGCCTATTAGAGTCAGTTTGAAGTAAGATGCCTATTTGGAAGCAAAATCATCATCAAACACGACCTCTTTTTCAAAGGCATTGGCGTTATAATGTTTGGCAAGCATGTGAGAGATCTTGAATTAAAAGGAAAAAAAGAAGTAGAAATAATTAAAGAAGAGTTAATCATAATAAGTTTATCTTATATGATTTTTTTAATAAAATAAACAAGTAATATAAAATATTTAAAATTAATGAGAATATTAAAATAAAATTTGAAATTTTTTATTATTTTGGAATATTAAAATACATAAAGATTATTTTAACTATTAATTTAGCATTATTTTAAAGAAATTTAAATTTTAAGAACTAAGTAAAAAATAAATAATATAGTTATTCTAACATATTATATTTATATATAAAATATATAAATAATCAATCTAAATAATTTTTAATATTAATAATGTAATTTAAGATTCTTAATAGTCTTTGACATAAGATATTTCATAAACATTATTAATTAATGAGCTAAAGAAGAGATAGTAAAAAGGAAGATGACTGTTATATATAAGAGAGAGAGTGACAGAAATTCATTGATAAAAGTAAAATAGAGGAAAATAATGTTATGGAGAGCTAAATTATGATTTAATGAAGTAAAAATAAAACTCAAAACATAAATCAGATAGAGTGAATAAAAAAATAAGTGAAAGGGATAGGAATAAAATAGTAAAAATGATTGATAGGAGAGAGAAAAGAAAAAGAACTTAAGAAGATAGAAAATAATGAGACAAATAAGAGAATGACAATAAGAGAGAAGAAAATTAGAGAATTTGAGAAACATCGACGAAAAAATAGTTGAAACAATCAATAAAAGTTAATTCTAAATATTAAAATTTATAATATTTTTTATCATAAAAAATTTATGATCTAAAATACTTAAAAATTATTGAAAATACAAAATAATATTTTTAATTAAATATTATTTTAAAATATTAAAATATTTAAAGAATATTTTATCTATTAAATTTATATTATTTCATGCATATTTAAATTAAAATAATTGATTAAAAATTAAATAATATAATTATTCTAGTATATTATTTTTATTAAAAATATAGATATTAAATACAAATAATATGTCAAATTAATGATATAATTTAATATTTTTTATACACTATAATATAATATTAATATATTTAAAAAATTCTATAAACATTACATATATATATAATTATGAACGTAATTTAGTTCCAACTTATTATAATTAATATGAGTGATTTTGTTTAATACTAATCTATATTTAAATTATTATTTTATTATATCATATAATATGTAAATTTATTATTTCATAAACCTAAAAAATAACATTATAAAGTTATTAACAATAATTAATTGCTAAAATAGTAATTATAAACAATCATTTGTAATTGTTTAGGTTTTTATTATTAATGTGTTATTAAACCCAATTGCTATTTGTTACAAAAACAAATATTATGAAAAAAATAAGTAGAACATAATAACTTTTAATGATGTCACCCATCCTAATACTTGTCTCACCTAAGTTTGCTTAGCCCTGGAGTTCTAATGAGATACATTGCTATAATACTACCATAGTCATACATACATAGAAATGACAAAGGATTGTAGTTTTATGATTGTTATTTTAAAACAAATATACAATTACTAAAATTTTTGAAATTTTCAAATAAATCTTTTTTGTCAGCCTTATGTTTGATGAGTAAAAAATTAAATGTTTAGTCTTTTTTCTGATGGGCATTTTTAATGAGAATTATGTTTACATGTAAAGAACAAGCTATATATTCTAGACATGGTGAACTAGTGGTGTTCAAATTAAATATTAGCTTGTTGATTTTTTGGCATTCTTGCTATGTATCAACTTTAATTTATATACAAGCATCTACATCATGAAGTCATCTCCTTGATTTAAGAAATAAAGAAAATTAAATTTTTCAATCTCTTAATTCTTTCCTTGGTTCACATCTTACTTAAACCATTTATTGATTTAAAATAATTCTAGTTCTCAATCATTTTGCCTTTGGTTAAGTGTTAGTTTTGTATTTTGCCAAATTTCTTGTTTAACAAGCTATTAAATCTTGTTTACATTTTAAAAAAAATTTTATTAAATTTTTGATATTTAAATATATAAAAAAAATTATGCAAAATTAAGACTATCTTTGAATGCAAAAGTCATGGGTCAACCTAAAGCCAAAGCATAGGACATTTGC
This sequence comes from Vanilla planifolia, assembly GCA_023846275.1. Lineage (NCBI taxonomy): Eukaryota > Viridiplantae > Streptophyta > Magnoliopsida > Asparagales > Orchidaceae > Vanilla > Vanilla planifolia. Next base: position 423,968 of record JAIUJO010000288.1, read on the forward strand.
ATTTTTATTAGACTTAATGTTAAGTTAATTGTTAAATATTTATTTCATAACAAAAATAATTCTATTTAAATTTTCATAATTAAAAGTATAAATACATTGGAACACATCTGAAGACATGCCTGAATGTTCAGGTCTCAAGCCAAGCTTAACCCCAAAAATTGGGTCAAGAAAAACTGTGAGATAAAGATTGGGTCAAGAAATTCTAGATCATTACAAATTCTTGAACTGGATGGAGGAATTTGATCAAAATGGGGAGCACTAAAAGCGAATATAAGTTTGGGATGTCTCTAACAAGGATAAACCTATAAGATAAATTTCTTCCAAGGCAATTAAGCCCAAAGAATGCAAATGGAAAGCTAGCCAATATTAGGATCGCTAGTTACAACAAAGTGAATTCTTGTAAAAAACAAAATAGCTTTCCCTTCTGTAATATTGGGCAATGTTCTATTTGATAGCATTCATCCAAAACCAATAGTGCTTAGTACTATCTGAAATGTCTACCTAATAGTTTGAGGATCTAGTCAAATGATTTTACTTCATCTTGCCATAACGGATTAATCCACTAAGGGGTCAATATGGCTTCTGATTTCAATAGATGACGTTTTATTTCAATGTTGTGATATAATCTATCCTCGTTTCATTGACATTGAATCTTTTTGTCTTAATCATTCAGTTTAGATTCAATCCCAATTTTATCATTGACTAATCAAAGGATGAAGACCACATCTGAATTGATCGAATGTCCCTAATAAAATCTAGCTTGATCAAATTATCCAGAACTCATCTACCTTTATAACATTTCATCATACAGTTGACACCTCCTTTGTGTGAATCCTATAGCTCTAGTAAATCTTACCAAATGACCAATAATTTGCCATTACAGTAGCTACAATTTGGAAGAATACTTTGAGATATTTATAAGCTATTTTTATAGTAGCTATTTACTCACTTTTTAATGGCTATAATAAATTTTTTTATAAATGTGCAACAATTTTGAATTAAATGATAAATAAAAGAGGACAAGATTTTAACATCTCAACAAAAGGTTGCATCATATTCGATGAGAATACATTTCCTATTGGAGCACATATGGTTTGCAATCTCTTAAAATTAAAAATTTTTTATTTGACTATAATTTTTCTAAGCTTTTTCCTCATCAATTCTTTTCTTAATTTTGAGGTCTTCGTGCCTTTTATATGTATCATCAAGCACAGAAAAAGCTTAACCATTTTATTAGAAATGTTTTTCTTACTATAATTTTTTTCTTCTCGGTTTGGTTGCCCAACATTTCTAAGATGCTTAGTTTAGTTTATTCTCATAAAAATATTGTTAAGATTGAGTTCATGAAAGCTTAGGTTACAACTAAATCTGTAATAGCTAGTAGTTTAGTGGTAAGCAATAAAGCAAAAATCTCAATTTGTAATTGTAATATCAACATTTTTTTAAAATAAAGTTATCAAAAAATTACATAAACTATTACTTCAAAATAACAGGTTAATTTGTAAGATTTTCCTATTATGTTGTCATTCTTATAAATAAAAGTAAATAAATGTAATATATGTAAATAAAAAAATATATATTTACTATAAAAATTATTTATTAAAATATGAAGTTGGAGACATTTCCTAAATTTTATTAATTATTGGGCAAAAAAAGAGACAATAGAGATGGAGATAAATATTCTAAAAGAGGGAGAAAGATACGACTTTATAAGAGTAATATTGTGAAGGAAATAGTTATACATAAAGATGAGTGAAGATTTAATAAAGAGAAAAATAAAGGAGTGGATATATAAGTGGTTTATTTAATAAATAAATTAATAAAATAGAAAGAGAAATGAGAAAATAGAAAAAGATAAAAGGGTGAGAGTGAAGCTAAGAATAATTTAAGGAGATATATAAGAAAGATACAAATAAAGAATGATAGTGTGAGATATGAAAAAAGTAAAAGAAATAACTAAATAAGAGTTAAATCTTAAAAATTAAACTTATTATATTACCTAAATATAATAAGATAATAATATAAAATTTTTTAATTAAAAAATATCAAAATAATTTGATTTTTATAATTATTTTAGAATATTTTGTATATTTAAAGAACATTTTGGTTAATAATATTATATTATTTTACTTAAATTTCAAATTGAAAAATTGTATTAAATAATAAATAATATAATTATTCAAATATATTGTCATTATATAATGCGATATAGTTAATATATTAAAAAGATTTTATACACTACATATATGTAATATTATGAACATAAATTCATTTTTACTTATTTATAATTTATATATATTTTTTTTGTCAACATTAAAACTCATTAATTTTATTATTTTATTGTATATTATGATGTGTAATATTTGTTATGATTTGGAATTAATAATAAAATAAGTCTAATATTAATAATTTACTTAAAAAATATTAATTACAAACTTTTATTTAAAATTTTTTTTTCAAACTTTAGGATGTCATTCAAATAAATTTGTCCCTCATTAGAAAAAGAAGTGATACAAAAAATAAGTGCAAGATGAGAACTTCAACATGGGTCACCTATACTAATAGTACACTTGCCTAAGTATGCTCGTACTATTGCACAACCGTATAAAAGACAAAATCATAGCTATGTGACAATTATATTAAAGATAATGAGCCATTTCTATAATTTTGGAATTTATCAAGTATTTACATTTTAAAAAAATTATTCTTATTATATATCTCGTAATATATTCTAGTATAAATATTTTATTTATATAAGCAAAACAAAAAATTAGGTAAATGTTTATTTTTGATAATGTAAAAATTAATACATAAGATTTTTTTCCATGAAGTTATCGTTACTGCATATAAAAAATTAAAGTATGCAACAGAAAAAATTCTTAAATATTTTTAATTTAAGGGTAAATAAAGGCATAATGAAAATTAAGATAACTATTCGATAAGAGAAAAAGATGATGATGGATTTATGAAGCCAAAATAGGTAGGAATGGACTAAAAAATAGAGATAAGAGGTTATTTATTGAATTAGGAAAAAAGAGAGAACATAAAGGAGATATAAAGAATAAATAAAAATATAAAGAGAGAGAAATTAGATGAAAGAGAAAGATTTATAAGAGAGGCCAAGAAAAATGTAAGAAGATAGAGAATGAAGTGACAAAAAGACTCATAGAGGAGAGAATGAAGTGAGATAATGTGAGAGACATTGAGATAAAGCAAAAAAATGAGAAAAATAATTAAATAAAGTGAAATAAAAAAAGTAAACTTATAATAATTATTAAATATAACAAGTTAAACGTACATAATATTTAATAATAATAAAATATAAAAATAAGTTTTAATTTACTATTATATTAGAATATTAAAAATATTTAAAGAATATTTTTATTACATATTTAATTTTTTTGTAATATTTAAAATTAAAATATTTCAATAAATAAGAAATAATATAATTACTCATACATATTAAATTTTTATGATGTAATATAGATCATAAATATAAATTATTTTATATGTTAATGATATTATTCTTCATTTCTAATGCCTTATAATATAATATTCATATTTCTAAAAACTTTTGTAGACATTAAATATATACAATTATAAACATATATTAACTTTATTTTATTACAATTAATATATATTATTTTCATAACTTTTTAAAACAATAAAATTATTATTTATTATAGAAAATGTTTTGTTAAATTTATTATAATATAAAATTAACAATAATTTTATAAAGTTAGTAATAATAACTAATAATTAAAATGATTATATCTATCTATAATTTAAAATAATCTAATTTTTTAAATATTTAACATGTTATTAAAATAAATTATCATCTATTGAAAGATGGAATGTTATGGAAAAATTTGTAGAACATGGGAACTTTGGAAGAGGATAGCCAAACTAATACAACTCTTACTTAAACATGATTCACTTTGTATGTCATAATGAGATCTTATGCCATAATGATTGTGTTGTCACACATGGATACAAATTATGAAGAATTATAGTTGCGTGATTATTACAATTTATATAATTAAATAAAAAAATATGTCACATGCTAAGTTATATCGAAATACACAGGATTTGGGTGGTCGAGGTTAATCCTGAGCATAGGACATTTCTATTTTTTTCAAATTCTTTGTTAGGTTGTTTGTTAATTCTTGATTACATCAAAAAAATTTATTAAAATTTTAATAAATAAATAAATAAATTAAATTATGCAACATGCAAAGCTATGTAGGAATGCAAAAGTCTCAGGTGAAGCTTAGGCCCAAGCATAGAGTATGGAAGTTGTCAGATCCAGATCCAGTCGACCAGTTCTAGTTCATGGATAATTTTTAAACCGAGTAAGGAATTGCAATGGATCGATCTAGCTAGCACTTAAACTAAATATAAGTATGGGATGTGTTGAATATGCATAAACCCATAAGATATGGGTCTTCTTTGGTGATTAAAACAATAGTGCACAAATGGGGAGTAGCTAATTATACATTTGCTTGTTACACCTTAGTGAATTCCTTGAAACACCAAATACGTTTCCTCTCCTAAAATGTGGGTTTATGTCCCATGTTATACTCTCCATCCAAAGAAGGCAACGCTCAACACTGTTTGATAATGCATTTTTCAAGATCACATAATGGAGATTTCCTCCACCCTTAAACAGTGATCCTAATAAATCCAACCTACCATTTGATATGTAGAAGGGATGGTTACTGGTTCATTCATTATAACTAATTTATCCATCTAATGGTGGTTATCTCATCTAACACTTTTTTAAATAATCTATTATAGATCCTATGAGCCAAATCTTTCTTATTTGAATCCTATAATTTTGATCTAATCACAATTTTGTTGTTGATTAATAGAATGATGCAGATGTCATCTAACTTGATTGAATAGCAACTATAAAATAAAACTTTATCCAACACTCGAAAACACAGTCATCTTTACAACAACTAATCAGATGGCAGAGACCACTTTTTTGTTAACATAATGGCTACAATGTATCCCAAATAACAACAAAATAACTAGTTGTTATTATATCGTAATTGCAACAATGATTTGAAAGAATATTATAAGAACTTTTGTAAGAGCATCTCAATGTCTTTCTAGTGGTTATGACAAAATGTTTTCTTATTAATACAAAACCATTATGAATGAAATGACTATTGAACATTAATATGATTTTAATATCTTAAAAAAAGGTTGCATCATATTTCACTAATGTGAATTTTCTCTTACAAATACTACAAATTACCTTCACTTGAAATTCTAAATTATTCCAACAAAGCTTAATTCTTCTAAGCTTTTATTTTTTTAATTCTTTTCTTTAATTTTGAGCTCTTCATGTCTTTTTACATCAATAATTTTAAGAAAATTGTTATGTTTCTATCAAAAATTTCATTTTCTTTTTGGTTAGGTGCCCCATAATTGCCAAAGCTAAAGTTCAATTTGATTTCATAAAAAACCTACTAAGGAAAAAACTCAACTTGTAGTTCTTTTGGTGCACATTTTTTAACTCAATTGAGGGCTGATATAGGTTGTAGTTTTAACAAAATCTCCTTGAAATTTTTGTTTACCATTTTAAAATTTATTTTTGTCATTAAAAGTTATAAATTATTATATTTGCAAATAAAAGATTTTTATAAACAATAAATTATTTTTATGATTTTTTCGAAAATAAATATAATCCAAAAATTAGTAAATTTTTTTAAAATAATAATTTAGCCTTATTTATAACCATAATTTAAAACCATAGTTTAGAACTTCTTAAGAGGTCACCAATCCCAATACCACACTCACCCAAGCAAGCTGTAATTATAAGATGTAATGAGATGTAGCTCCATATTGCTCGTGTGATTGCACATGCATATTATAGAAAAAAAATTAGGGTTGTGTAATTATAATGTTAAGGATAATAAACTCTTTCTAAAAAATTAAAAATTATCATGCATTTGCACTTATTAAAATAAATTCTTAATATATATATATATTAATATATTCTAATATTAAAATTTTACTTATAGTAAATTAATTAAACATTACATTAAATTTCCTTTTGTTAACATATGTGTTAATATATAAGATTTATTTAAATTATGCTATCATTCTTATAAAAAAAATTAAATTTTGTAACTAAAGTAAATTATAAAATAAATTACTTTATCATAAATATTATTTATAAAACTATGCAACATAGGAAATTTTCTAAATATGTTTAATTAATCTGCAGGAAAATAAATAATATAAATGTAGATAACTATTTTTCAACTGTGAGAGAAAAACATGGATTGATATGGGCAACCTAAGTAGTTATAAAGACGAACGAAATAAGATTTAATGAAGACAAAAAAGAGTGAACATAGTAATGATATTAGGAAGAAAAAATTAATCAAAGAGATAAATATGAAAAGAGGGAATGATAGAGAAAAAGAACCCAACAAAAATAAAGTGATACAAAGAATAAAGAGACAAAAGGAGAATTGTAATATGATAAAGAATGAAATATGATTTGAGAGGTATTAAGATAATGGGAAAAAATAAGTTAATGTTTTAGTTATTTATATTTCTTTTTTTTATTAAAACTTTAAATTAAAAAATGGTTAGATAATAAATAATATAATTATTCTAATATGTTATTATTATATGACCTAATTTAAGTAAAATATTTAAATAATATTTGTCATTAAAAATATAATTTTAAATTCAAATAATCTAAAATATAATATTTCTATATTTAAAAATTCTAGGCATAATTTTTCTTTACTATTATAAATATGAATTAATTATAATTTAATATAAGTGATATAAGTTCTTTTGTCAATATTAAGCCATATCAAAGTTATTGTTTTATTATATCAAATGATGCATAATAGTTATTGTTATATGAAATAGGCAATAGTGTTATATAGTTATGTTTAATTGTAAATTACTAAAATTGTAACTATAAACCATTTATAATGACTTAATTTTATAATATTATCATGTCATTAAAATAAATTTTCATTCTTTAGAAAAAGAAACATAAAATAATATTGGACACTTGAAGACTTTTGTGGAAGTCACCCATCCCAAAACCACACCAACTAAAGCAAGGTTAATATATCAGTTCTAGCAAGTATATTGCTATAATGCTTGTATGGTTGCACATGCGTATAATAAATAATAAATTGTAATTATTTGACTTTTTTCTTTAAGATATTGAATAATTTCTTAAACTTTCATAAAAAAGATTTCAATTATAGTTGAATAATTTTTATAAATAAAAATTAAATTTTGAAACAATTATTAATAATAAAAAGTATATTTTCCATAAATGTGATTTGTTAAACAGTGCAACTTGGGATAATTATTAACTATTTTTATTTCATGGGCTAAAAATGAGATAATCAAGATTGAGATAACTATTTTATGATATAAAGAAAATGCCATGGATTAAAAGGAACAAAAGAGAGAGGAATGTAGTATTAGATATTAATTAGTGACAATTTAATGAATAAAAAATAGAGATCACAGAGGAGATAAAGAATGAAGAGACAAATAGAGAATGATAATTGGAGACGTAAGTGAGGTAATATGAGAGAGATTGAGATAAAGAGAAAAAGTGTGAAATGCCTAAATAAAGAATTTAATCTTAAAAATTAAATATAAAATATTTTTTAAATATCTTTATTTAATCAAATAAAATATTTAATAACAACAAAATATAAAATTTGTTTGAGATATATTATTGATTTGGAAGTTCAAAAAGTTGTATGGAATATTTTGAATGTTAATATTATGTTATTTTATTCATAGGTGGAATTAAAAAATAAATTAAATAATAGATGATGTAATTATTCTAATATATTTTCTTTGTATGATTGAATATAAATAGTAAAAAGATAAAATTTAATATTAATGATATAATTTTAAATTTTTAATAACCTATAATAAAATATGTTTTAAAATTTTTTATATAAGATATATATTCAATTGTAAACATAAGTTAATTTTAATTTTTTTAAATGTTATAAGTTATTTCTCGCAATATTAAATAATATTAAATTTATTATATAGATATATTGTATGGTTTGTCATATTTATTATTTTATAAAATTTTTAATATTATTATAAAGTTATTATTAATAATGAATTACTAAAATGGTAATTATAAACTTTTACTTATAATAATTTAATTTTTTGGCATTAATTTATTAAAAGAAATTTTTATTGAAAGGATTATTATGAAAATATAAATTTTTGTTGAGAGGATTATTATGAAAATATATGTGTAATAGAGAAAACTAGAGATGAAAATAGTAATAAAGATTGATGAGAGATGATTTTTAATGAAATGGAAAAGAAAATAGTGAACATAAAGGAGATAATAAGAATACAAAAAAAGGAAAAAAAAGAGAAATGAGAAAGCAAAGAATGATAAAATAGAGTTAGATGTAAGGAAAAATATAAGAAGATAGGGAATGTAGAGGTAGATAAGAGAATGATAATGAGAGAGAACAAAGTAGGAGAATGTGAGAGATATTGAGATAATGAGAACAATCCAAGAGAAAAAAATTAAATCTTCATAATCAAACATATCATATTTTTTAAATATAACAATTTAATAACATAAAATATTTAATAATAATAATTGTACACATAAGCTTTGATAAAACTTTATTTTACTATGAAATAAAATGTTTCTTGTTGATTTTAAAGCTCATGTTTTTTGTATCAATTTAAAAAAATTTAGGAATCTACATTTTTTAATAATCACTTTTATTTAGCCCATGATAAAGATTCAATTTTTTCAATCACTCAAATCTTTTCTTATTCATATCTTACTTAAATTATTCATTAACTTAACATAATTTAATTTTTTAATCATTTTTCTTTACTTAGTTTATGCTTTTATATTTCTATGAAATAATATGTTAGGTTGATTATTAAATCTTGAAAACATAATAAAATGTTTTATAAAACTTTTCGTAACTAAATTGATAAAAAAGTTTTGTGCCGCATAACAAGCAATGCTCGAAAGCAAAATTCTTTGGCCAACCTCAAGCCCAATTGTAAGATTTTCATACTTTTGCAAAATTGTATCTTAGGTTGATTATTAAATCTTGGTTACAATAAAAAAATCTATTAAAATTGTCATAAATAAAAAATATAAAAAAATGGTTTACCAAAATTTGAAGGTAGGCTTAAATACAATAGTGTCAAGGCAAAGCTTCATCCTAAGCATAGGTTAAGGAAAAACAGTCTGATTCAAATCGACTTGATTGATTATAGTTCATGAAAAACTCTTAAATCAGATGGGGAGAGGAAATGGATCAAATTAGGTCACATTTGAACAAAATAAATCCACGAGATAAGTTGAAGAATAAACTTATAAGATACGAGTCCACCAAGCACACAAATAAGGAGCCAACAAATATTAGGTTCCCTCGTTACACTCGAGCAAATGGCTGTAAAGGCTAAACACGGTTTTGCTCCTACAATGTAGAACGATGTACATTCTTACAATCTCCATCCATAATTGGCTGCTCTCATCACCATCCAGTCATAAGTTTTCATGATCCCAAGGTAAAGATTGCTTCTGCTATCAAGTAGTGATCTTAATCAATCCAACCATCCATTTTATATGACGATTGAATGGTTTTTGCTTCATCCAATATAACGAATTGATCCATCTAACGGTTGTTTTCTCATCCAACCTCAATGGATGGCTTTTTAATTTCTTTGTTTTGAATTAATCTATCCTAGATTTGTAGACCTAGTTCTAATCCTAATTTACTATTAATTAATTGAATAATCTAGATCTCATTTGACTTGATTAATTGCCTTATGTCAAATCCAACTTGATCCAACTATCTAGAACCTATTCACCATTGAAAGACTAATTGGATAGTTGAGATTTCTTCTATGTCGATCCAATAGCTCCAGTTAATCCCACATAATGGATAGATAATATTTGTTATTATGCTATTGTAGTAGCCATTTTGGAAGAATATTTAAGATCTTAAATTATTTTGAAGCCAGTTTTCAGATAACTTTTTACTCTCTTTCTAATTATTGTAATGAAATTTTTTTCAATAAATCTCTAACATTTATGAATCAATTGACTAATGAATTTGAGTAAGATTTTAACATCTAAAAAAGAGGATGCATCACATTCTACTAGCATAAATTTTGTCTAACATCACCAACAACTAACCACTAACTGAAATTAAAACTTCTTCCTGCCAAACCTAATTATTCGAGGCTGTCTTTTTGGCAATTATTTCCTTAATTTTGAGTTCTTCATGTCACTGTATATTCATCACAAAGCATAGAAAAAGTTTTATGTTTTTGTTATAATTTTTTTCTTCTTATATTTTTTCTATTGAGTTTAATGGCTTGACATTTGGAAAAGGATTACTTTGGTTTGTTCTCATAAAAAATGAAGTTAGGGTTGACCTCCTAAAAGCTTGGGTTATAGTTTAACACATAAAAACTAATAGGTTATTCGTAAACCATATGGAAAAAACCTTCTCTTGTAGTTCATTTACTGTTTGAGATTTTTCTAACCTTGGCTGGGGGTAGATGTTAGTTTTAGTTTTAATCAAACCAACAAACAATTTTGATGTACCACTTAAAATTTTATTTTCAATATAAAATTATAAATTATTCTTTTTTCTTGGTGAAAATTTTTACAAAAAAATAGTTTTATAACTAATTTTTCAAAAAATTACAACGAAACAATTAGCAAAAATATTTTAAATCAATAATTCATCACATTAGGTGGGATTCATAGACTCGTTCCAACTTTAATATGGACTATTAAATTTTTTTTTGTATATTACTTATGTAATAATGTATTTTATTATCATTATCTTATTTATAAAAATTAATCAAAAATGGCATCAACAATTATTTTTGATAATGTAGGTATTAGTATATAAAATTTTCTTCCATTATAGTATAATTCCTATAAATAAAAAATTAAATTATGTAATAAATGTAAATAATAAAATATATATTTATTATATAAGTTATTTATTAAATAATACAACATGGGAGATTTCATATATATTTTTAATTGATTGGCTAAAAAAGAGATAACAAAGATAGAGATAACTACTCCAGAAGAGATATAGAAAGATACAGATTGATAAAAAAAATATAAAGAAAGTAATAATAATAGATAGAGATGAGAAATGTTTTTAAAGAATTAGAGAAGAAAATAGAGAAAATATAAGAGATACAGAGAATAAATATACAAATTAAAAAGAGTTAGAAATAAGAAATTCAAGAAAGATAAAGGATAGAACGAGACTCAAAAAAATATAAAGAGACTGAGAATGAACAGACAAATGAAAATGATAATAGGAGAGAGCAAGGTATATCAGAATATGAGAGATTAAAATAAGGAGAAAAAAGTTAGGGAAATAATTAAAATTAAATTCAAACTTCATAATTAGAATTATAATATTTATTAAATATAATTAGTTAGTCAAATATAACATATAATTATAAAATATAAGAAATATATTATGGATCATTCTTATTTAGAATATTTGAAACTTTTAAAAAATGTTTCAACTATTTCAGTATTTCATTATTTTAATCTTACTTAAACTTAAAAACTAAATAAATAATATAATTATTCTAACCTATAATCTTTACTTGTTATAATAAAGATAATAAATATAAATAATACTTAGAATTAATGAAATAACATGAAATTTCTAATTTTTTATAATATGATGTTACTAGATTTGAAAATTTCTGATACACATCATATATATACTACTATAAATAAAAATTAATTCTAATGTATATTAATTTATGTAAGTAATTTTTTTTAATACTAGACTATATTAAAGTTAATATTTTATTACATCATATGATGTGCTTTTTTGTTATTGTATTAGGTTGTGTTAATGGTAGAAAATTATCTTATCTATTAATTAATAAAATAGTAATTATAAGCTACTATTTAATAATTTAATTTCTTAACATTAACATGTTATTGAAAAGGAGTTATCATTCAATAGAAAAAGGATACAAAAAAGTATTTGGACCATAAGGACGCCTCAGAAGGTCACCTACCCTAATACCACCCCTACCCAAGCAAGCTTAACTTTGTAGTTCTAGTGAGATCAAGTGCCATAATGTGCTTGTAGTCACACATGCATATAATGGAAAAAAATAAGGGTTGTGTGACTATTATGTTGAAGATAGTTAATCACTTCTAAAATTTTAAAATTATCAAGCATATGACCTTTTAAAGTTTCTTTACCTATTATATATCTCACAATATATTTTAATAATAATAAAAGCTTTCCTTTAAATTAATAAAAAATGATATTAATTTTTAATTTTGATAATTTATAAAATAATATAAAATATTATTATCAATAAGAAATAAAAAATATATATTAAATATAAAATGTAAAAAATATATTTATCCTAAATATTATATATTAAATAATGTAACATGAGGCATTTGTTAAATATTTTTACTATATGAGTTTAAAAAGACATAATGAGGTGACAATAACGATTCTATAAGTGAGGGAGAAAGTTACGAATTGATAAAAGAAAAATAGTAATAGAGATTGATGAGAGGAAATTCAACGAAGAGGAAAAAAAGAGTAACCTTGTAAGAGACAAAGAGAATAATAAAAAAATCGAAAAAAAAAGAGAAATAAAATGGGAACAATGATAAAGGAGAGTTGAAGGCAAAGAAAAAAACTAAAGGATGATAGGGAATGAAGAGACAAATAAGAAAATGATAAAATAAAGATTAGGAAGTGAGAGAATACAAAAGATATTAAGAAAAATGAAAAAATGAGCAAATCGGTTAATAAAAAAATACTAACAATTCAAAATAAAATTTTTGCTAAATATAGATTAGTCACATATAATATTTTATAAGAATAAAATATTAAAAATAATCAAAAATTTATTATTATTTAATAATAATAGAAATATTTAAACATTTCTTTATTAAGATTATATTATATTATATTATATTAGTATTATATTATTTTATCTATATTTAAAATTAAAAATGTTATTATTAGTAATATAATTATTATAATATATTATATTTTTACAATATAATATTTATAATAAATATTAATAATATTTAATATTAACAATATAATTTAAGATTTTTAATAATCTATAATATGAGATTATTATATTTAAAAAAGTCTATATGTAGTATATATATATACTATTATCAACATTAATTAATTATATTTAGTTATAATTAATATATGATATTTTGCTTTATATCAAATTATATTAAAGTTCTTATTTTAATATATCACATGATGTGTTATATTTATTATCATATAAAATTAATAATAATATTATAAAGCTATCAATAATAATTAATTACTAAAATAGTTATTATGAGTTATCATTTATAATAATTTAATTTAATAACATTAACTTTTTATTAAAATCAATTTTAATTCATTAGAAAAAACATTTTTATAGAACAAATATGCAACACAATGGCTTTTGAAGAGGTCTATTATCTGAATACTATACTCAGCAAAGAATGCCTAATTTTGGAGTTCTAATAACATATAATGCTATAAAACTAGTGTGGTCACATGGGTATAGAGAAGATAAAATTGTAATTGTTTGATTATTAACTTCCATGTAATTAATCATTATCTTATATTTTCTAAATTACCAAGCATGTGTATTTTTAGAAAAAAATTATGCATATATATATGTCATAATATAATCTAATACCTATATTTTATTTATATTCAATTAAGAAAAAAGTGATAAACAATTATTTTTTAAAACAATAAAAATAATAAATAAGGTTTTCTTTAATTATATTATTATTCTTATAAAAAAAATTAAATTATGTAGTAAATATAAATAATAAAGCATTTATTTATTATAAATATTATTCATTAAATTATCCAACATTAAAGATTTCTTTGTATTGTTAGTGGATGGGCAAAAAATAGATATTAGAATGAAGATAAGAAATCTATGAGGGAGAGAAAAGATAAAGATTGACAAGACAAAAATATAAGAGAAAATAGCAATAATGAAAGGTGAGAGTAAATTTAATGAAAAGAAAAAGAAATGAGAAAATGTAAAAGAGATAGAGAGAATAAATAAATAAGTGAAGGAGAGCGAGAGAAATGAGAAAATAAAGAAGTATAGAGGTGAGAGAAGGGCCAAGAAAATATAAGGAGATAAATGAAGAAGAGACACAAAAGAATTAGAATATGAGACGAAAGGAAGTCAGACAATGTGGCTGATATTGAGATAAAGAGGAAAAGTGAGAAATAATTAGATAGAAGTTTAATCTACGAAATTAAACTTATAATATTTATTTTAAATACATACAAGCTAATCTCATAAAATTTTTAATAATTAAAAATAATAAAAATAATATTAGGTTTATTATTATTCTAAAATATTAAAAATATTTAAGAAATATTTTGAGTATTAATTTAATATAATTTTATTAATATGTTAATTAAAAAGATATTTAAATTTAATAATAATATTATTAAAATATATTTTCATTATATGTTTTTAAATAGTTAATAAATATAAAAAATATTTAATAGTAATGATATAACTTTAGATTTCTAATATTCTACAATTTAAAATAATTATATTTAAAAGTTTATTGATAATATCAATATACTATTATAAAAATAAATTAATTCTAATTTATTAAAACTAATATATGTTATTTTGCTCAATATTATGTTATATTAATGTTATTATTATATTATACCATATAATGTTTAATATTTGTTATTATATGAAATAAATTAACTTTGATTTATTATAATTTAAATTTTGTTTTCTTGCTAATATTAAACTTTGTTAAAACCATTATTTTATTATATCATATGATTTGTCATTTCTATTTTTATAAAAACTATATAATAAAGTTATAAAGTTATAATTAATAAGTAATTACTAAAATTATAATTATAAAGTAACATTTATAATAATTTAAGTTTTCAATATTATTGTGTTATTAATATCAATTGTCGTTAACTAAAAAAAATTCTTTGTAAAATTAGTGCATTGTTAGGACTTCTTAAGGGGTCACATATCTCATTACTACTCTGACTCAAGCATGCCTTACTTTCGAGTTCTAATAAAATCTAGTGTCGTAAGTTGAGTGTGGTCCCACATGTATATCATAAAAAAATTGTAGTTATGTGTCTATTTTCTTAAAGATAATGAACAATTCAAACATTTTATAATTTATTAAGCATATGCACTCTTAAAAAAGTTCTATGCATATCGTCAATGTCATAATATTTTCTAATACTAACATTTTATTTAAATAAAATTAATAAATAATTACAAAAAATTTTATTTCTAAAAGTATAGAATTTTATACAAAAGATTTTGTTTTATCATGTTTCACTCTAACAAAAAAAAAAATAAAATCATATCTTAAATACCAATCATAAAAAATTATTATCATAATATTATAAATTAAAATATGCAAAAACAGAGAATTCCAAAAATTGTTTAATTGATTTGCTAAAAAGCGATAATAAAGATATAGATAACAAATCTACAAGAGAGGGATAAAGCCATCAATTGATTAAAGAATAATAGGTAGAAAAATAGTAACAAAGAGAAATGAGAGATTATTTATTGAAAGAAAAAAAGTAGAGAATAAAAAGGAGATAGAGTAAATAAATATATTAAAGTGAGAAAATAAATTTTTTAAAATATTTTTAAATATTTAAGAAATATTTTAACTTTTAATTTATATTATTTAATTATTATTCAAAATAAAAAAGTTAACTTAATAATAAGAAATATAATTATACTAATATATTAACTTGATATGATTTAATATAGATAATAAATATAAATAATATTTATTATTAATGAAATAATTTTAGATTTCCAATATTTTATAATAAAATGATATAATTTTCAAAATTTTCTCACACACATTACATATACAAAATTATAAACATAAATTAATTCTAGTATATTATATTTAACATTTGTTACTTTACTCCATATTAAACTTTATTTAAATTACTATTTTATTATATTATATTTTATGTTGTCTTTATTATTATTTAAAATTAAATATAATGTTATTATGTTATTAAAAGTAGTTAATTATTAAAATACTAATTAAATTTTGTCTTTTATAATAATTTAAGTTTTGTATAATAAAATATTATTAATATAAATTAAGATTCATTAGAAAAAGGAATGCTATGAAACAATTGATTTATCATGAGTACTTCAGAAGAGTTCACCAATCCCAACACAACTCTCTCTAAAACATGTTTAACATTGAGGTTTTGATGAAATCTAGTGTTATAATACTTGTGTTGTCACATATATGAGACAAAGAGTCATTGTTGTGTGAATATTATCTAAAGATAATGAATTATTATTAGAATTTTCTAAATTATTGAATATTTTTTTTCGATCACCATTATGTAAGAAGCGTCATGTTTTAACAATTTAGCCTTTTATTCTAAGGATCTTAATTACAGTATAATAGGTTTACATGTGAAGAACAAGGGATACATTTTGAACTTGGTGAATTAATAATCTTAAAAGCACCATGGAGTGTCAAGAAAACTTGACAGATTTAAGAAATGTGAATCAACTTTGGTAAGCTTTTATTTTACTATGATATAGACGATTAGCATGTTGATTTTAGGGCACTCTATTTTTGTATCAATTTCAAATCATTTTCAAGATTCTTAATTATTTATTTAATCACATCCTTCATTTTGCCAATTAATTGGTTTTCATTTTTAATCTTTCAATTTTTTTGGGTTCAAATACCAATTAAATTATTGATTAATTTAACATAATTTTATTTTTGAATCCTTCTTTCTTTCATTAAATTATACTTTTTTTGCTTACTTCCATGTTAAGTTGATAACTAAATCTTAGTTACATAAAAAGTAATTCTATTAAATTTTCATAATTTAAAAAATAAAAAAAATTTCATATCCGAAGCTATGCTCAAATGGAAAAATCTACGACTGAGCATAAGCCTGAATGTAGGACTTTTATATTTTTGTAAAACTTTACGTTAGGCTAATGATTAAATCTTGGTTGCATAAAAAAAAGTAACTCTATTAAAATTTTCATAATTAAAAAAAAATATTTGTGCCACATCCAATGTTTTAGCAAAATGAAAAAGCCTTAGGCCTAGCTTATTCTCAAAACGAGGGTCAAGAAAAATAGTCAAATAAAGATCAGATTTACCCATTCTACTTTGCGGTTAATACCTAAATTAGATCAAGAAAGGGATTGAATTTAACTTGGAAGCATCTGAACAAAATATATGTATAGAACAGGTGGAACACAAATTAACTATAAAATATGAGTTCGCCCTGGTGACACAATCCCAAGCATGCTAATGGACAGCAATCCAATCTAAGGTTCACAGGTTATATGTGGGTGAATGATAATAGAGATAATAAGTTTCCTCTGTTAATATGGGATTGTGTCCTTGATATGTCGATCGAATGGTTCCTACTTAATCATATGCAACTAATTGATCCATCCTATAGTCATTATCTTGTCTGACTTCATCAGATAGCCATTTCTTTGCTTTCTAAAATAATCTATCTTTGATTTTATGACCTAGATCTCTAATTTAAATCCCACAATCTCAATTTTATCCCAATTTTACCATTGATTAATTGAACAATTTAGATCTCATCTTGCCTGATAAAAAAGCCTTGATAAAATCTTATTTCATCCAACCATTAAGAACTCTTCCACCATATAGGTTTTGATCGAATCGATGAAATCTCCTTTGTAATGACACAATGGCTCCAGTCAAACTTGCCTAACAACTAAATAACTGACTATTTATTATGTCATTGTAGCATTAATATCTTGGAAGAATATTTTATGGTGTTTTTAAGCTATTTGGAAGCTACTTTTGTAACAAATTTGCACTCACATTCCAAACGCTACAAGAAAATTGTTTTTATAAATTCCTGACCACTTTGTATGAAATGACAAATGTATGTGAACAACATTTTAACATCTCAAAAAGTGGCTACACCATATTATGTTGGCATAAATTGTCTCTACTATCACTTATGAATTATGACTTCTTGAGTTCCCAAATTCTTCCAACTAAGACTAATTCCTTCAAGATTGTATCTTCTCAGTACATTTCTTAATTTTTTTACCTTTGTGCATTTTTACCATTATTAACAAACGTAAGGAAACTTTTGCATTTTCAAAAAAAATTGGATTCTTGCTATGTTTTTTTTGTATATGAAATTGCCTCTTACAATGCTATGTTTTATGACTACTTAAAATTTGAAGTTTTTCAGTTACGCCTAATTTTTCAAAGATTTCTTTTTCTTTACTCTTTTCTTAATTTTTGGCTTTTTGTGCCTTTTTATATTAAAAAATGATAGAAAATGTTTTACATTTTATGAAATGTTTGTTTCTTGTTGTATTTTGTTTATTATTTTTTGTTGGGTAGTCAGATATTTGCAAAATCCTGAGTTAAGTTTTAGCTCATAAAAAATAACTTTGGTTTGACCTCAGAAAAGCCCAGGTTATAGTTGAACCTACAAAAGCTAGTAGGTTAGAGGTAAACTACGAGTAAAAAAATCTTAATTTGTAATTCGTTTATTAGTACAACTTTTTTAGATTAGCTGGGAATGGATGTAGGTTTTAGTTTTAACCAAACTATCAAAATATTTTTGTGTATCATTAAAACATTTAATTTCATTACAAAAATTATAAATTATTATATTTGCAGATAAAAATTTTTATTAACAAAAAAAATATATTTATAACAAATTTTTTAAAATTATACAATCAAAAAATTTGTAAAAAATGTTTAAAATCATAATTTACCCCCTTTTATGAGATTGACACACTCATTTTCAATTCAATATGCACTTTTAAAAAGTGCATGTTATTATATATGTTATAGAATGTTATACTATTGATTACTTATTTAAATAAAATTAATATATAATTTTAATAAATAATTATTTTTTGTAAAATAGATAATAAAATATATGATTTTCTTTTACTAAGTTATGATTCTTAAAAATAAAAAATTAAATTATATAAAAATATAAATAATAAAATATATATTTATCATAAATATTATTAATTATACTATACAATATGAGAGTTTTTTTAATATTACTATTTAAAATTTTTAAAAATAGATAATGGAAAGGTGGATAACCATTCTATAAAGAAGAGGAAAAGTGAGAGAATACAAGTAACATTAAGATAAAATGAAAAACATAGAAGAATGATTAAATGAAAGTGAAATCTTAAATAATTAAACAAATAATATTTGTTAAATTTAAAGAAGATAATCATATATAATATTTAATAATTAGAAATATTAAAAAATTTTAAATTTATTTATTATTTTAAAAATTTATAAGTATCTAATGAATATTTTAACTTCTTATTTAATTTAATTTTATTAATAATTATAATTTAAAAAGTTAATTACATCTTAAAACAGTAAGATTATCCTTATATATAATTATTTTAAGATGTAATACAAAAAATAAATATAAATAAATTTTTTTTTAAAATAAATAATATAAGATTATATTTCAAATACTTTATAATATAATATTATTGTATTTAAAAAATTCTAGCCACATTATACATATAAAATTATAAACATAAAATAACTCTAGTTTATTATAACTCATATAAGTTATTTTGTAAAACATTAAATTATATAAAAATTATTGTTAACTATATTATATGTTGTATCATATTTATTATTATATAAAGTTAACAATAATAATATAAAGTTATTTATAACAACTAAGTAGTAAAGATATGATTGTAAACTAAAATTTATAAATATTTAATTTTTAAACTTTATGCTATTATTAAAATCAACTGTAGTATAATAGAAAAACAAATCCTTTGAAAAAATAAGTAGAAAAATGAGGACAACTTACGGGATCACCCATGCCAACATTACTCTCACCCAAGCATGCTTAACTATTAAGTTTAATGACTTCTAGTGCTACAATGCTGTTGTGGTCAAACATGCATACAAATTATAAAGAAACATAGTTGTGTGATTATTGTATTAAAAATAATGAATCATTTCACAAATATTCTAAATTATGAAAAATGCTTGTTGGGTCACCCTTGTGCTTGAGTTAAACCCTTAAATGTTTAGCCTTTTATTCCTATGAGCTTTTTTCAAGTGAAATTGGTTTACGTATAAAGTAAGGGCTATGGAATTTGAACATAGTGAACTAGCTGTCTTTAAAGCACCTCAGAGCATTCGATAAACTTCAATGTGTGAAGAGATGCGCATCAGCATTGGTAAGGTTTTATTTTATTATGGAATAGAATGTCAGCTTGTTGGATTTACTACACTCTTCTTCTATAGCCATTTGAAAACATATTTAAGAGTCTAAATTCTTTAACCATCTCTTTGATTTAGCAAGTCAATAAGATTCAATTTTTTTATCATTCATGTATTTTCTTGGTTCAAATCCAATATATAATATTCATTAACTTAACATAATTTTCTATTTTAAACAATTTTTAATTGGTTAAATCATACTTTTGTATTTTCTCAAAATTATATGTTAGGTTGATTATTAAATCATGACTACATCAAAAAAATAATATGATTAAATTTTTCATAATCAAATAAAATTTTTTTTTGCCACATTCCAAGATTTGCCTAAATATAAAAGTGCCAAGTCAAACTTAAGAATTAGCATCAGGTAAGGAAAAAAAGTTCAATCAAGATTAGCTTGACAAGTTCTAGTTCACAATGAATTGCTTAAATAGATGGGGTAAGGAATAAGATCAAACTAAGAGAAATTTAAACAAAATATAAGTATGCAATGAGTATAATCTAGGGATTCTCATAAGATACTTGTTAAATCAGGTTATTAAATCTTGTTGACACAAATTAGGGGATAGCCAATTTTAAGTCCATAAGATATAACTAGTGAAATTCTCATAAAGTCAAAAAAGCTTTCCTCTCTAAAAACATAACACAAAGTCCATAGTGATCGTGTCCATCCAAAAAAGGTAGCACCTAGCAAAGTTTGATCATGCAATTTCATGATAGCACGACGGAGATCACCTCTACCTTAAATTGTTATCTTAATCGACGAAATTGTCCGTTTCATATGTTAATCAAAGTGTTACTACCTCATTAGCTTTAATTGATTATTCTATTTGATGGCCATGATCTCATTCAACTTCATCTAACAACTATTTTTATTTCCACTTTTCAAAAATTTGTTCTCTATATAACGACCAAGATCTCTCTCATATTGTGAATAGAAAGGTTAAGATCTCATTTGACTTGATTGAATGACCTTAATCAAATCTTGCTTGATCCAACCTTTCAGAACTCATGATCCTTTAAAGCATTTCAGTAAATGATTGAGATAACCTCTATGTCAATCCCACTACTAGTTTGAATCATGCATAATGGTTAAAAAACTAGTTACTACTTTGCCATTGTAATGGCTATTTTGTAAGAGCTTTTCCACGCTTTCTATTGGTTATGAAAAAGTTTTTGATAAATACCTAACAATTATGAATAATATAACTAACAAACATGGAAAAAAAGAGTGAATAAAAGGGTAATATAGAGGGATAAGAGATGACTGAATGAAAAGGAGAAAAAAAGAGAACATGAAAGAGATAAAGAGAATTAAGTAAAAAATAAAAGAGAGGGAGAAATGAGGAAATAGAGAAAGACAAATAAGAGAGAGAAAGGCATAGAAAAATATTTGAAGATAAAGACTAAATTGAAAAATAAGAGAATGATAATTAGAGGAAGGAGGAAATGGGAGAACGGTGGACATTAAAAAAAGAGGAAAAAGTGAGGGAAAGAAATAAATAAAGATAAATATTAAGAATCAAAGTTGTAATATTTATTAAATATAAAATGCTAATAATGAATAACTCTTAATAATGAAAAATAATAAAAATATTTTTAGGTTTCTTATTGCTTTAAAATATTATGAATGAGTAATTTGATATTACTTTATTTAGACTTTAAACAAAAATATTTAGTTTAATCATAAATAATATAATTTTTCTAGTATATTATCTTTACATGATGTAATATAGATAATAAATTTAAATAATATTTAACATTAATGACCTAATTTTAAATTTATAATATTCCATAATATAATATCACTAAATTTAATAAATGCTATGCACATTAGATAAGCATAATTACAAATATTAATTAGTTATAATTTATGATAATTGATAAAAGTTTTATTACATAATATTAAGCTATTTGAAAGTTAATATTTAATTATTTCAAATGATGTGCCATATTCATTATTATATGAAATTTATGATGATTGTTTAAAGTTTTTTAAAATAATTACTTACTAAAATGCTCATTATAATCTATAATTTATAAAAATTTAATTTTTTAACATTAACATTTTATTAATGATTCATTTGATATTTAAATTCTATGAAAAATGGTGAAATATAATGATATCTCAATGGGACACCAATCCTATTAGTACTCACCCAAGCATGCTGAACTTTGGAGCTCTAATGAGATCTAGTGTTATAATAATTGTGTAGTCACACATGCACGTAATTAAAAAAGTCATAGTTATTTGTTTTTTGTCTTAAAGAAAATAATCAATTGCAAAAATTTTGAAAATTATAAAACATATGTGTTGGATAACCATTATGTTTGATTGGTGAATCGTTCAATGTTTAGCATTTATACTAATGAGCCTGTTTAGTGTGAAATAGCTTTACAAGTAAAAAAAGGTTATGCACACAGAACATGGTGAACTAGCAAACTTTAGAACACCTTGAAGTTTTCAGCAAACTTGCAAGATTGAAGACATGCACCTAAACTTTGATAAGCTTTTAATTTTCTATTAAATAAATTGCCAACTTGTTAATTTTAAGGCATTCTCCTTTTGTATCAATTTCAAATCATATACAGGCATTACAAGTGTTTAATCATCTTCTTAATTTTTCAAATGGTAGGATTCAATTTCTTAATCTCTTAACTCTTTTCTTTATTCAAATCTTACTTCAACTATTTACTAACATCACATAATTCTATTTTCGAATAATTTTTTTTCTTATGTTAAATCATAGTTTTGTATTTTTTCTAAATTTTATGATAAGTTAATTGTTTAATCTTACTACATTAAGAAAATAATTCTATTAAAATTTTTGTAAGCAAATAAATAAAAAAATTATGCCACATCCAGAGCTAAGCTTGAATGCATAGTCCATGAGCCGAAAAAAGCCTAAGCATCAGTTAGGAAAAATTATTGCATCTAGATTATGTCAAACCATTCTAGTTCGCAATGAGTTTCGTAGCTGAATGGTGTAAGGTATTGGGTTGAACTCACTAATTTTCTTACCAAATATAACTATGGTTGGATCAAGCTTTGATAAACTTGTATGTTACAAGTCTACCTAGGTAATTAAATATTGAGTGCACAAAGGCCAAGCCAGTCCATATTAGGTTCAAATGTTATAAAAGGGTGGATGCATGTAAAAAACAAATAACTTCTTTTCGTGTGATATGGGACTATGTCCTTTGTCTCTCCAACAAAAATTGATATCACTGAGCACAATCTGATCATGCATCTTTGTGATCACACAGTGGAGATCGCCTCCACCTTTAAATAGTGATCATAATCGATCCAACATCATTAGATGGCTATTTTTTGCTTTTTGAAGTAATTTATCCTTTATATATTGACCCAGATCTCTATTATTTGGATCATACAATCCATATTTAATGTCAATTTTGTCATTCATTAATTGAACAATCCATATCTCATTTAACTTCATGGAATGTACTCGATCAAATCCAACTTGATCCAATTGTCCAGAACTCATATTCTTTTATTGCATTTTATCTAATGGCCCAATTCAATGACACATGAAGGCTAAATAACTAACAAATATTATTCTTTATGAAAGCCATTCTGGAAGAATATTTTAAGATATTTTTAAGTCATTGGATCTTATTTTGTAACAACTTTTCGCACACTTTCTAATGACTATGACAAAAAAATTTAAACAATACCTAACCATTGTAAATTAAATGACTAATGAATTAGAACAAGATTTTCACATCTCAAAGAAGAGATGCATCATATTCTATTTGAAAGAATTTCCATCACAACACCTACAACTTATAACTATTTGAAATTCCAAATTATTCCAATAAAGCCTAATTCCTCTAAGAATTTATTTTTGCAATTCTTTTCATAATTTTGAGGTCTTCATTGCCTTTGACATTCATAAAAAAGCATAAGAAAATTTGTATGTTATTATTTGAAATTACTTTCTTGCTATATTTTTGTATTTTCTTTTAAGATTGGCAGCCCAACATTTGTAAAAACCTAAGTTTAGTTTTATCTTATAAAAAACAAAGTCAAGCTTGAGAATATATACACTTAGTTTATGGTTCAACCAATAAAAGCTAGCAGGATAGAGGTGAACGGAAAGGAAATGCACAAGTTGTTATTTTACTATAGAGTATTTTAGAACTCTATTAGCGGTAATGTAAGTTCCTATTTAAGTGAAAGTACCTAAAAAGTTTTTTGTGCCATTTCAATTTTTATTTTCATTAAAAATGATATAAATTATCATATTATAAAATAAAATTTTCAATAAATATAAAATTATTATTTGTAACAAGTTTTTTGAAATAATACAATAACAAAATAAACAAAAATACTTTAAAATTATGATTCATCTAGTTTTGTGGGATTCACACACTTTGTTTTGCTTCCATATAAACTTTTGATAATGTATATCAATATTTCTTCTAACATCATTATTTTTTTATATAAATTCAAAAATCCTTTAAATAAACTATTATTTTTTATAATGTATAAATGATTACATAAGACTTTCTTCCAACATGTATCCATTTTTACAAAAAAAAATTCAATTATTTATTAAATATAACTAATAAAAAACGTATTTACCATAAGTATTATATAATAATATGTTTATCATGAAAGATTTCTTAATAGTTATTAATTTATTAACTAAAAAAGTGATAATGAAGATGTTAAACACTATATAACAAAGGGGGAAAGTCAAAATTGATATAAGTAAAATAATAATAGTGATTATTGATAAAAAAAATTTAATGAATACGAATACAAAAGAGAGAATAATATAGAGATAGAGATAATAAATGAATAACTAATAGATAAAGAGAAATTAGAAAATAAATAACCATGGAGGTGTTGGTGGCCACAACAAATATAAGATAGAGAATGAATAGATAATAAAGGAATTTATTATAAAAAGAGTAAGAAGCAAGAGAATATGAGAGATATTGAGATATAATGACAAAAGAGAGAAAAGTAATTAAATAAAAGTCAAATCTTAATAATTAAATCTATAATATTCATTAAATATAATAAATTTTCATTTAGAATATTTCACAGTAAGAAAATATAGAAAGTATTTATGATTTATTATTATTTTATAATATCTCAAATGTTTAATAATATCTAGATAATTAATATTATATTATTTTGCTTATAATTAAAATTGAAATATTTTATTAAATAATAAATAACATAATTCATCTATCATATTATCTTTATAACATGATGCCATATTTATGCTAAATATAAATATTATTTATCATTAATGTCATGATTTTAAATTTCTAATATGACATAATATAATATTACTATATTTAAATAAGTTTATAAATATTATATATATACAATTTTAAACATAAATTAATTTTAATTTATTATAATTGACATAAGTTGTTATGCTCAACTTTAAAATATATTTAAATTATTATTTAAATATGTCATATGTTGTATCACATTCATTATTGTACAAAATTAATAATAGAATTTTAATATTATTAATAATAATTGATTACTAAAATGGTAATTATAAAAAACCATTTATATTAATTAAATTTTTTTAATAATAACTTGTTAAATCGATTATCTTACACTTATAAAGAAATGTTATTAAAAAAATGTAGAATGTGAATACTGCTTGAGGAGTGATGCATCCTAATACTACTCTTACCTAAGCATACTTAACTTTAGAATTTTAATGAGATGTACTATGATACCAGTCTACTCACATAAGCATATGAAAGACAAAGGACCATAGTTGTGTGATTTTTGTCATCTAGATGATGAATAATATCTAAAATTTTTAAAATTATCAAACAAGTGTTTTGCCACCCTATTACTTGATGACTTAATCCCTATATGTTTAGACTTTTATTCTTATGGTCTTCTTTAATGTGAAATAAATTTACATGTAAAGAAGAAGCTATGAAGTTTAAACATGGTGAACTAGTAGTTTTCAAAGAACCATGGAGATATTTTTAAACTTAAGAGGTTGTGGACAAGTGCACCAGCTTTGATAACATTTTATTATTTTATGAAATCAAATATTAGCTTATTGATTTTAGTGCACTATCCTTTTATTTCAATTACAAAACATTTTCAAACATCTAAATTATTTAATCAACTTTTTGATTTTGTAGATGAAAAGCATTCAGTTTTTTAATATCTCAATTCTTTTCTTGGCTCAAATCTTAAATAAACATTCATTGATTTAACATAATTTTATTTTTGAATCATTCTTTCTTTGGTTAAATAATATTTTTGGATTTTTTCAAAATTCTATGTTAGCTTGATTATTATATCTTAATAACATAAAAATTTCATGATTAAATAAACAAAAAAGTTTGTGCCAAATCTCAAATTGTGACAAAATGGAAAGGTCTCAGGCCAAACTTAAACTCAAGCATCACGTTAGGAAAAATAGTCAGATCTAGATAACGTCGACTTCTTGTAGTTCACAATGAATTCCTAAAAAAGATGAGGGCAGGCATTGGATTGAAATGACATGCATTCAATCGAAATATAAGTCTTGTATGTGTAGTAGCCAAATAATCTCATAATATACTAATCAAATCATGTGATTAAATCCTGAGCACACAAATGAGGATCAAGAAAATATTAGGTTCAAAAGATATACATGAGAGTGCATATAAAGAAGAAAAAAGTTTCCTTTCCTAAAATGTGTGATTTTATCCATTGTGTCAATCTCCATACAAAATCGAAAGTGCTTAAAAAATATTCTGATCACTAATTTTTGTGATCATAAAGTAGAGATTGCCACCACCTTTTAATAGTGACCTTAATCAATGCAACCATCCATTTAATATTCTAATTAAGTAATTACCACTTCATCTACTAAAAACGACTGTTACGTTTAATGGTTAGGACCTCATCCTTCCATCACGTGGCTATTTTTTCTTCTTTTTAAAGTAATGTATCCTTGATCTAATGACCTTGACGTCTCCGTGAGATTAATAAAATGATCTAGATCTCATTTAACTTAATTAAATGGCCTTGATCAAATCCATCCTTATCAAATCTCCTAGAACGCATGATCCTTTATAGCATTTCATTAGATGATTGAGATAACCTCTTTGTCGATCTAACAACTCCAATAAATCCTATGTAATGGCTAAATAATATGTCATTTTTATGCCATTGTAGTAGCACTTTTGGAAGAATATTTTAAAATTTTTTTAAGCTATTTTAAAGCTACTTTTGGATCAGCTTCTCATCCACTTTCTATCAACTATAAACAATGATTTCTATAAGTAACCCTCGTGAAAGAAATTACCATCAAACTTGAAAAAAATAGAAAAAATGGTATTGAAAAGGAAACAAAAGAGAAAATAGAGATGAGAAAGAGGGAATTAATAAAAAAAGGCAAAAAAAGAGAGAAATAAGAAAATAAAAGAACAATAGATGTGACAGAGAGGCCTAGAATGACAAATGATACAAAATGATGTCAAAAATAAGAGAATGATAATAAAAGAGAAGAAAGTGATGGAATGTGCGTGATAGTTTGATAAATAGGAAAATAATATTTTTAAAAGATAAATATTTATAATGAAACTGATAATATTTATGAAATATTAAAAATAAATGATATATAATTTTTAATAATTAAAGAAATTTGAGATTTGTTGCTATTTTAGAATATTAAAAATGATTAATTTAATATTATTTTATTCATATTTAAAAATAAAAGATCTGAGATAAATACTAAAATAATATAACCATTTTAATATATTATATTTATAAGATGTAAAAGAGATAATAAAGAAAAATAATATTTAACATTAGTGATAAAAGCTTATAATTCTAATATTTTATATGATAATATTGATTTATTTAAAAAAGTTTATGCACTATACCTGCACATAATTTTAAATATAAATTACTTGTAGTTTATTAAAATTTATATATGTTATTTTGGATAATAGTAAACTTAAATAAAAATTATTCTATTATATCATATAATGTTACATATTTATTATTATATTAAATTTATAATAATATTATAAAATTATTAATAAATATAAATTACTTAAATAATAATGATAATCTCTAATTTATAATAATTTAATTTTTTATTATTAACATCTTATTAAGATCAATTATCATTAAATAGAAAAAGGATTGATATCAAAACATATTGGTAACATAAGGACCTCACAAAAGATCACCCATCCCATATACACTATTGCCCAGACAAGCATACCTTCGTAGTTCTAATAATATCCACTACTATAATATGTGTGGTCAAAAAGGCATACAAAAGGAGAAAATCATAGTTGTATTGTCTTCAAAAAAATTAACCATTTTTTAAAATTTTCTAATTATGAAGCATATGTACTATTAAAAGATTTATTCTCATATGAATATTTTATTTATATAATTAAGAAAAAAAATTAAAATAGTTATTTTTTATAATATGGACATTAATACACACAATTTTCTTCTATTATATTATAATAATTATATATTAAAAACTAAATTATATAAAAAAATAATAAAATGTATATTTATCATAAAAATTATTTACCAAATTATGTAGCTTATATATTTGTTTAATATTATTAATTTCTAGGATAACAAAGAGATAATAGATGTGGAGACAACTACTTTGAGAATGAGAGTGAATGACAGGATTGATAAGAGAAAAATGAAGAAGAAAATTATAATTCAGAAAGATAAGGGAAAATTTAACAAAGAGAAAAAGAAAATAGATTACATAGAAGTGTTAGAGAGAAAAAATAAATAAGTAATAAAGATAAATTAAAAAATGAAGAAGGATAGAGCAGAGACAGAAGACAAAAAGAATATAAATAGTTAGAGAATGAAGACACGAATGAAACATTTATAATAGGAGAGATTAGAAAGTGCAAAAAAGTGAGTGACATTGAGATAAATAGAGAAAAGTTAGAGAAATAATTAAGTAATTGTTAAAGATTAAAAATTAAACTTATAATTATTATTAAACATAATAAGTTAATCAAATTTAATATGTAATAAAATTTTAAAATAGAATTTTTTTTGTTGATTATTACTTTAAAATATTAAAAATACATAAAATATATTTTGATAATTAATTTAATATATTTTTATTAATAAACTAATATGAATTTTAGTTAAATAATTAATAATATTATTATATTGATAGATTATCTTTATATGATATAATATAAATAATACTTAACCTGAATTATATAATTTTAGATTTCTAATATTACGAAATATAATATTACTATAATTAAAAATTTCTATATGAAATATATATAATTATAAATATAAATTTATTGTAAATTAATATAATTAATATAACTTATTTTCTTCAATCTTAAAGTATTTTCAAGTTGATATTTCGTTATATCACCTGACATGGGATATTTATCATTATATGAAATTTATAATAATATTATTAAGTTATTTTTAATAATAAATTACTAAAAAAAATTAAAAACTAAATTTTATAATAATTTAATTTTTTAACATTAACTTGTTTTGAAAGTCTATTTTCAATCATTAGAGAATGAAATGATATGAGAAAAATGATGCAATGTGTTGACTTCTCAAGTGGTCACCAATCCCCATATCACTTTCCTTAGCATGCCTAACTTTGGAGCTCTAAGGAGATCTAGTGCTATAATTAATGTGTGGTCGAACATGCATATAAAAGAAAAAATCATAGTTATTTTGTTATTGTCTAAAATATTATTAAGCATTTCAAAATTTTTCAACATATACGGCATAAGAAATTTAAATTTTTTTATTAGATGTCATATTATGATCTAAAACAAAACTTTTATATATATGAAGTTAATAAATTAATTGCATAAAGTATTAGTTTTGATATTGTAGTTATTAATACGTCACATTTTCCTCGATTTCGTCATCATCTTTATAAAATAATTAAATGACATAGAAAATAGAATTAATAAAATTCAGATTTATCTAAAATATTTTATGATAAGCTTTGCAACATAAGGGATTTTTTTAAATATTTTTAATTGTTGATTGAAAAAGAGATAATAAAAATAGTAATAATTTTTCTAAAATAATGTGAGAGAACGTCGTGACAGAGAAGAGAAATGAGAGACTATTTAGTAAATTAAAGAAAGGTCAAAGTATATAATAGAAAGAGAAAAAAAATAAAAAAAGAGAGAGAAATGTGAAATTAGACGATAGATAAGTGAGAGGGCAAAAAATGTAAGAAGATAGAGAATAAAATGATAATAGGATAGAGGCGTAAGTGAGAAAATGTGAGTGATATTAAGATGTTGTGAAAAATGTCACAAAAGTATTTTGAAAAAAATAAATCATATTAATTAAATTTAATGTATTTATTTAATACTATTTTATAAAAGAAGAGATAGAAATTGATTTATATGAGAAAAATAAAGAATAGAAGTTTATTAGAGAGGGACGAGAGATAATTTAATAAAGAGAAATGAGGAGGTAGAGAAGGATAGAAGAGAGAGAAAAGAAATGAAAAATATAGAGAGAAAATGAATTAAAAGAAAACAAAAAGATTAAAATAATAAAAAGAAACAAGTGAATGTTAGTAGAATTGAGATAAAGAAATGTAAAAGAAATAAACCAATAAAAATTAAATTTTAAAAAACCAAAAATATAATACTTTTTATATAAAATTACTTAATTTTATATAATATTTAATAATAAAAAATAATTTAAAATTTTAGAATTATTATTATTTTAAAATATTTTAAAAATTTTTTGAAAAATTTATATTATTATTTTAATATTATTTTATTCATATATTAATGAAAAAATTTAATTAAATAATAAATAACATAATTATAAGAATATTTATTTTTTGTATGATGTAATATAGATAATACATATAAATAATATTTATCATTAATGTTATAATTTTAAATTTTTTTAATATTTCATAATAAAATTTTATTACATTTTAAACATTCTATACACAGTATATATACTACTAAAAAAATTAAATTTAATTTATTATAATTGGTAAATTAATTTTTACTAAATTTTAAATTATATTAATGTTAATTTTTATTATATTATTTGAGTTGCTACATTAATTATAATATAAAATTGATAATTAATATGGTAATTATAAACTATTATTTGCAATAATTTAATTTTTAAATAATAGTAAAATAGAGAAAAAAATAGATATAGATAGAGATGAGAGATGACGAAAAAGTAAAAGATGGAGATAAAAATGAGAGACTCTAGAAACATAAATGAGAGAGAAGCCTAAAAACATGTGAGAAGATATAGAATATAGAGAGAAATTAATGAAAGATAATTAGTGAAGAAGAAAGTGAGAGAATCTGAGGGATATTGTGATAAATAGAAAAAAGTCAGAAAATTAATTTAATAAAATTTAAATTTTAGTTATAAAATTATAATATTTTTCAAATATAATAATAAATAATTTTTTTAGTAATAGTTAAATATAAAAATTAATGATGTTTTTTTATCATTTTTAAAATTTGAAATAATTAAAGAAGATTTCTTTATTAACTAAATATTATTTTATTAAAATTTAAAATTCAAAGCATTAATTTTATAAAAAGTTATATAAATATTATAATATATTATATCAAAATAATATAGATGATATTTAAAGATAATATTTAAAATAAAAATTATAAATTTTTACACAAACATTCTATAATAAAATGTTGTAATATTTAAACAATTCTATACATATTACCTATATATAATTATAAACCTAAATTAATTATAATTTGTAATAATTAATATAAGTTTATTTTTCTAAATATTAAACTATGTTAAAATTTTTATTTTATTATATCGTATGATGTGTCATATTTATCATTGTATGAAATTAATAATATTGTTAAAAAGTTACTAATCAAAATCGATTACTACAATGGTAATTATAAAAAATAATTTATTAATAATGAGATTTCAATTTCTTAATTCTACTTGAATCACTCATTGACTTAACATGATTCTTATTTTAAATCATTGTTTCTTTTGTTAAATCTTACTTTTCTATTTATGCCAAATTCTTTGCTTTGATTGATTGTTAAATCTTGATACATCAAAAAAATAATTCTATAAAAAACTCCATAAAAAAATTACGTCACATCCCAATCTTCTTCAAAATCAAAAAAGTGTGAGGTCGAGTAGATGCCTAACATAGGGATTTTGAACTTTTCAAAATTCTATGTTAAGTTGATTATTAAATAATAAGTTAATAAAAAATAATTATATTAAAATTTTAATAATTAAATAAATAAAAAGTTTTGTCCCTTATTCCAAGATGTGCCCAAATGTAAATGTCTAAGGCCTTGCTTTAGCCAAAACATTGGGTTAAGAAAAATAGTCAATCGCTGATAAGGTCAATTTTTTTTGTTCAGTATGAATTTTTTAGCTGGATGGGTATGTCGTTGGATCAAACAAGGAACCATTCGATCCAATTATAATTAGAGGACAAATCAAACCCAACTAAACATGTATGGTGTCTGTTTACCCAGATGACTAAAATTGACAACATCAACAAAGAGACATGCAAAATTATGTTCACAATTTACACCTAGATGATAAATAGTTATCGTATAATGCATTGTAACATATTAGTTCATCAAACTTTTCTTATCATGTCTTACTTCATTAGATATGAATTTTTATTTCTTCTTTTTGTAATAGTATATCCTTGATTTGATGACCTAGATCTGTCCTTTTTAAATGTATAGCTAGATCTAATCCCATTTATATCATTGATCAAATCTAGCATGGTCCAAAAATCTAGAACTCATCTAGCTTTGCCATGTTTAATTGAATGGCTTAGATCTCTTCTGTGCCAATTTAATGGCTCCTATCAATCCCTCCATTAA
Source organism: Vanilla planifolia (assembly GCA_023846275.1). Classification (NCBI taxonomy): domain Eukaryota; kingdom Viridiplantae; phylum Streptophyta; class Magnoliopsida; order Asparagales; family Orchidaceae; genus Vanilla; species Vanilla planifolia. Next base: position 457,218 of record JAIUJO010000288.1, read on the forward strand.
ACTAAATAACCATCCATTATTTTTTTGTTGTAGTAATTATTTTTTAAGAAAGTTTCAAGAACTTTTTAACCTACTTGGAAGAAGCTTTTATAAAGACTCTTCATAAAAATTCTAATAGCTATGAAAAAAATTCTATAACTACCTATCCATTATGAATAAAGTGGCCATTGAATATGAATAAAATTTAAATATCTTCGAGATGTATTACAACATATTCTATCTGCATAAATTTCCTACAACAACACCAGCATCTTTAACTATTTGAAATTACAAATTCTTCCATAAAAAGCTAATTTTTCAAAGTTTTCATTTTATTAATTTTTTCCATTGTTTTGGCCTCTTCATGTCCTTTATAATCATTAAGGAGTATGTAAAAAATTTTACTTTTTTTATCAAAAGTTTGTTTCTTGTTGTATTTTTTATTCTCTGTGGTTCGATGGCTCAACATTTGCAAATGCATGAGTTCTATTTAACATCATAAAAAACTAAGTTACGGATGAGCATGTAGAAGCTCAAGTTATAGCTGAACCTACAAAAGCCAGTTAGTTAGGGATAAACAATAAGAAAGTTCCTCAAGATGTAGTTCCTTTACTAGTGGACTTTTCTTTACTATTATTAGGGGTGGTTGTAAGCTATAATTTAAACAAAGCCAATGAAAAATTAATGGCTGTTTTAAACTTTTATTTTCATCATAAGAATTATAAATTATAATATTCATCATTTCTTGTAGGATTCTTAGACTCATTTTCACTTCAATATGAATTTTCAAAAAGCAATATGCTTAATATATATTTTACAATATTTTATAATATCAATATTTTATTAATATTAGATAAAAAAATTTCTTAAACTATTATTGTTCTATAACATAGATGCTGATAAATAAGATTTTACGACATTATGTTATTATACTTATAAATAAAAAATAAATTATGTAACAAATATAAAGAATAAAGTATATATTTATCATAAATATTATATATTAAACTATGAACATTAGAGATGATTTAACAAGGAGGAAAAAAAGTGTGAACATTAAATAGAAAAAGAGTAAATAAAAAAGGGAAAAAGAAAAGAAGTGAGAAAGTAGAAAATGATAGAGGAGAGTTCACATCCAACAAAAATATAAGAAGCTGGAGAATGAAGAGACAAATAAGAGAATTATAGAAGGATATAGTAAGAAATGACAGAGTATGTGAGACATTGATATAGAAAAAAAACAATAAGAGAAAAAAATAAAAGTTAAATATTAATAAATAAAATTATAATATTTATTAAATATAATAAACAAACCATATGTGATATATTATAATAATGAAATATAAAGAAGTTTAGGGATTATTATCATTTTAGGATATTATAAATATTTAAAAAATATTTCGACAAATTTCATTGCATTACATTATTTATACTAAATATTAAATAAATTATTTAAATTTTAAATAATATAAATGTTCTGATATATTATCTTTATATGAAATAATATTGATAATAAATATGATTAATATTTGACATCAATAATATAATTATAGATTTCTAGTAATCCATAATACAATTTCATTATATTAAAAATGCTTAATACATCATATTTTTGTTGTTTTATGAACATAAATTAACCCTAATTTATTGTAATTAACATAAGTTATTTTTCTCAATATTAAACTTTAATAAAGTTCTAATTTTATTTTATCATATGATGTGCCATATTTAATATTATATATAACTCATATTAATATTATAAACTCATTATTAAAATTTAATTAAAAAAATTATAATTATATGCAATGAATTAAAATAATTTAATTTTTAAAATTAAGAAGTTATTAGAATTAATTATCATTAATTATAATATAGATTACTACTAGAAAATATGCGTAAAATAAGGGCACAAGAAAAGCTCAAAACCGCAACACCGCCCTTGCCTAATCATGCTTTACTACCATGTTCAAATAAGATCATATGCAATAATACAAGGGTGGCCTTCTATTTATACAAAAGTTAAAATCCATTTCTAAAATTTTTTAAATTGTCAAGCACATGAGCTTTAAAAAAAATCCTTATATATATATCATAATATATCTAAGATGAATATTTGATTTATATAAATTTAAAAAAAAATATGTAAATTATTATTTTTTATAAAATAGATATTAATATAGAATATTTTATTTTGTTATATTATATTATCTTTCTAAAAATAATAAGCTAAATTATGTTAAAAATAAAGAGGAAAAGAGAAATGGGAGGGACAAGATGATCTACAAAGAGAAAGAATAAATAAATAATTGAAGGAGAGGGAAAAATAACAAAAGTAGGGAAGGATAGGGGAGAGACTGTAGCCAAGAAAAATAAAAGATAAAGAATTAAGAAATAAATAAAAATAGGTTTATAGGAAAGAGATGGAATTGATGGAATGTGAATGGCATTTAGTTAAAAAAAGTGAGTAAAATTATAAATATTTAAAATAACCTTGGCTATCAATTTAGTATTATTTAATTCATACAATAATTAAAATTTAACTAAACAGAAAATTATTTTATTAATATAATGTATTATCTTTATTTGATGCAATATAGATATTAAATAGAAGTAATAATTAACATTAATGATATAATTTTCACTTTTTAATTTTATATGATATAATGTTACTAAATTTTAAAAATTATGTACACAACATATATATTTTATTATAAAAAAATAATTATAGTTTTTTATAATTTATTATAATTTTTGTATGTTATTTTACTCCATATTAAACTATATTAAAGATATTATTTTAATATATTATATAATGTACTATATATATTGTAATATAAAATTAATAATGCTAGTATAAAGTTAATGTTAAGATAAAAATACTAATATGATTATAAAAACAATTATTTATAATAATTGAATTTTTTTTAAAATTATCATATTATAAAATTGAAACATTATCCATTAGAAAATGACATGCTAGGAAAAATATGTGCGATGCAAGCACTTCTCAAGTGGTCATACATCCATACACAACTCTCTCTTTAGCAAGTCTAACTTTCGAGATCTAATGAGATGTCAAATGATAATGTGGTTGTACATGTATATAAAAGAAAGAAAATCATTGTGAAGTGATTCTTTTCATGATTATAAGAAATCTTTTCTAAAATTGTCTAAATTATCAAGCACATGCACTTTATATATGTAATAATATATTATAAAATAATTCTTTTATTTTTATAATATTTGTAAAAAAATTATGTAAACTATTATTTCTTATAATTAAGACATTTATACATAAGATATTATTCAAATATTTTATATATTTTATAAATTGAAAAGACAAATTACATTAAAAATATTAAAAATAAAAAATTGATGGGCTTAAAAGTAGGCAATCAAATTTGAGATAAGAATTCTACAAGAGATATTGAACGTGGTAGATTCATAAGATTAAATTAGATATAAAATAGTAATAGAGTGGTGTAAAAAATAATTTAATAAAGGCAAAATAAACATAGAACAGAAAGGGGAGAGATAAAAATACAAATTTGAAAGAGATAGAAAAATAAGATAATATTGAAGGATAGAATAGCGGGAAGTTAAGGATAATATAAGGTATGGAATATAGACACAAATAAGAAAATAATAATAAGAGAGAGAGGCAGGTGAAAGAATGTGAAAAACATTGATATAAAGGGAAAAAAGTAAGAAAAATAATTAGATAAATATTAAATCTTAATAATTATTCTTACAATAATAATTAAATATAATAAGTTAGTCATATATATTATTCAACAAAAATTAATTATTAAAAATATTTATAATTTTTATTGCTTTAGAATATTAAAAATCTTAAAAGAACATTTAGAATATTTAATTTAATATTATTTTTATTCAAACTTAGAACTATAAAAGTTAACCAAATAATAAGTAATATAATTATTCTAATATATTATCTTTACATGACATAACATAGATAATAGATGTAAATGATATTTAACATTAATGATATAATTTTATGTTTATAATTTTATATAAAATGGTGTCATTATATTTTAAAACTTGCATACACACTACATATATGTAGAATTACAAACATAAATTAATTCTATTTTATTATAACTGATATAAGCTATTTTTCTTAATTTTAATATAAATTAAAATTATTATTTTATTATATAATTAGATGTGTCATATTTCTTATTATATAAAATTAATAATATTATTTGTGAAGTTATTAAAATAGTTAACTATGAAAATTATAACTATTAACTATCATTTATAATAATTTAATTTTTCAACATTAATTTGTCATTAAAATAAATTTTTGTTCATTTGGAAAAAAGGTGATATGAAAAAATTTTTTGAATAGAAGGACCTCTCAAGTGATCATATACCCCAATACTACTATCACAAAAGCTTGCTAAATTTTCAAGTTCTATTGAGATCAAGTGCTATGATGTTGATGTGGTTACACATGCATACAAATGACAAAACGTCATAGTTGTGTGTTTATTGTAATTAAGAAAAATGATTAATTTTTAAAATTTTCTAAATTATCAAACATATGTGTTGAGTTACCATTGTGTTTTAGGGGTTAAGGTTTAAATGTTTAGCTTTTTATTTTAATGGGCCATCCTAGCACGAAATTACTTTACACGTAAAGGAAAAACTATATATTTTGAACAAGGAGAACTAGTGGTCCTCAATGCATGTTACAGTATTTCCCAATCCTCAAAGATTAACGAAGTAGGCATGTTCCTTAATAAGGTTTTGTTTTATTATGAAATAGAAAATTAGCACATTGATTTTTAGGAACTCTTCTTTTGTATTAATTTCAATTCATATTACAACATCTAAATTATTTAATAACCTTCTCAATTGAATATTGAATACAATTCTTTGATTTGACAAAATTTTTTTTTTGAATGACTTTCTTTTTTTATGTCATACTTTTGTATTTTTGCAAAGTTTTATGTTTAGTTGATTATTAAATATTTATTAAATAAAATAAAATTATTAAAATCTTATTAATTAATCAAATGAAAAATTTTATTCCAGATACTAAGCTATGCCTCAAAATAGAAGTCTTAGGCTAAGCACAAACTCTAGCATTGGACTTTGGTATTTTTGCAAAATTCTATGTTAGGTTCATCATTAAATCTTGACTACTCCAAAAATAATTCTATTAAAATTTGCATATTTAAAGAATCAAAAAAAAAATTATGCCTTATCCCAAGGTATGCCATAATGTAAAAGTCTTTAACTGAGCTAAAGCCTAAGTGTAGGGGAAGAAAAAACATTCAAATCCAAATCATGTTGAATAATTCTAGTTCATTATGAATTTTTGAGCAGGGTCGGCAAAGGCATTGGATCAAATAAGAAGGCATTTGATAGAAGTATACGATGGGTCAAACCGTGATAAACTCTTAAGGAATGAGTCCACCAAGCGATTAAATCAACAGCACACAAACAAGGAACCGACCACTATAAGGTTCATAGATTACGCCTGTACAAATTGTTATAAAAACAAAACAACTTTACTCTCCTACAATGTTTAACAATATCCCTTATGATAGTCTCCATAAAAAACCAGTAACACTCAGCATTATTCAATCATACAATTTTTTGATTACATAATGGAGATCACCTCTACCTTTAAAAAGTTATCTTAATTGATCCAACTATCCATTTGATTAGCATATCAAATAATTACTGATCTCTCCTATTTGAATCCAACAGTCTCAATCTAATAAAAAATTTATATTGATTAATTGAACAATCTAGATTTAATCTAACTTGACGTAGTGGCACCACTCAAATCCAACATGATTAAACCATCTAGAACTCAATAACAATTATAGCATTTGACTGGAGATTTGAGATCTCCTACAAATCAATCCAATGGCTCTATAATATCCCACATAATGGCTAAATAACTAGTTGTTATTATGTTGTTGTAGCAACCTTTTTGGAAGAATATTTTAAGAACTTTTTGGAATCAACTTGTGGAGCACTTTTTCACTCAATTTCTAATGGCAATGGCAATATTTTTTTAATAAATACTAACTACTATGAATGAAATGACTAATGAATGTGAAACAATTTTCACATCTCAAAGAAGGGGTGCATTATATTCTACTAATAGAAGTTTCTTTTGGCTACATTTATGACTAATGACTGCTTGTAACTAAAAATTCTTCTAAGTTGTTGTTCTCACCATCCTTCTACAATTTTGAGGTTTACATGTCATTTGTACATTCATCAATATGCATAGAGAAGTTTTTATGTTTTATGAAATATTAGTTTTTTTTTGTTATGTTTTGTTTTTCATCATTATAAAACTTATAAATAGTTATACTTGTAAATAAAAGTTTTTTAATAAAAATAAAATATTTCTAAACTAATTTTTTGAAAAATAATTTAATAAAAATTAACAAAATAAGTTTAAAAACTAAATTCCCCCTTCTTGTGCAATTTGCATGCTCATTTTCACTTCAATATGTATCTATTAAAAAGATTTATGCTCATTTTATATGACATGATCACTTTTTTAGTTATATAAAAATAATAAAAATTTACATGAACTATTATTTTTTGTAATACCAATAATGTTATATAAGATTTTGTTCCATTAATCTATTATTCTTACAAATAAAAGTTACATTTTTTCAAAAAATATAAATAAAAAAGAATGCATTTATCAAAAATGTTATTTATTAAAGTATACAACATGAGAGATTTCTTAAATATAGTTAGTTGATTGGTTGAAATCAATAATAGAGATTGGGATAACTAATCTATGAGATTGTGAAAAACAAAATAGAATGATAAATGTAAAATGGAGAAGAAAATAATAATAAATAGAGATGAGAGAATATTAAATTATGAGAAAATGAAAGGAGAGAACATAGTTGAGATAAAGAGAATACATAAATCAATGAAAGGGAAAGAAATTAGAAAGTGAGGAAAGACAAAGTAGAGAGAGATGCCAAAAAATTATAAAGAGATAATCTATGATAATACAAGCAAGAATGAAGAAAGAGAATATTAGAAACATTAGGATAAATTATAAAAAAGTAAAAGAAAAAAACATAAAATTAAATCCTAATAATTAAATTTAAAATAATTTTAAAAAATATATAAAAAATTTAATTAAAAAGTATTTTCAAAAAATTTAATAAAAATTATTTTAGGGTTGTTAATATTTTTAGATATTTGAAAAACTAAAAGAATATTTTTACTATTAATTTTATTATTTTTTAATTACGCATAAATTCGAAACATTTAAATAAGTAAAATCATATAATTATTCTAATATATTATCTTTATATTTTTTAGTATTGATAATAAATATAAATAATATTTAACTTTAATAATTTAATTTTTTATTTTTGATATTATATGATATAATATTAATATATTTAAAAACTTTTATTAAAAAATTTTAAATATAAATTAATTTTAATTTATTAAAATTAAATAAGTTTTTTGCTTAGTATTAAACTCTATTTATGTTATTATTTTATTATGTCATTTAATGTAACACATATATTGTTATATAAAATTGATAATAATGTTATTAAGTTAATATTAACAACTAATTACAAAATGGTTTTTATAAACTGTCATATATAATAATTGAAATTTTTAACTTTAACATGTTATAAAACAATATTTTCAATCTTTAGGGAAAGGAATATAAATACATTTTTGCAACATAAGAACTTATAAAGAGGTCACCCATTCTAATACAACTCTTACATAAGCAAGCTTAACTTTGGAATTCTGACAACATATAGTGTCATAACACTAGTGTGGTTGCACTTGCAAGTAATAGAAAAAAACTCATTGTTGTGTCATTATTATTTTCAAATTAATGAACTATTTCAAAAGTTTTCATAATTATCAGGCATAAAAAGTTTTCAAAAAACATTTATGTATATTATATAATTCATAATATATAATCATATATATAGTTTTGTCATAAAGAATAAATAAAAAATTAAAAAAAAATTTAGTTTTGATAATGTACATATTAATTTATAAAATTTTATCCTATTATGTTATCATTTTTATAAATAAAATATAAATTTATCATAAATATTATATGTTAAACTATGTAACATAAGAAATTAACAAGATTATTTAGCAAAGTGGAAAAGAATGTAGAACATAAAAGAGATTAAGAGAATAGATAAATAAGTGAGAAAAAAATGAGAAGAATTGTAAGAGATAAGAAAGTTAGATAATATCAAAGACATTAAGATAAAATGAGAAAGGTTGGAGAAATAAAATAAAAAAAATTAAAACTTGATAAGTATAATTATATTACTTATTAAAAGTACCAAGTTAATCATATATAATGTTTAATAATAATAAAGCATATAAAATTTTTGGAGATTACTATTATTTTTTAATATTTAAAATTTGAAAATAATATTTATGATATTAATTTAATATTATTTTATTCATAATTAGAATTTAAAATTTTGTGAAATAATAAATAATATAACTATTATAATAAATTATTAAAATATAAAGTAATATAGATAACAAACTTAAATAATATTTAACATTAATGATATAACATTTAAATTCTAATATTATGTAAAACAATATTTTTGTATTTAGAATATTTTTTACACAACCTATAAGTAATATTATAACTATAAACAAATTCTAATTTTTTATAATTGATATAACATATTTTTCTTAATATTAAACAATATAAAGTTATTATTTTATTACATTATATTCAATACCTTATTTATTATCATTTTAGATTGATAAAAATGTCTTAAATAAATTATTAAAAATAATTTTCAATATTACTTATAAATAATAATTTGTAATAAGAAAAATTTTAATATTAAAATATTAAAATAACTTAGCATTCAGTTGAAAAAGAAATATAAGAAAATATATGCAACATAAAGACTGTTGAAGTGGTCAACTTATCCTAATACGACTCTTGCCCTAGTAATCTTAACCTTGGAATTCTAACGAGATTTAGTGCAATAATACTTACATGGTTGAACATGTATATAATTGAGAAAAAATTTAGTTGTGTGATTATTGTTCTGAAGATATTTAAACATTTTTCCAATTTTAGAAACTTTTCAAGCATTTGCACTTTTCAAAAAAATATGCCGATTATATATGCCATATTATATTAAAATATATATATTTCATTAAAATAAAATTAATAAAAAAAATTACATAAACAAAAATTTTTTTAACTGAGATATAAATACATAAGTTTTTCTTTCATTATGTTATATTTTTTTATAAATTATAATTATTTTATGTAATTAATAAAAATTATGAAATATATATTTATCATGAATATTATATATTAGACTATGCCACATGAGAGAGTCGGTAAATATTTTTAATTAATGGTTTAAAAAGATATGGTGGAGTAAGAGAAGATAATTTTGTATGATATCAAGAAAGTCACTAATTTATATGAGTAAAATAAATAATAATATAGTAATATAGGTCATCAAAAAAATTTAATAAACATGAAAAGAAAAGAGAGAACATCTAGGTCATATAGAGAATAAATAAATGAGTGAATAAGAAATGAGAATATAAAGATAAATAGAAGATAATTGGTGGTAAGGAAAAATATTAGGTTATAAAGAATTAGGAGAATAATAATCAGAGTAAAGAAAGTGAGAGAATGTTAGACAATTAGATAATAAGAAAATAGTGAGAGAAATAACAAAATAGAATTTAAATCTTAAGAATTAAAATTATAATATTTATTAAGTACAACAAGTTATTCATATATAATATTTACAAATTTTAAAATTTATAAATATTTTGGATATGTTGTCATTTTGTGATATTTCGAATGTTTAAGTAATAATTTGATTATTAATTTAATATTATGATTATACGATATAATATACGTAATAAATATAAATAATATTTGACATTAGTGATTTAATTATAAATTTCAAATTCTCTATCCTATAATATTTCTATATTTAAAAAGTTTTATACAAAAGATATACATATCACTATGAACATAAATTCATTGTAATTTTTCTAATTGATAAAAGTTTTGATAAATATTAAACTATATAAAAAAAAAAATTTATGTCATACGTTGTGACAAGTTTAATGTTATATTAAATTGATAATTGTGTTATCAAGTTATTTTCCATAATTAAGTACAATATTACAATTATATATTATCTTTTATAATAATTCAATTTTTTAACATTAAGATGTCATTAAAATAAATTATTGTTCATAAGAAAAAGGCATATAAACTTTTTAGTACAAGGACTTCTAAAGAGGTCACCTATCCTAATACCACTCTTATTAAAAATCTTAACTTTGGAACACTAATGAGTTCAAGTGACACAATGCTTGTGTGGATGCGCATGCATGCGATAATAAAAACGACATAGTTTTGTGATGATTATGTTAATTGTAGTTAACAATTTCTAAAATTTTCAAAATTATCAAGCACATTCTTTTTTCAAAAAAATTTTATGCTTATTATACTTGTCATAATATATTCAAATATAAATATCTTATTTACATAAAAGTAATGAAAAATCACATAAACAATTATTTTTAGTAACATGAACATTAAGGCATAAGAATTTCTTTTATCTGGTCATTTTTACAAACAAAAAATTAGGTTATGTAATAAATATGAATAACCAAATTTATATTTATCATAAATATTGAATAGTAAATTATGCAACATGAGGGATTTCTTAAATATTATTAATTGATAGGTTGTAAAAAATATGATAATAGAGACAGTTAAATATTTTATAAGAAAGAGAGAAAGTCAGGGATGGATAGGAGCATAAAAGAGAGAAAATTAATAATAACGATCAATGAGAATGGATTTAATGAAGTGAAAAGGTAGAGAAACATATAGGAGAAAAATAGAATAAATAAATAGTGAATGGGAAAGACATATTAGAAAGTAAAGAATGATAGAGAGGAGTTGGAAGCAAAAAAAGTATGTAGAGAAAAGATTAAATAGAAAACATGGAGAATAATAATAAGAGAAGAAGTAGGCAAGAGAATTTTTAAGATTTTTGGATAAATCTTTTAAGTCATAATTTTGTTATTTCATTTCTTAATTTTAGCTCTTCATTGTTTTTGCATTAAAACGAAAATTTTTATGCTTTTATTAGAAATGTTGTTCTTGTATTTTTTTATCTTTTTCGTTTGATGGATCGACATTTTTGAAAGCTTTAGTACTAACTGATCACCTAAAAAACTAAGTTACGATTCAGCTCATAACAACCCAGGTTATAGTTTAACCAACAAAAGCTAGTTGGTTATAAGTAAACTATACAAAAAAATCTTAATTTATAGTTCTTTCACTGGTAATGTTTCTCTTAACCATAGTTGGGGATCGACTTATGTTTTAATTTGAAAAGAAACACCTTAAAATTTTAGTTTTCCATTTCAACTTTTTTTTAATTATAAAAATTATAAATTTTTATATTTTCAAATCAAAGGTTTTTGTAATAATTAAAATATTTTTATAATGAATTTTGAAATTAAATACATTTAAAAAATTACCAAAATTAGTTTAATACTAGGATTAATCCCCTTTTATGGAATTCATATACTTTATTTCACTTCAATTTACAATTTTTTAAAAATAATGCTTATTATATATTTCATAATATAATGTAATAGCAATATTGTATTAATATAAAATTAATAGAAATTTTATAAACTGCTATTTTTTATAACATAGGAATTATTATATAAGTTTTTTCTATTATCTCACAAACATTATAAAAAAATTAAATTATGTAATAAATTTAAATAACAAAATATTTCTATAATTAATATCATATATTAAACCTTACAACAAGATAGATTTCTTAAATTTTATTAATTGATATTTTGAAAAAGAAATATTTCAAATGTAGATAAAAATTTTGCAAGGGAAAGAGAAAGATGATAACTAATAAGAGTAAAACAAAGAAAGAAAAAGTAATACAAAGTGGTAAGGGAAGATTTAATGAAGAGAAAAAGCAAAGAAAAAATATACAGGTGGAGTAAATACCCAAATGAAGGAGAGAAAAAATGATAAAGTAAAGAATGATAGAGGGGAGACAAAGAGAAAAATATATAGAGGTAGAGAATGAAGATATGAGTAAACAAATATAGTAAGAGAGAGAAAAAAGTGAGAGAATTTTTGAGATTGAGATAAAAGAGAAAAATGTGATTGAAATATCCCATAAAAGTTTAAAATTAATAATAAAACTTATAATATTTATAAAATATAAATAAATTTATAATATATAATATTTAATAAAAAATAAATAAATCATATTTGTGGTTTATTACTTTTTTAAAATATTCCAAAAATTTTTAAAAAATTTGATTGATTATTTCATTTTATTTTATACATACTTAAAACTAAAAAATTTTATTAAATACTAAATAATATAATTAATCAACATATTATCATTATACACCATAATATAGTTAATAAATAAAAAAATTTAATGTTATTAATATAACTTTAAATTTTTAATATTATATAAAATTAAATACAAATCATATTTGATGTTTGTTCTCTTTTCAGTATATTTCAAATATTTAAAGAATATTTTAAATATTTGTATAGATTTTTTTTATTCATACATAAAATGAAAAGTTTAAATAAATAATTCATTATATAATTATTTCAATTTATTATCTTTATATCATGTGTTATACATAAAAAATATAAATAATATTTAACATTATTGATATAATTTTTAATTTTAAATATTTTATAATATAATATTATTATATTTAAAAAATGTTACACAACATATATAGATTCTACTATAAAATATTAATATAATATGTTATTTTTATCAAAGAAAGATTAATAAAAAAGAATATCTTCAACAAAAGAACTTCACAAGTACTGATTCATCTCACTACTACTCTTGCACATGTATGCTTAACTATGAGTTATAATAACATCTAGTAGTATGAGGCTAGTGTGGTCACATATGCATAAAAAAGTCAAAATAGTATAGTAACATTATTATTGTCTTGAAGAAAAAAATAATTGTACAAAATTTTCTAAATTATCAAGCATACACTCTTCTAAAAAAAATTTTCTTATATATTTATTTCAAAATATACTCTAATATTAATATTTATTTATATAAAATTTAAAAAGAGTAAGTAAACTATTATTTTTTATAACATAGATATTAATAAATGAGACTTTCTTTTCTTATTTTATAGTTCTTATAAATACATAATTAAATTACATTAAAAATATAAATAATGAAGTATACATTTATCATAAATATTATATATTAAATTATGCAACGTATGAGATTTTATTAAAATTATTAATTGTTGATCTAAAAAACGATAATGGAGATGTAGATAATTACTCCATAAGAGAAGGAATGACACAAATAAATAAGTGAAAAATAAAGAAAAAAATATTAATAAATAGAAATAAATCATAACTTAAATAAGAGAAAACGTAGAGGAGATAAAGAGAATAAATAAATTAGTGAAAGTGAGACAAGGATAAAAAACAAATGTAGAAAAGGATAATGGAGTTAGTGAGGTCTAGAAGAAAAGTAATGCTTTTCATATGTCGTAATACTTCTAATATAAATATTTTATTTTAAAATATAAAAAATATTTAAATAAACTAATAGTTTATCATAGCTTAGACAATAATATGTATGATTTGTTCCATTATGTTATCAATTTTATTAATAAAAAGTTAAATCACATTACAAATGTAAATAATAGAATATATATATTTATCATAAATATTATATATTAAACAATATGACATGAGAGATTTTTTAAATATGTTTAGTTGAGGGTTGAAAAAAGATAATGAAGATGGAGATAAGTACTCAATTGATGGATGGAAGTCATGGACTCATAAGAGCAAAATGGAGAGAAAAATAGGAATAGAGATTAATGAGAGATGATTTAATGATGTGAATTAAAAATGATGAAAGAATGATTTAAGTAACTTTGATGTCAAGAAAAATATAGCAAGATAATAAATGAAAAGACAAGCAAGAGAATGATAAAAAGAGAGTAGAAAGTGAAAGAATGCATGAGACATTGAGATAAAAAGAAAAATATAAGAGAAAAATTTAATGAAGGATAAATATTTGTAATTAATTGTATAGTTTTTGTTAAAAACATAAACTTAATCATATATAATTTTTTATTGTAATGAAATATAAATAATATTTAAGGTCTATTGTAAATTTAGAATATTATAATTTTTTACATGTTTTTTACATGATCTAATTTAAATAATAAATATAAATAATATTCAATATTAATTATATAATTTTAAATTTCTAATAATCGATGATGTAATATTACTATATTATAAAAAATTTATACATAATCTATATGTTGTACTATAAACATCAGTTAATTTTAATTTATTATAATATACATAAGTTATTTTGCATAAGATTAAGCTACATCAAAGATAAAAATTTTTGGTAATACAAAATTTTAATACTTAACTGGATGGACCTCGTTAAGATGTGTATAATAAAGTTTGTTTTGTATTAACTAGATCATCTTTGAAAATTCTATCAAACACAAAAGCAAATTAATCTAAAACAAAATAAATTATTATCTTTTAAGAAATTAAATATGCAATAAAACATGAATGAGATAAATTAAAGTAATACAACATAATGAAATAAAGTCAATGTAAGTGTCACACGAGCGAAAAATAGTGTTCATAATAATATGACTAAATTAAACATATGCATTTGATGAAATCATATGAAATCACATAGTAAAGAAAAAATCTAAGATACTTGGGTGTTCATGTTTTCCCTTCAAGATATTGAAATAAGGTACGAATAAAAAATCCACATAAAACATCCGAAAACTTGAGAAAAAAAATCATTTAAAAATATAAAAAATATGTATTTAATTAAATACAAGAAATTAAGATGAGTCCAATGAAGTTCGTTTCATCTTGAACAAACTCGTTTTGGAATTACTACAAACAACATAAACAAATTAACATAAAAAAATTAAGATAAACAAAAACGAATTATTACTTGAATATTAAGAAATATATATTGAAGTTGAAATAAGAAAAATTTAAAAGGAGTAACATAGCGAAATTAAAAATTTTTAAAGGTAACATGGAAGAAATTTTATTGTTACATAGCAATACTACTAAATCAAAGAAAAAAATTAGAATAAATGAAATAAATTGCTCAACAATGTTACATTCCAAAATACTGAAGAGATTAACGACGACATCATTGATCATCCAATGAGGTATAAAATGAATTATCTTATATAGTGTCAAAAAATAGATAAAAATAAAATTTTTAGAAATACTAAATTTCATATTTAGTGGAACTGAATTAGTTGAGATGATTCCAATGGTATTTGTTTTGCCTCAATCGAACCTTTTATGGAATTATTATAAACTACTAAATTAAATAGACATAAATAATGATAAAATATAATTTAAATTTTTTGTTGATGTAATTTAAAATGAAATAAAGTAAACAAAATTAATTTAGTTTAACAAAATAAATATAAGAGATAAAAAAGATACCTAGTAATATATCTTAATAAAATAAAAAAATTAAAAAAAGATAAATTATAAGGTAATTCGTACTCTAATATAGTAATGAAATAATGTTTTACAACATTAATTCTTAACCAGCTATGAATCAAAATATGCTAAAATCTTTGCTAAAATCATAGAAATTGTATCTTAAAAAATACAAAATTTATGTTTGATTGAATAGTGGTCATCAAGATTTGTCGAATGGCTTTTTTCTTCATCATAATTGGATATTATTTTGAATTAGAGTGATTTTCCAAAGTAACATATTTTCAATTATAATAAATAATTATTTTAATATTAAGTAGTTACATATTAAAACTCGAATGAGATAAATCATATGGAAAACTTACATTGTAAGAAACTAAAGATATCAAATGTAATATCTTATATCATGGAATTATGTTTCAATCAACATATTGTATAAAAAATACCAAACCAAAAAAGAAAAATCTTTAAAAATATAAAATCAATGTTTAATTTCATTGATCTCGTCATAATGAATCGAACAACATTTATTTCATTGCAATGTAACATCATTTGGAATAACTCTTGATTATTAAATTAAATAAGCAAAAAAATAACAATTTAAATATTTAATTAAATTTTATTAAACCTAAAATATGTTAAAGTAAAGCAATGAAATATAATTAAACCAAAGCATTGCAAAGGATACACAACGGAAGATTTAGGGTCAGATTGCAGTGTAACCAAATAAAAGTGAAAAATTTGATAAAATCAAATATATTATTTGGAAAATTAATATTCCACGTCACTAAGAAGACTGAGTGTAACATTCTCGACCACCAAATCATGTAGAAAATGAACTATTTGATAATGCTTGTTAAGACACTTTAAAAATTAATTTAAAAACTTAAAAAATTTAAAAGGTAATATTTAATTAGATCAAACTATTGAGCGAGTCCAATGAACTACATTTTGCATCAATCAAACCTTTTTTTAATTTGCTATGAATTACCAAAACAAGTTGTCATAAATGACAATATCTTTTTATTTCAATACTATGTAAACATATATATTATTATTGTAATGAGATAAACTGAAGATATGTAATGTGAGCAAATCATGGTGTCGAAAATGTCACATGAAAGTAAAATTAGAGCTACATAATAATACAACAAAATCAAAGAAAAACATTTGAACAAATGTAAAACATATTATATATCAAAATTAAAAAAATTAATATTAAAATGTAACGACCTCATTGAGATGAGACCACCCACATATATAACGTCTTAATAGGACATTGTTTGGAAATATTGTGATGTACCAATGTAAATAACCACAATAATAATAAATTATTATTTTAATAAAAAGTTAGTACATAACATAGTAGAAATAAGAAGAATTGAATCATTGAATCATAATAAAATAAAAATGAATGGTCATTCAAGATTAGAATTAGAGGTTTTAACGCTATAACCAAGCTAAATTAAAACTTTTGGATAAATTAGATAAATTATATGCAATATTGTCATCTAACATACAAAGAGGATCGAGTGTAACATCATAGATCCTCAAATAATGGGTCTATTAAAGGTTATAAAAACAGTAGAAAACAAAATTTTTAATATTTTGACATAATATAAGTATATATGGAAGGTGAAATAAGATGAATTAAAGAAATTAAATATAACCAAATCAATTAGTTTTATAGATCACACGAGAAAAGATATAGAGTTATATAATAACTTAATAGTATCGAAGAAAAAATTGAAGAAATTAGATAAAACTTGCCCAAAAGTTATATTTTGTGATATTGAGTAGATCAAGAGTAATTAACCTTATAGTAAAAAAATAATAAATCAAACTTTACGAAAAAACATCTCAAACAATTAGAAAATTAATCACTTAAAATTGCAAAAATGAATATTTGTTATGATGGAGTACGTTAAGACGATTTGGAGGACATTTGTTTCAACTCGATCAAACACATTTGGAATTACTGTGAATCACCAAAGCGAATAAGAATAAAAAATAATTAACCTTACTTTTGTATTAAGTGAACATATGTTAAAGGGTAATTATGAAAAATGGAAGCAATTTAATCTTAAAAAATCAAAGCAAAATAAAGGTTGTATGAGAAGAGAATGAGGGATACCAATTGATATAAACAAAAAAAAATTTTAAAGAAATGAGATAAATTGTGCGAGATAATTGAATTAAAAGATACTAAGGGGATTGAGCTAACATCTATAATCATCATATCAGGTATAATTCAAAAATGTTGTTTAAATTGTGTTTATGTCATAGAAAGGAAAATATTTAGAAAAATAAAAATGAATATCTAATATGATAAAGTTCAACAAGATGATTCGAATGACATTTATTTCATTTCGATTGGAACTTGCTTGATAGTTCGAAGAAACTCCAAAGTAAATAGACACCAATAATAGTAAATTAATAATTTTATATTAAGTGAATATTTGTTTAAGTTGAAATGAGAAAAATTGAAGATATATAATAAAAGTAAATAAAAGTGATGTAATGGTCACTTGAAAAGAGATTTAGAGTAACAAAGAAATATATTGAAACCAAAGATACAAAATGTAAATAAATCAATTAAGTTGAATGACAAAGTTGCATTCCAACATACTAAGGAGATTATGTGTAACATCATTTATTATTAAATAATTATGAATCAAAGTGTCTAATAAAGAATGTAAAAGCATATGAAAAAAAAAATATGTGGAAACAATATTTAAAAATATCAAAATAAATATTTAATTTGATATAGTTAATTGAGATTAATAGAATGACGTTTACTTGGGCTCTGTTTAAACATGTTGAGAATTACTTTGAATTGCAAAATTAAATATGAAAAGAAATTAATATTTTTTAATTTTAACGAAACATTTTATTAACTATGAAATGAGATGTATTAGAGTAATGTAACGCTACAAAATAAAAGTGAGCTAAAAGTTACTCGAAAGATGATTTTTAATTATATTGTGGCATAAGGAAATCAAAGCAAAACTTTGACAAAATAAGATGAATTAGTTGAAAACATTACATTCTAAGATTCTAAAGAACTCAGCTGCAACATCATCTATTACATAATCAGGAACAAATTGAATGTTTCTTAAGTCTTTAAATACTTTTAAGAAAATAAAAGTTTGAAAATATAAAAATAAATATTTAATTAGAAAAAACTCGTCAAGATTAATCCAACAATGTTTGGTTTCTCTTGAACAAACTACATTTTCAATTATCATGACTTATGAATGTTGGAAATTTGAAGACATGATTAACCAAATCTAGGCAAGAAAATTTCAAGAAATGTGATAAATTTAATGGAAAAGTTGAATTTCAAGTTACGAAGGACCTCAAGTAAACAAACCTCAATCATTAAAGTAGGCACAAATGAAAATGTAACATAAGGCATATCACAATCAAACAAGATAAAAATTAAAAATTATATAAATAAATATTTAATTAGGAAAATCTTGTTGAGATAGGTGCATCATCATTTATTTCATCATGATTAGATAACATTTTGAATTACGTTTTATTATTGAGCAAAATAAGAAAAAGTAATAACAAATTATTATTTTAATATTAAATACATGTATAACAAAGCTAAAATATTATACATTGAACTATATTATTAAAAAAAATGAAGCCATATGAACATCACATAAGATATGACATAGAGTTAGATGGTAGCATAACCTCATTACGCAAAACATTTTGAGGAAATGAGTTAAATCATACATGAAAGTTTTATTAGCAAATAATAAGGAGGTTAAGTGCCAAACCTCGATCACTTAAGTAGGTATGAACCTAAATCCCTATTAAAGCATCCCAAAATCTTAAAGAAATATAATATTTACAAAATATAATTATAAATATTTAATTAGATACAGCTTATCAAGTCTAGTCCAAAAACATTTGTAAGTTTTTTCTTAAATTAGTTTGAAAAGCCAAACTAATAAGCACAAATAATAACAAAATATTAATATTATGTAAAAATACGTTAAAGATGAAATAACATAAATTCAAGTCATGTGATACAACCAAATCAAAGAGATGTGGAGGTCACAAGAGATAAGAGTTAGAGTTACATAGTATTATGACCTCATCAAAGTGAAAAATTTGAATAAATAAAATAAATATTTTTGGAAGCTAACGCTCTAAGATAGTAAGGAAGATTAAGTCTAACAAAATCAACCAACAAATTAAGTATGAAACAAAATATCTCTTAAAACTTATCAAAACTCAAGAAAGTTAAACATTTACAAATATAAAAACAAATAGTCAATTTATTAGATCTTACTAAGATCACTCCAATGACATTTCTTTCATATACATCAGATCTTATTTGATATTATTTTTAATTGCTAACATAGATAAGAATAAATAATTTTAAATTATCATTTTAATATTAAGTAAATAAATTTTAAAGTAGAAATAAAATAAATTAAAGCAATGTAACAAAAAAGAATTAAAGATTTATAATAATGAGGTGAGAAGAAATTTAGTGTTAAATAGTAATTTCACCTAATGAAAGAAAACAATTTTACGAAATTTCACAAATTCGTGGGAGAGATGAATTGTAAGGCACTAACGATATCTATTGTAACTTTCTCGATTATCAAATAAGGTTTGTATTAGAATGCATCATATATCATGCTAATTCCTAAGAAAGAAATTTAAAATACAAAAGTCAAAACCTACAAGAAATTTGTCTCCTTGTGTCCATATTTCGTTAATAAAGGAATTATGATATGAGAAAGTTAGTGCGATCAATGTTTGAACAAAAGAAGATTTAGAGTTACAAAGTCAAAACCTACAAGAAATTAGATAAATCATGTAGGAAGGCTGTATTCAAATAAGCTAATGAGATCGAGCGCAATATGATCAATCATCAAATAAGGTGAGAATATAAATGTCTCAAAAAAGATTAAATTTTTTTTGGAAATATAAAATATAAATATTTAATTTTGTAACCCTTATTGAGTTCAGTACTAATATTCATTCTGCCTCAATCAGACCTTATTTTAATTTGAAGTTATATATAACAATGTTGGATAGAGCTTGTTGAGATCAATGGTGTAACATTCATATTGTGCCAATGAGACCCAATTTCGAATTAATGTGAATCACAAAAAAAATTCAAATAAGTAATAATAAATTATTATTCTAATATTATTGAAATACATCCTAAAGATATATTGAAATAAAATGAAACAATGTAGTACAATTAAATCAAAGTGATGTAAAACTTACACCGAAAGAGAATAATAGTTTTTATTCAATATAATCAATTCAAAGCAAAACATTTGATATATGAGTTAAATTATATAAGAAAGCTGTATTTGAAGATGCTAAAGATATCATGTATATCATATTTAACGGGTAAAAAGGTACAAATTGAAATGTCTTATAAATCAATAACAAACCCAAGAAAGTGAACTACTCAAAATGATATACAAGAATATTAATTTGTATGGAGCTCGTCAAGGTGAGTCCAACAAAGCTCATTTAGTTATTATTAGAGCTCATTTGGAATTATTATGTATCAACAATGTAAATAGGCTTAAATATTAATAATTAATCATTTTACTTTTAAGTTAATATACATTAGATATACATTATAGTAAAAACTTATAGTTTTAAAATGAATTAAATAAATTACATATGAAATGAGATAAATTGAGTGAATTTAATATAACAAAATAAATATGATATAAAGGTCAATTGAGAGAAGAAGTTTTGCTTCATACTATTATAAACAAATCAATGCAAAAAAAAATTTAGTAAATCTGATAAAATTTTTAGGAGAGTTTCATTCCAAGATGCTAAGGAGTTCGAGAGTAACATAAATGATTTTGAACTTACATATGAATTAAAAATTTTTATGAAGTATGCAAAAGCCCTAGTAACATAACACATAAAAATGAGAGAAGTATTAATGTCACATGATGGTTGATTTTGAGTAACATAGCATTTAATCCAAATAAAAGTTAAAACTTTGAAAAAGATGATTAATTATCTAACAAACTTCCGTTTCATTATGCTAAGTATGGTGAATAAAAATCTTCTATCATTTAATCATGTATGAATCAAAATTTCTAGTAAAGCATGCCAAAATAAAAGATGATAAAATTTTTGTTGGTAGAAAATGAATATTTAAGTTAATAAGGGCTATCAAGTTATGTCCACTAAAGATATTTTTCTCATGATAGAACCTCATGTGAAATTACTATGTATTATCAAATAAAATAATCATAAATATAAATGAACCACTATTTTAATGTCATGTAAATTTAATGATACAAGATATTTAGAGTTACATAATAATATAACAAAATCAAAGTGAATAATTTGTGGAAATTAGAAAATTTGCGAGTTAGTTCTATTCAAGAACACTAAAGAGATTATGTCTAGCATCCTTGATTATTAAATTGGTGCAATGGAAAACGTGATGTTAATCGCACCAAATCCCTTAATTTGTTTTAAAAAAGAAAGATTAATATTTAGTTTTGGTAGCAAGATGACTTTACTGGCTTTTTTTCATCTTGATCAAATCACATTTGGAATAATTAAAACTTGAAAAATTAAACAATAAAAAATAATAATAAATTTTTATTTTAATGTTAAATAAAAACATGTTAAAGTTGAAAATTTGATAAATTGAAGTAATATGATAGAACCAAACAAAACCAATGTAAAATTCAAATAAGACAAGATTTAGACTTGCATTCTAACATCACAAAAGAAAAGAAAAAATATTTCTGAAATGAGATAAATTGTGTAGAAAAGATGAATCCCAAGATACAAAGATGAGTAAAGTTGATATATGTTAAGTTGAAATAATGTAATTTAAGAGAAACAAAGTAGCATAAAGTTCACACGATAGGAAATATTTTATTAGATAGAGCTTGTCAAGATGAGTCTAACAACTTTTGTTTCATCTTGATTTGGCCAAGCATAAACTTATTGCAGATGACTAAAAGTAAAAAGCATAAATAACAATCACTTGTTAATTTAATACTAGGTATATGAAAGTTGAAATAAGACAAACTGAGGGGATATAAAATAACCAAATCAAATTGATGTATAAGTTCAATGGGAGGAGAATTAGAGTTTCTTATTAATGTAATGAATTTTTTTTTGATAAATTAGATAAAGTGTGTCCGAAAGGTGCATTCCAAAATAAAAAAATATCTAGTGTAACATCCTTAGTCCACAGATTATATACGAGTATATATTTCACAAAAATGTGCCAAAATACTATAAAATAAAAAAATTAAAAATATAAAATAATTTTAAATAAATAGGGCTTATTGAGATAAGTCCAGTGACAACTGTGCCCTCTAAATAAGAACTCTTTTGGAAAATTGTGCCCTCTAAATTTTTATTTTTATATAATTTAGATATATATTAAAGTAGGTATTACATAAGTTGAAACAATATAATATAGCAATATGATGTCACATAAAAATCACATGAAAAGTATATTAAAGTTTTGTAGAACCTAGAACAAATCGAGCAAAGCAAGTTGAAGAAATCAGAAAAATGTTGTGAAAAATTTGCATTCCCAATTTTTCAAGGAGATATGGTGTAACGTCTCGTTCATCAAATTATATATGAATAAAAAAACTCATAAAGCATATAAAAATTCAAGTTAATAAAATTTTTAAAAATAAAAAAAATATTTAATTAAATGTTGCTCATCGAGTAGAGTCTAATGATATTAATTTCTTATTGATCAAATCTAGCCTAAATTGCCATTAATAGACATAAATAATAACAAATTATTATTTTAATTGAAGTAATGGAATGTTACTAAATCAAGGTTTTACAAGGATAACTAGAAATGAAGTAGTGTTGCACAATAATATAGTGAAATAAAAATATAAATTTTGAAAAAAAACGATAAACTATGCTACAAAATTGTATTAAATGCACACAAATAATGACAAATAGCTATTTCAATATTAAGTAATTATATATTAATGCTGAAATGTGATAAATTGAAATAATATAATATAAAGAAACCAAAGTGATGTAAATATAATCTGAAAAGAGATTTAGGATTACATAGTAATTCGACCAAATAAAAGAAAAAGAAATTTAGGAATTAAGATAAATTATGTAGGAGAGTTTCATTCTAAGATGTTGAGAAAATGTATAACAACATTAAGTATCAAGTAAGCACGAATCAAAATATGTCCAGAAGCATGTAAAATTTCTAAAAAAATTAAATTTTTTAAAATATTAAAATTACTATCTAATTGGATAGATCACACCAAGATTAATGCAACAAATTTTTTAACATTTTGATCTTAACTTGCTTAGAATTTTTACGAATTAACAAAGTAAAAAAGCATCAATACTAAGAAAATATTAATTTGATCTTACATAAATGTATACATTTTTTTTGAAGTCAAATGAATTAAAAGTATTTAATAAAAGTAAGTTGAAGATATATAATGGTTACATGAGATAGATATAGATTATTATAATAATACAAGAAAATTAAAGTAAAAATCTTGAAGAAATGAGAGAAATATTGCAAAAGATTTCCATTTCAATATATTAAGTAGATCAATTGTAACACCTTAGGACATTAAATTAGGTATGAATTTAAATGTCTTGTAAGGGCCAAAAATCACAGTAAATAAAATATATTAAAAAAATAAAGAATAAATATTAAAAAAGATAGAGCTTGTCAAAACTAGTATAAAATCATTTTTTCATCTAAACTAAGCCTCCTTTGGGGTTACTAACAATTAAAACAATATATAAGGAAAATAAAAAGTAAATCTTTGTTTGAAAATTAAGAAAATATCTATTAAATAAAAAATGAATTAAAAAAGCAATATAATATAAACAAATAAAATTTAAGAAATTCAAAACATTTTGATTAATTATATGTGACAGTTGTACTATATCAAAAACGTACAAAACCCCTTGAAAAATAAAATATTTAATAATATAAAATGGAATATTTAATTTGATAGAGCTTGTCAAGGGAAGTTAGATAGCTTTGTTTTCATTTTAGTCAAGTGAAGTTTGGAATTAATGGAAACTGCCAAAACAGTTAGCATAATTATTTGTAAATGACTATAATAATATAAAGTAGATATGTATTGAAACTAAAATAAGATAAATTGAGAAAAATGTATACCCAATAATAGTAATGAAAATGTCAAATAAGAGAAGACTTATAGTTACATAATAATATAACCAAATTTAAAAAAAATTCAGCAAATGAGGAATTTGTATATGAAAGTTATATTGTAAGATACAAAGGAAATCAAGTGTAACAACCCTGATGGTTAAATCTAGTATAGATTAGAATGTCTTATAATGTGTGCAAGACCATAGTAAACAAAAAGTTTAAAATGTTAAAATCCATAATTACTTTAATATTTTCCATCAGGATAACTCCAATGAAATTTGTTTCGTCTCAATCATACCTCATTTGTAGTTACAATAAATTACAAATGTAAATAAGCATTAGAAGTACAAAATTATTAAATAAAAAATAAATATATATATTAAATTTCAATTAAAAATAATTTAAAAATAATATAACTTAGCAAACTCAATGTGATGTAAATGTCAAATGAGACAAGATTTTGAGATTTATAATAATTGAACCAAATCAAAGTAAGAAATTTGAAAAAAAAAATTAATTAAAAGGCAAAGTTGTATTCCAAGATACTAAAGAGCTTGAGCATAGTATTCTCAAACATCAAAGCATGTATTAATTAAATATCTCATAAAGCATTTCAATACAATAGAAAAAATATTTTTAAAAAAAAACAATATTTATTTTTATAGAGATATTCAAGGTTATCCACAAATTTCTATATTTTCTAAATTCGAACTCACTTGGAATAAACAAAAAGTACAAAAGGAAATAGGACTAAATATTAATAAATTATTTTTTGTGTTAAGTGCATATATATTATAGCTAAAATTCAATAAATTTAGTATGAAAAAAGTAAACATTGTAAAGGTCACATGATAATGGATTCAAAGTTATATTATAATATAGCCAAATAAAAGAGAAAATCTTTAAGAGATTAGATAAATCGTATTAGAAAGCTTGCATTAAAAAAAATAAAGATGAAAAAGGGTAACATCCTCAATTATTAAAAAAAGTTGGAATAAAAATATTTCATAACGAGAACAAAAATTCTGAAAAATATATTATCAATAAAGTAAAAAAATAAATATTTAATTAGATATAGCTCACAAAGATGAGTCCAACTATATTTATTTTGTCTTGAATGGATATTACCTAGAATTACAATGGATTATCAAATTGAAAAAACATAAATAAGACTATAAATTTTAACATTTAGCAAATATATATTAATATAAAATGGCTTAAACAGAAGCTATTTAATATAACAATATTAAGGTCATGCAAAGCTCATATAATATAAGATGTAGAGCTACATAAATAAATAACTAAATTAAATCAAATAATATTTATAAAATCGATAAAACTTAAGAGAAAACAATATTCAAAGGAACTATGAAAATTATGTGTGACATCCTCAAACATCATGTCAAGTACAAATCAAAATGTTTAATAAAACATACTAAAATCTTTGTAAAGTCAACATTTAAAAAAATAAAATGAATATTTAATTGTGAAGTGTCATGAAGGGTCCAAAATTATTTATCTCATCATCATTGAACCTTGTTTAAACATATAATAAATTACTAATATGAAAAAGCATAAATTAATTTTTCAATATTAAGTAGATATATATATATAAGCAAAAAGGACCTTGTTTGAAACAATATAACAAAATCAAATCAATCCAATGTAAGGGAAACTCAGGAAGACAATTATAGTTTAATGGCAATATAACCAAAGAAAAAAAATTGAAGGAAAGAGATAAATTATGCAAGAATTGTTTATTTCATGACATGAAAGAGATCTAATGTAGAATCCTTGATTGTTAAATCAGTATGAGTTTAAGCGCATCAAAAAGCATTCTCATGCATAAGAAAAAAAATTTAAATTATAGAAATGAATATTTATTTAGATAGAGGTGGATAATGAGTGGTTGAATGATGTTGATTTTTCTCAGTTAGTGCTTGCCTTGAATTACTATAAATTATAAAAATAGATAAGCATTAAAAAATTATCATTTTTATTCCATGTTGTTATAAATAAAAGCTTAAACAAGGCAAACTAAAGGAATGTAATATAACCAATTCAAAGCAATGTAAAGAAAAATTGGATAAGAAATAGAGTTTCTTGGCAACAAAATGAGTTTAAAGTAAAAATGTTATATAAATTGTGTAAGTTGTATTCCAAGATGCTAAAGAGATTGAGAATAAAGTCTTCTCCAAGCAAATGTGGTACCCATCGAAATGACTAATAAAATATGTACATGCTTTTTGAAACGAAGTTTTAAAAATATAAAAATAAATATTTAAATTGATGAAGCAAATCAATTATAGCCTAATGAAACTTCATCATAATCAAACCTTGTTTGCTATTATTATGAATTATAAAAATAAAAAAACATAAGTGGCAATAAATGTTTTTTTATTAAAAAGTAAATATATATTAATATTGAATGAGATAAAAAATAATATAAAAGTCACATGAGAAGTGATATATAGTTACATAGTACTACATCTAAATCCAAGCAAAACATTTGATGAAATGCGATAATTTTTTTTGGCATATTACATTCCAAGATAAAAAGAAGATCGAGTCCAATAGACTAGATCATCAATTCAATTATGAATAAAAATTTGCCATAAAATATATAAAAACTCAAGAAAGTAAAAAAAATAAAAAAATAAAGAAATAAATATTTAATTTGATATTGCTTGTCACAAATTATCTAATGATTACTATTTCATCTTGTTGCTACCTCATTTGAAATTTATATGAATTAGTAAAATATAAGTGCATATATAATAATAAATCTTAATTTTAGCTTATAGTAAAAATATATAAAAAAGCAATTTAGATAAATTAAACCATTTCTTATGACCAAATCAAGGTAATGTTAATATCACACATATAGAGATGTAAAGTTACATTATAATATAACAAAATCAAAGAAAAATTTTGAAGAAACTTGATAAAATTTATGAAAAAGTTGCACTGAAGTAATTTAATATAACAAAATAAAAATAAAGAGAAGGTCACATGATATGAGAATTCGAGTTATATAGTAATATAATCAAATCAAAGTTGAATATTTCATAAAATAAGATAAATTATATGAGATTGTTGCACTCCATGGTACTAAAAACATCAAGTATAACATCCATGATTATGAAGCAAGCTCAGAATTAAAATGCCCCATAAAGACTGTAAAACCTTTAGAAAATAAAATATTTATAAATATAAAAATTAAAATTTTATAGTTATTATAAAATTAAATAAGCCTAAATAATAATAAATTAATATTTTAGTAATTGGTTAGACATAATTAGATGTCATTTGGAATTACTTTAAATTATCAAACCAAAAAAGAATAGAGATTAATAAATTATTATTTAAATACTAGTTTAATATACATTACATTAGTCTTGAGATAAATTAAAGTAACATAATATTAGATGATTCAAGCAATGTGATGGTAATAGGAGAGGAGAACTAGATTTTCATAATAATATAACTAAACTAAAGTAAGGTAATTATGGAAATTAGAAAAATTATATGCAAAAATTAAATTCATTGATGAAAAACATGAAGTGCAAAATCCTTGATCATTAAATCATTTGTATTTCTATACACATCATAAAACACGAAAAAAGCTTTACGAATAATGCACTAGAAATTATAAAAATGAATATTTAAAGATAGAAACCTTGACGATAGAAGTGCAATGATTTTTTTCATCTCTATTAAACTTGATTTTGAATTACTTCGAATTACAAGATAAATATGCAAAGATAAGAATAAACTATTATTTCATTATTAAGTTAATATTTATTAAATTAAAATTAGAAAAAATTTATAAATATAATTTAAGCAAATAAAATTGATGTAAAATTCACAAAAGAGGAGAGTAAGAACTACATAGTAATATAAACAAGTCAATTGTCAAAATTTGATGAAATGAAAAATTTTAGGGGAAAGTTAAGCATGAAGACACAAAAAAGGTCAAGAATAACATCCTCTGTCATCAAAATATCTTACAAAGCATGTCAATACTCTAGAAATAAGATATTTAAAAATAGAGAATTTAATTTTTTTTTTTGAAAAACCTTGTTGAGATGAATGAAATGTTATTTGTTTTATCTTAATCAGACATCATTTAAAATTATTACGAATTATGAAATTAGATAACCATAACTAATACGAAAGTGTTATTATAAAATTAAAGAAACATTTGTTAAAGCTATAATGAAATAACTTTTAGAAATAAAATATGATCAAATCAAACAAATGTATAACTCACATGAGAAGAGACTTTATGTAACAAAGCCAAAAAACTAAATCGAAGAAAGAACTTTGTTGAAATTAAATAAGTTTTTTAAGAAAGTAAAATTTCAAAGTATTTAGGAGATCAAATAAGACATTTGAAAATATTAAAAAGTATTATTTATTTGGATAAAGATCACGAGGATTAGCCCAAAAAACTTTTTGTCTTGATCTATTTTTCGTTAGAATTATTGCAAATTACCAAAGTAAATAAGGAATATTAATAATAAATCTTTATTTCAATAATAAGTAGATATATATCAAAATATATATTGGATAGATAAAAGAAATGTAACATCCCCAAACTAAGGAGATGTAGGGGTCACATGATTGGAGATCTTAAGTCACATAACAACACTAAAAAAGTAAAATAATAAATTTGATGAAATGAGATAAATTGCATATGAATGATGAATTCCAAGAAAATAATGTGGTTGAAAGCAAGATCTTTGATAATCAAATAATATATGAATCAAATTGTCTCTTAAGGAGAACAAAAGCCTACAAAAAAAACAAAAAAAATTGAATATTTAAGTAAGGAGAGCTAATCAAGAAGATAGGAAAATTATACTTTAATATTAGGTAAATGTATAATATGTTTAAAGGAGATAAATTATACCAATATAGAGAACAAAATCAAAATAAAAGTAAATCTCACATAATCAAATTAAAAATAGAACTTTGAAGAAATGAAGTAGATTGTAAACAAATGTTGCATTCTTTTGGTATTCATGAGATCAAATATAACATCATCTATTTTTAAACATGGTACTATGCAAAATACAATATATATCATACAAAAATAATAGAAAAAATATTTAAAAAAATAAAATAATACTTTTAACTATGCATAGCTTGGTTAGAGGAGTCTAACAATATTTTGCTATCTGGGTCACATCTTTTTATTTAATGGCAATTACAATATTAAGTAAGCATAGAGGATAAGAAATTATTAACTTAATAATAAGTAAATATATATTAAAGATGAAATGATACAGAATGTGAAACATAATATCACCGTAATGGGTTGTCTAATGTAGGCCTATGCCACTTTTGATCAATTGAAACATAATATCACCAAATCAAAGTGATGTGAACGTTACTCGAGAGGAGATATACAGTTACCTAGTAAAACAATGAAATCGAAGTAGAACATTTGGAGAAACAAGAAAAATTATACAGGAATGTTGAATGCCAAGACAATAAGAGAAATGATTATGACGTTCCTAATCATCAAATTATGTATGAATTAAAATATATCATAAAGAATGCCAAACTATACAAACTAAAACATTTAGAAATATATAAAATGAAATTTTAATTATATATAGATAATCGATAAGAGTTAAATGACATTTGTTTTCTCTTATTCAAACCTTATTTAAAATTACTACCAATAAAAAAATTAAAAATAATAATAATAATAAATTTTTATATTAGAATTAAGTAAATATATATAAAATTATAAATGAGTTTTAGGGTTACAATATTAATTGATAAAATCAAGGTAAAACATTTGAAAAAGTACGACAAACTATTTGAGAAAGCCATATTTCAAGCTATTAATGAGGTCAACTACAACATCTATCATAA
Organism: Vanilla planifolia; assembly: GCA_023846275.1. Classification (NCBI taxonomy): domain Eukaryota; kingdom Viridiplantae; phylum Streptophyta; class Magnoliopsida; order Asparagales; family Orchidaceae; genus Vanilla; species Vanilla planifolia. The sequence continues at coordinate 487,835 of JAIUJO010000288.1, forward strand.
TGAAGTTATGGCAAACAAAATGACTCATTAAAATTTTAAAAATATTAGGGAAGAATTGTTTTCAAAATACGAAAAAGATATTTTTCTAAATAGAACACTTCGAGGGAAGCCTAATGACATTTGTTTCATTTTGATCAGATCATCTTTGGAACTACAAAAAACTACAAAAGTAAATAATCATAACTATTGAAAACTATTATATTAATATGAGGTAAATAAATATATTTTAATAGAAATAAAATAAATATAACGAATGCAACATAACAAAATATAAATATTATAAAAATAAAATGAGGAGAGATTACAATTTTGTAGTAATATAACCACAGACAAAAACTTCTAAAGAAAATGAATAATTGTACAAAAAAATGCATTATAAGATAACATGAAGATCGAGTGTAAAATCCTCGATTGTAAAATTAAGCATAAATTTAAATGAACTGTGAAACGTAAAAAACAAGAAAAAATATCTATAAAAGAATAGAAAATAATATTTAAATTTGTAGTGCTCATCGAGATGAGTGAAACAAAGTTTGGTTTGACTCGATCAAACTTCATTTTCAATTACTATGAATTATTAAAGTATGTAAGTATAAATTAGAAAAAATATTATTTTAATCTTAAGTAAATATTATCAATAATCAAATTTGGTACAAAACAAAATCTCTTATAAAAGATACCAAAGCAAAAAAAATTAAAATTATTTAAAAAAATATTATTTTGTAGGATAGAGCTTAATAAGATGAGCATATAGGCATTTGTTTTGTGTTGAAGTGACCATATTTAGATGGATTCACCTAGGGAAATAAGCAAAATAATATCAATTTATCTTTTTTATATTAGGTAACTATATGTTAAAGCTTAAATGAGATAAAACTAAATCAAAACGATGTCGATGTCATATAAGAGGAGGCTTAGAGTTAATTAGCTATATAACAAAATCAAATTAAAGTATTTCAAGAAAAGAGAAATCATAAAATTTCAAGGGACCAAGGAGAATAAGTGTAACCTCCTCAATCATCAAATCTAATACTATCAAAATGTTGTAGTGTGGCTCAACTAGAGGGGGCCAATTTCTAAGAATAAAATTTTTTATTTATTATAATTATTTGAAGGAAATATTTAAAGTAATTTTTAAAAATGTTTAACAAATTTATAAAAATGATTTTATGGAAATTATATTTTTATTTTAAGTAATCTTCATTTTATAAAAACATTTGTAATAAAAAATCAATAATATTTAAAAAAGATAATTAACTTTTAAGTGGTTCAGCTTATAAAACAAGTCTATCTCCACCCCATGAACATGCTAATAAACAAAACACTAAATATAAGCCTTTTGTTAGAAGACAAGTAGGTAAACCCTCATAAATGGCAAAACAAACAAGACAGTCTATTATGACCATACAACACGATTAGTGAAACATCTTAAAACAACCTTATAATTAATGGAAACAAAAGAAAAACTATTGGCTAAATAAAATGGAAATTAATACTAACATAATTCTACAAAAACCATGAATCATCATGTTTATTGTACTTAATATAACTAAAGTGGTTCTCATATATGTTTTCTTTAATTTAAGCAAAATTTCATAATTCATGTCTAAATTTTTTGTTCTATTAAATTAAGAAGCATTCAATGCAAATTGTTAAAATAAAATTTTATTTATACTATATGTTTTTCACTTTCATCCTTTTCACAAAATCTTTTATGTACTTAAATACCTTGTACATTTTTCTTAGATGTAAAATCAAAATGAGCTTCTATTAATTCGTATAATTCACTATCAACAGAATATCAGTGACGATTTAGTCTACTCTTCTAATAGAGATAATAATCACCACAAAAGATTGGACATCTATGGGGTGAAGCACCTTCACCTAATTTCTTCAAGGATTAATTTGAGCCATGCATCAACTAGGGAATTTTTTCTAATAAGAAAGGGACCTTTGCTCTGAAACTAATTAAGGTTTGGTTAAGTATTTTTTTTATAGTTATTTCAAGCAAAATAATTAAAATAATTTTTAATAAGACCAAAAAAATCCATAAAAGGGATTTTCAACAATGATTACTTTTATTTTCAAATTGATTCATTTTTTCAAAAGGTTGTGTAATTTGAAAAATAAAAACTAATTCAAAATGTATAGATTAAAGTTTTAGGTGGTTTGACATGTAAAGTAAGCCTACATCCACCCCTGACAAAAGTTAGGAAAAAATGAAAACTCGATGTAATCATTTCAATAAAAGACTGGCATGCTAAACTCTTATAACAAGGAAACAAACAAGATATACTATAGTAGCGAAACAATGAAAGAAACAAGAAAGGTTGCAATAGCCTTACAATGAAAAAAATTGCAAATGAAAGCAAATATTGGCAACATAAAATTGAATTCGATACAACAAACTTGTTTTGCTTCCTGAAATCATTAAAGTGGAAAAAGTATCTTAATTAAAAAAATTAAGGATTGAAAAATTTAAAAATTTAGCTTATTTGAGGTGGAAAAGAATTTTAAGAGTTTGATTGGAGAGTGGCACAGTAACGTACGAAAGCAATGCCGGGAATGAGGTACTAATGAGTTCAATATTTATACTTGAAGCTTTTCTTTTGATTAAATAGAAATTAAATTTTCAACTTTGCCAAAAAAAATTTTTGTTTATAGACATCTTCTGAAGTGTAAAGTACTTACAAAACACCAAACTTCGCCATTATATATCTATATTGGTAGTTTAAAATATGAAATTAATATTTAAAAACATTTGCCGAATAGCATGAAAATTGGCTAAAGTAGCTATTGTATGTTGGATTAGATCAAACCATGACTGTTCAATCATGAAAGCTATGCGATCAGACAAAAGGAATTTTATCCATGCCTTCTAGAAATATGCAATGACTTGAGCAATGAGACATGAATCCTAATAAAACAGTTGGATTTAGCTCTTACATGTGGAATAAACAAGGATCGTGTGATCGTACAAACATGATAGGAGGGTGGATATAAATATTTTAAAAAAGTGGAGCAGATCAGAGTCATTGGATCAAGAAAATACGTGATTGAGTGATTGTTGTTGCTCCCTAAATTTAGAATAAGATTGCAAGGAATAGTTTAAATATTGCGATCCCTTATTTTGCAGTTATTTACGTGACCCATGCAAGCTTGCTTTCTATGAATCACAATGGTTTATAGTCCCAATCCATTTATCATAGCAAGTAGTTTAAGCATATTTCCTCCACTAAATAAGTTACATATTATTTTTAATTCTTTTATCTTATTGTTTAATTTCCAATTAATTAATTAATATAAATATATAATATTTCATTTACACAATAACTTTGAATTTTTAAGATATTTATTAATGTAAAATGATGTTGAAGATAATTGAACAGGATAGATGAAAAATACTAGAAAATTAAATAATATCCTAAGATTAATTTGAATTTTTTTTATGTGACTTGTAATAAATGTTTCAATCGAGCTTAATTGTTCTAAATTATGTAAAATTAAATTACTGAGAATTAAATAAAATTGCATCTCACAATGGTTTTCCACACCAATCGGGATGATCTTGATGAGATTTTACATCTATGCCCTTCTTCTTTTAATTTTCTCATGAATATGAGTATTTCCTACCTAAAATATTAAAATGTACTTAAAAAATTCATTAGAAATACTTAGCATTTGTTATTACAAAATAAAGCACAATCATTATCGGTTAATAATGCAAGTAATCTCCAAATTTTCATGGTAAAAAACCTTTCATGAAATTGATAACAATATAATCTATTTAGGAAAAATTATGCAAAATAATTAACGATAAACTCCATAACAAATATGCTATTTCTAGATTATTGTTCCCCCATAATTTTTGCTTATTCTTTAAATTTTTTCTCTCCCACCTTTTCTTATGACATAAGTGATATAATGTAAATAGTATAAATTATTCATAACCTTAAAAGTTTATTAAATTATAAATGAATTGAACATCTAATAATTTTTCAAGCAAAAGTTTTTAATTATAACTGCTTTTGATTGTCTAATGATCAACTCATTCAATTCCTTTTAGATCGATTTGATTATTTTTTATAAATATAACCTAAAACATATCATATTAATTTTTGTTTAAAATATGTTGCTAAAGCAAAATGTTATGATAAGATCAATTCTTGATTCAATAAAAATTTGGCATGCAAGTTGTTGTTTATGATAATGTTAATTACTTTTAATTTTTTAGGATTGCCTTCAGCTACGAAAATTTCTTGTTTATTTCATTTAAAACTTTTAAACTTAATTTCTCAAACGTTATTTTTTTCATGTGTGTTTATATTATCTTTTTTAAATTTATTTATCATTTTTACACCCACAATACATGGTTTTAATTATTATATTTTAAAACAAAAATAAATTTAAGTTGAACTGATTTATGTGGAACTAGGCTACTATTGTTGTACTTTTAATATATTAGTTATGACTTCTTTTGATGATAACAATCTCTAATTATTTACAATAAATTTATTTGAGTATTTTTTCAAATTTTAGGTATCCAATGCTCAAATTCATGGGTGAACTAAAATCACAATAAGCAAAAATGTTGACCTTATGAAGATCATCTTTGTTGGAGTGGGAAAGCATCTGTCGATGCATTTTGAATTTAATTTTAGATATTTAAAATTTATTTTTGAATACAATGTGAAGCTTGATTGAAATATTTATTACAACAAAAAAATTTAGGTTTTAAATATTTTTTATCCATCCATCTTGATGAACTTAATAATCATTTTATATTAATAATTTTTTTTGAAATACTTAATCACTATGTTGAAGTAAATGTTATAGTTTTATGAATTAATAAATAAAAAATCGTAATTAAATAAAAATAAAGAAAACCATAACCCATTTGGTAAAGGCAATTATTCCTGAGCAAGTTGATATAGTAAACGGTTTGCCACTGTAAACCACCGCGGTTTAGGAGAACCTAGCTATTCGTTGGTCACATACTTCAATCCCAAATGTGATATCATGTTTTTGATCACAGAATCAATTCCAAATTCATAAATCATAAAAAATGTTGCAATAGCCCACATAAGCCATGATCCCTTGAGCAAATGAGGGAAAGGCCATACTCGAAATGGATAACTATTTATATCAAGGAAAGCTTAAACACTATAATATCTTAACTAAAGTTTTCAATTTTTCACTAAAACTCCACTTATTTCTTATGGCTTACTTCTAAATTGTATCAGTAAGCATAGCCACCTTATCACATGCTTTCCTTATTGAACAATCCTACATCTAGTTCCACCAATTTGCAATCACACCATCCTCATTTTATTCTAGTGTAGGATTTAAATCCAACCTTCTTATCATGATTTAGAATTAAAGGTTAAAAAAAAATGAATATTTCAAAAAGGCATGGATTAAAATCAATCTCACCCATTCTAAAAGTTTTGTGATCAAATGGTCATGGCTTGGTCTGATCCAATGGTTGCAATGTAATGGCATTTTTTAGCCATTTATTTTTTCATTGAGAAATGTTTTTTAAAAATTAATTTTTTAATTAAAAATTGATAATATAGAATTGTAACCACTAAATTTGTTGTTTAGTGAGTGCTTTTATCCTCTGGAGGATTTCTATAAATAGAGAAATTTTTTAATGAAATTGAGCAATGAATTTTGATGAGATTCAAAGAAAACTTTCAAGAAAAGATATTCAAGATATTGGTAGTATGTTTTCATTGTCCCTTACGTGTTCTACTATCCCATTCATTGTCCCTTCATTTAATTAAGATACTTGTGCCTCTTTAATCTTTTTGTTAAGAAAACATTTTTTGAAGTATTGAATTAAATTTTATGTTACCAAATGTTTTTTTTTTCTATTTTTATTTTATTTTATTGTGAGGTTGTGGTAGCCTATCTTTTTTATTTCATTGTAAGGCCATAATGGAATATCTAGTTTTTTTCTTTGTTTAAAGAGTTTAGGCTACTTGCATTTTGGTGAAACATTTATATTGAGTATTTTTTTATGAATGAACAGGTGAAGAAAATTGCTAACATTTTACTCAAGGAGTATGATCAATTAACAAAAACCAACAAGATCGCAAAAAATATTTCCATGATAACATTTGATGACTTGATGGATTGATATGAAAACATCCTTAATACCTCATATTTATGCATCATCATGCTATCTTAGTTTTCTTAACTAAAGAGATTCATTCACATGTTTTTTCATAGTTATGCCAAATTTGATATGCTATTTTTAAATTCCTAATTCTATTAAGTTTAGTTTCTTCTAATACATACTGTAAACCAAATTAGTAGAAAACGTTTTTATTACAAATGCAAGAACATCTCATATGCATAAGCATGTTGATGTTTTACATAGTCTTAAACATATGCTCACATGTCACTATTGCATGCTACCAAGACATGTAATGCATATTGGGATAAACATAATATTTATTCTAAATTTTATACTTTTGCATTGATAATGAATGGCAATGGTGGTCTATTTGCACATAAAAGTGTTAATCCTAAAATGACATGTTCACCCAATTCTAATAATTAAACCAAAGTATTGTGCATATACATTTTGATAAATAAATTCCAACAAAACATTTGTATAAAAATAAACAAAAGAATCAGATTTCAAAAATTAAGTTTAAAATATTAAATGAAATAAATAACAAAAAGTCATAGTTAAAGAACTTTAAAACAAATTTAGGATATCCTAAAGAACAAGTTGTCAAAGAAAAAGCAAGATAAATTGAAGCAATTTATTATAAGTAAAACAAAACAATGTAATGGTTGCATAATAAGACCATTAGAATTATGTAGTAATATAAGCAAATCTAAATTTAAACTTTGTAAAAATGAGGTAAATTATGTGACAAAGTTGCATTCTAAGATACATAAAAGATACGGTGTAACATCCTTAAAAATCAAATTACAGATAATTCAAAATATCTCCTAAAATATGCAAAAACTATTAAAAAAAATAAATATTTAATTTGATAGAGCTTATTTGGGTGATTATAATAATTTTTTTTCTCTATAGAACCAAATTTAGAATTACTTCAAACTATTAAACTAAATTTACATAAATAATAATAAATTATTACTTTTATTATAATTAAATATCCGTTAATCCTAAATTGACTGATTCAAGTAATCTTATACTATCAAAAAAAAGTGATGTAAGTATCATGCGAGAGGACATCAACATTTAAATACTAATTTAACCAAATCAAAGATTAAAATTTTTTCAAAAGAGAAAAATTATATGTAGTAGTAATATTCCAAAACAATATAGAGTTTGATAAAAAAATAAAAATTTCTCAAAAAACCTTCGAAAATCATAGAAACTAAAATAAAGAATAACCTAGAAAGGAATATTTAGTTGGACACATCTCATTGTCATGAGTCCAATGACCATTGTATCATCTTGATGGGAATTTGTTTTGATTAACAATGAATTATCAAAACAAATAATCATAAATAATAAGAAATTATTATTTTAACATTAAATAAATTTATAATAATGTTTAAGTGAGATGAATTAAAAAATTTTAATATAACTAAATTAAAGCAATCTAAAGGTCGCACGAAGGAGAGTTGAGCTACTTTTCAATATAAGAACATCAAAGTGAGACATTTTTAGAAATTAGAAATTTTTTTTTGGAATGTTCCATTCAAGGAGACTAAGAAGATGGACTATAGTGTATATGCATGTTAGAAAATTTGTGAAACTAAATATCTTGTAAAATAAAAGAAAATAATGAGAGTAATACTTTAAAAAAAATAAATAAATATATAATTAGATCTAGCTCCTTGAGTCAAGTTCAATGATTTTTCTTTCCTCTTTATTAAAACTTGACAGAAATTACGATGAATTGAAAAACAACAAATAAATATAAATGATGTAAAGATCATACATGAGAAGAATTAGAGCTTTATAGCAAAAAACAAATTAAAGTAAAATAATTAAATAAATTAGATAAAATATATGAGAAAATTGCTTTGCAAGCCACTATAGAAATTTAGTATAGCTTTCTTAATCATCAAATTAAGTACAAATCTAAATATCACATAAAATGTGTCGAAACTCTAAAAAAATAAAATATTTTGAAAATATGCTAACAAAAATTTATTTTGATATAACTCTTTGAGGTCTATCAAATAATAGATTTTAGTCTTGATCTGACTTCATTTTGAATTAAAAAAAATTATGAAAGTAAATAAGAAAAAAAATAAAAAGTTATTATTTAACTGCAAAATGAATACGTATTAAAGATAAAATGAGTTAAATTGATTCTAAGTAATATAGTCCTTTGAAAGTGATGTAAAGGTCACATGAGTTAAAATTTAAAGTTGTAGGATAATATATGCAAATAAAAAAAATTAGAAGAAATGATAACTTTTACAGTAAAATTACAATCTAAAACATTTAGGAGATTGAGTGTAGAATCCTCGAAAGGAAAATTTTTTTCAGTTCAAAATATCTTGTAAAGCAATCCAAAATCAAAGAATATAAAATATTTAGAACCACGAAAGTGATATTTAAGTGAGTAGACATTTATAGGTTCAGTTGAACAACATTAATTTCTTCTACGTGTACCTTAATATCCATTACCACAAATAACTAAAGTAATAAAGCATTGATAATGAAAAATTAATAATTTCAATATTAAGTAAATATAAATTAAGGGTGAAATAATATAAATTGAAGGAATGTTACATCACAAAATAAGAGTAATGTAATGGCTATAGAAGAGAAATTTTAGGCCATCAACTTAATATAACCAAATCAATGTAAACTATTTATTTAATTGAGATAAATTATATGAGAAAATTACATTCTATTTTAATAAAGTGATCAAATACAATATTCATGACAATCAAATTTTGCATAAATCAAAATGCCTCATTAAAAAAATAAAAAACCTTATAATATTAATGTTTTTTTAAAAAATTAATGAACATTTTGTTGGACATAACTAATTGAGACAAGTCCTCTAAAATTATTTTCATCTTGAGTTGATCATATTTTAAACAACTATGGATTACGAAAGGAAAGTATTGAAATAATAATAGATTAATCATTTAAACCAAAGTTTGTTTATGTTAAAACTAATATGAGATAAATTAAGGCAATGTAATATAAGCAAATCAACGAAATGTAAAAGTAACATTAGAGAAGTATTGCAGTCATTTAGTAATATATCTAAATCAAAGGAAAATATTTTATAAAAAGAGAAAAATTACATAAGAAACATGAATTTGAAGACACGATAGAGATAGAGTGTGGAATAATAGTCAAATATTGAACGAATGAAGATATCTCGTGATGCATGGCAATGTCATACAAAAAACAATGAAGAAAAGAAAGATTGATATTTTATTTTACAAGCTAATCATGTTGAGTTGAGAGACATTTCTTTTTCTTTTGTCATGATCATACCCCAAAATTATCACAAATAATCTATGTAAATTCACATAAAAAAAATTATTATTCCAATGTTTAATAACAACATATTACAGTTGAATGATTAAAATTAAAACAATAAAATAAAGCTAATTCAAATTATTATAGAAGTCAATGATAAGAGAATTTGTGTTTCATTGCAATATATTAAAATTAAAATGAAATATTTCAAGAAATGAGTTAAAGTTTATAGGAAAGTTGAATTCTAACATATTAAGCTTGTCAAGTGTAGCATCCTTAATCTTTAAATTTGGTAATATTAAAAATGCCTTACAAAGTGTGCCAAAGTCATTAAATATAAAATATGTAACCATTTCAATTTGATTATTTAATTAGATAGAGCTCATCTAGACAAACATACCAAACTTTGTTTCATCTTGGTTAAATCTCATTTTGAATTTCTATGAATTACTAAACTAAATTACGATATATAACAATAAAATATTATTTTTATATAAAGTAAAGTTGAAATGAAATAAATTGAAGCAATGCAGTTTGCATAAAATTACATAGAACTACAAAAATGATTTAAGGTCGCATACGAGGCCTTTATGGATTACATAAAAAGTAACTAAAGAAAAAAAAAATTTAAAAAAGAGATAAATTATTTGGGAAGCTTGCATTATGTGATATTACGGAGATCAAATGTAACATTCTTGAACATCAAATTATTTATAAATCAAAATTTCTAATGAAATATTCAAAGGTAATCGAAAATAAATTATTTTAAAATATAATAAAGAATATTTAAATGGTTTGAGCCCATCGAGATAAGTCCCACAATATATATTTCCTTTTGATCACACTTTGATTTGAATTAATACAAATAACAAATATAAATTTCTGTAAAAACAATGATTAATTATTTTATTATTAGGTCAAATATTAAATCTAAAATGAGTTGAATTGAAGTAATCTAATATGATCAAATCAAAGTAATGTATAGGTCACATGAGAGGACATTTAGGAAAGTTATACTAAAGAAATGAAGGAGGTATGCTATAAAATCCTTGATTCTAAAATTAAGTACAAATCAAAAGGTTTCCTAAAAAGTGGAAATGTATTGAAAAAGAATATTTTAAAATATAAAAAAGAATATTTGATTGGATAAATCTCATCGAGTTGAGTGCAACGATATTTAATTTACCTTTCTTCAAATCTCATTTGGAATTACGAGAATGACCAAAATAAATGAGAAACAAATGATAAAACATATTGTTTATTTATTAAGTAAATGTATGATAAAGCTAGAATATAATAAATTAAAGCAATGTGGCATAACACAATCAAAGCAACAATAAGACCACATGAAAAGAGAGTTAGAGTTACATAGTAAAATATCAAAATCAAAGAAAATTTTTTTAAAGAAATGGGATAAATATTTTTAAAACAGTAAGATGATCTTGTGCGGTATCAATGCCCATCAAATTAAGGTGTGAAAAAGGCAAGTTAAACTTCTCAAAGCCATATAAAATAAAGCATGTAAAAATTTCAAATTGAATTATTAATTAAATAAAGCTCATTGAGATAAGTTCAATAATATTTTTTTTATCTCAAAGAGATTTAGTTTGGAATACATGTTAGATTTTAATTGAGATAAATTGAAATAATATAGAAACTACTAATTTTATATTAAGAAAATACATATTAAATTTGAATTGGGAAAAATTGAAGTGTTGTAGAATAACAAAATCAATGTGATATAATGGTCATGAGTGTACAGATTTAGTGTTCCATAGCAATGTAACTCAATCAAAGTAAAAGCTTTTTTGCTATTAGGTAAATTTTAAGATAACATTGCTTTCCAAGATATTTAGACATAATGTGGCATTCTCAAATATGAAATCAAGTACAAATCAAAATTTAATATAAAGTACACCACAACAATTTGTATTAAAATATGAAAAAAATAGATATAAATATTTAAATAGATTTACTTTGATGTAATGTGTCATATGACATTTGTTTCATGATTAGAATACATGGTTTAGAATTTGCACAAAATATTAAAGTAAATAAGCATTAATAATAATTATTTATTAAATTAAGTGAATTTAAATTAAAGAAAAAATGGGAGAAATTAATGTAATCAAACATAGAAAAATCAAATTAATGAATATGTAGTATGAATATATTTAGAGTTTAGTAGTATATAATTAAATAAAGGTAAAAAAACCATGAAATGAGCTAATGTTTATGGTAACATTGTACTTCCTAAACTAAAGAGATTGAGTGTAGCATTCTCCATTGTCAAATGAGGTACAAATAAAAATGTCTCATATACTGAGCAAGCATAGAAGAAATTAAAATACTTACAAATATATAAATAGTTATTTAATTAGATAAGGTTCATTAATCTAAGTGAAATGATGTTCATTTCAACTTGATTGGTCCACCTTTTCAATTACAATCAAGAACCAAAGTAAATAATCATGAATGATGAAAACTAATATTTTGATATAAATTAAATATTTATTAAAGTTAAAATAAGATAAATTGAACAATTGTATTATAATAAAATCAAAGTGATATAAAAATAACCCAAAAGGATATTTAAAGTTACAATGGAATATAATATAAAAAAATTAAAAAAGATATAATAAATTGTTTTGGAATGTAGCATTACATGGTACAAAGGGCATCATGTGTAACATTTCTGATTACAAAATCAAGTGTAAATTAAAATTTCTCATTTAGTGTGGAAAAGCATTAAAAAAATTATTCGAATGTATAAAAAATATCATATATTTCGATAGGGTTAATCGCCAGAAGTTCAACGTATTTATTTTGTCTTCATAACATCTCATCAAAAATAGAACAAATTAAAAAATTAAATAAGCCCAAACAATAAGAAATTATTATTTTAATGTTAAGTAAATATAATCTAAAGCTAAAATTAGATGAATTTAAACAATATAATGCAACCAAATTTTAATGATATGATGGTCATAAGAGAGGAGAATTAGAATTTAGGAATAATATAACAAATTTGCAACAAAAACTTCTTAGAAATTTGGCCAAAATAAATTACAATCAAGGGTAGCATCTTCGATTGTCAAATAAGTTAAGAATTTAATTTTCTTGTGTAATATGTTGAAGCCATAGAAAATAATACATGCAAATATTTCATATTAAATATTTAACTTGATAGAGCTAGTCGTGTTAGGCCAACAATGTTTGTTTTCTACAAATTTGTTATAATTAATAATAACTATGAAATATAGAATTAAATAAGTTAAATAAAAATAAATTATTTTTTAGTGTTAAACAAACATATGTATTATAAGGTAAATAAGATAAATTAAAATAATATAATATAACCCAATTAAAGTGAGCTAAATGTCACATGGGATGAGATGTAAAGTTTCATAATATTATAACAAAATTGAAAAAAATTATTTTAAGAAATCTTTTAAATTTGATATGAAAATTCTATTCCATGATATTAAAGAGATTGAGAGTAACATAGCTAGTCAAAAAATTAAGTTCAAACTAAAATGACTTATAAAACTTGTAAACATCATAATGAATTAAATTTTTAAAACACAAAAATGAACATATAATTGCATCAGAGTTATTAAGATGAGCCCAAAGGCATTGTTTCATTTTGAACTACTCCATTGCCAACAATCAAATAATGAAAGTATAAATAATAAAAAATTATTAGATTAATACTAAGTAAAAATATTTTTCTTCTTAAAGGAGATATTTTAAGTAATGTAATTTGATTAAATCAAGGTGACATAATGGTCATGTTAGCGAGGATTAAAAATTTGAAATTGATATTACCAAATCAAAATAAAATATGTAAAAGTGAGATAAATTGTTTAGCGAAGTTGCAGTCCAAGATAGAAAGAAGATCAAGTGAGATATTTTATTGCATTAAATTAATTAAGAATCAAAATATTTTGCAAAGATTGTATGAAAAAAATTTTTAAAAATTTTGAAATTAATATGAATATGATAGAGTTTGTCAAGACCAATCCAATGAAGTCTGTTTCTTCTAGACAGCTCATCATTTACAATTACTATGGCTCAAAATATGAAATATTAATAACTTAAAAAAACCTTTTTTTTAATATTAAGTAAATATATATTAAAACTAATGTGAGATAAATTTAAGATATCTAATATAGCAAAACGAAAGTGATTGAAAGGATACATTGAAAGATAATTAAAATTCCATAGTAATGTAAGAAAATAGATGTAAAAATATTTTTAAAAATATATTAATTGCATGAGAATTTTGCATTCCATAATTTAAAGGAGATAAAGAGTAAAATGCTGAATTAAAATTTCTCAAAAAACAATGAAATATCATTTAAAAATAAAATATTTTAAAATAGAAAAATAATATTTAATTGAAAACAACAAATCTAGATGAATCCATCAACTTTTTTTTATCTTCATCAGACAAAATTTTGAATTACTAAGGGAATCTTACATTTAAAAAAATTAATTTGATTGAGTGTAGCATTCTTGATCATAAAATAAAAAATGATCAAAATAGCTTTTATATGTCACTAAATCCATAAAAAATAAAACGCATAAAAATTTGAAATTCAATATTTAGTTGCATAAAGTAGGTCTAGAAAAGACAAATGGCATTTTTTTGTACTATTTAGAGATAGTTTTGACTTTTTAGGAAATACTAAACTAAATAGGCATAACCAAGGATAAATATTTTTTTAATGTTAACAAAATAAAAATTAATTTTTAAATTTTTTAAATTGGAACAATGGAAGATATTCAAATGAAAATGTAGTAAATATCACATGAGAGGAGATTTAGAGTTTTATAGTAATATAATTAAATCAAAGGGAAAAAAATTCAAAAAGATCACATAAATTATAATGAATGTTACAATCTGGCACCTTCACCATATTCTGTGTGATATCATTGATCATTAAATTATGTTTAATTAAAAATCATTCAAAAAACATTTAAAACGCAGTAATAAATATATATTAAAAAAATGAAAATTAATATTTAATTCAATAGAGTTCGTTAAGTCATGTCACAAGAATTTTATTATATTTTGATTCAACATCATTTGTATTTACTGGAAACTCTCAAACTAAATAAGGATACATAAATATAAATCTTTATTTCAATATAATATATATATAAGAATAATATTATTTTAATATTAAATAAATATAAATTGATTTTTAAAATTTTTAAATTGGAACAAGGGAAGATATTCTAATGAAAATGTTCTAAATATCACATGAGAGGAGATTTAGAGTTTTATAGTAATATAATTGAATTAAAATGAAAAAATTTAAAAATATCACATAAAGTATGTGGAATGTTACAATCTGACACCTAACCATATTGTGTGTAACATCATTGATCGTTAAATTATGATTTATTAAAAATCTCTCAAAAAACATTTAGAACACAATAATAAATATATATTAAAAAATGGAAAATTGAAATTTAATTCAGTAGAGTTTGTTGAGTCATGTCATAAGGATTTTAATGTTTTTTGACCAAACATCATTTGTAATTACTAGAAACTGTCAAACTGAATAAGAATACGTAAACATAAATAATTATTTTAATATAATATATATATATATGTCCTAATTAAATAATTCTTTTTTTGAATAATTTGTTTCTTTGTTAAATTATATTTTTATATTCATTTGAAATTCTATGTTAAGCTTATTATTAAATCTTAATTACATCAAAAAATAATTCTATTCAAATTTCAATGATTTAATAAATAGAAAAGTTTATGTTACATTTTAAGCTATGTTAAAATCCCAAGCAATGCGTAGGCACATGGAAGTGCTCACAAGCCTCGTGTCAGGAAAAGCACAAAACAAAATTTGATCAAGCCTGTTTTACCAGAGAACAATTCTCGAATTGCATTGGGTAATTAGTGGATGGAGAGCAAAGAAACACTTGAAATAAGTACATGTGGTTTGGGTCGAACCTATATAAATCTGTATGTTACGAGTACATGCAGGCGATCATTTCTTTCTAACACAAGCAAGAGATACCTTCATTTAGTATATGTGTGAAATCTTTTCCTGCATGTCTGTAAATTCCAGACGACTATCATTCCTTACAATTTGGTACCAAAATTCCTTTTACCCATTTTCATTCGAAACAGATTGCATTATGCACCTTTCGGTTGTGCATTTTCGTGGTCACACAAAGCAGATTACCTCCACTTTTAATTAGTGAGCTTAATGGATACATAAGTCCATTTTATGAATTGATCGAATGCATACTGATTTATCCACTATAGTAGAATAACGCTTCCAATGGTAATCATCTCTTTAGATGCCATCGAATGGCTATTTTTTGTTCCACTGTTTGAAATAATCTATCTTTGATATGATGTTGAGATCTCTCATGTTTGAATCCTATAGTCCATATCTAATCAAGCTCAATCTAACCGTCAAGAACACATCCACCATTAAAATGCTGAATTGGATGATTAAGATCATTTTTGTACCGATTCACGGCTAAAGTCAACCCTATTTAACTACTTAAAAACTGATAGTTATCTATGCCATTAAAAAAGCCATTTTACAATATATAATGAGTGATTTGGAAAAGTATTTTCGGCTATTTGATAAACACTTTTCAAACTGAGTTTACTTGTCTTTCATGTCAACTTTTTCTATAAATACCTTAAAATTTTGAATGAAATTGCAAATGAACATGAAAAAGATTTTTGCATCTCAAAGAAGACCTCTATAATATTCTACTTGCAAAAATTTCCTTAGCAAAACTTACAGCTTAGTGCAACTAGAAATTCAAAATTCTTCAAGTTTAGTCAAATTCCTCCATGCTTTTGTTTTCTTAACTTTCTTCATCATTTTGAGCTCTTTGTGCCTTTTATATTTATCAACGAGCATAAGAAAATTTATATAATTTTTTTAAAAAAAGTTTCTTCTTGTAGTTTTTAGATAGCCCAACATTTGCAAAAGCCTATGCATAGTTTGATCTCATAAAAAAAACTAGCTAAGTTTGAGCTCATAAGAGCATTGGTTATAGTTGAACCAATTACATTTAGTATGTTTGAGGTGAAGCATAGTGAAAAGTCTCACATAGGTCAGAGGTGAACAATAAAGAAAAAACTTCAAGATGTAACACTTTTATTAGTGAAGTTTTTTCTCAACCTCGATCGGGGTTAGATGGAGGTTCTAGTTTTAACTAAATCACCAAAATAATTTTGTGAACTACGACAACTATTATTTTCATTATTAAAACTATAAATTCATATATTTATAAGTAAAAATTTTTTATAAAAATAAAGCTATTAATATAATGAATATTTAGAAATTAAATACAACAAAAAAATTGTAACAATAATTTAAAACAATAATTCACCTCATCTTGTGTGATTCACATAGTTATTTTAACTTGAATTTGTATAAGAGTATTTGTTTACATAAAGTGAGTTAAAACACTTGGGTGATCCATCATGTATATTTTAATTATTTTTTTAGTTTTCTTATTTATCATTTTAGTTGCATACCATCCTAAATTTCTCTTTTATCACATATATGTTCTTTCCCAAATAAGTGTTTTTTAGTTCACTTCTTAAGTCTTGAATTTGTTTTCATCCATGGCTGATATTGATGCGACACTTGACGAAGAATCTTCTTTCGTTTGTCCACCATTATTTAAAGGTCAATTTTATTTAAATTAAAAAAATAAGATTTTGAAAGTTTATTCAATAAATCGATTTAACATTGCAAAATACTTACGAAAGCTCGTGATTTACCTAAGGATTCGTACACAATCAAAATTAAGCCTTTTAGTGAACTCAGAAGTGCTCAAATGAAAATGTCAAAACTCATTGGAACAACACTCAACTACCTTCATTATGGGATATCACCAAGTGAATTTAATCAAGTTAAGAATTTCCAAAATGTGCATGAAGTTTGAAAAAATATTGAAATTACTTATGAAGGCTCTTCACATGTAAAAGACACTAAAATAAATCTTGTTGCATATAACTATGAGCTATTGAGAATGGATATTGGAGAAAGCTTAACGATAATGTTCATGCAATTTATTAATATATCAAATGGATTAGAAAATCTTGGAAAACTGCTTTCTAATTATGAACTTATTTGAAAAGTGCTAAGGATTCTTGTCAAAGAGTAGGATCCTCTTGCCACAATGATAAAGGTAGCTAAAACCAAAATAAGCTCATGTTTGATGCGGTACTTGGAGAATTATTAACGACCAAAATTAAGATGAATAGAAGGGTTCAAGAGGAAGTTTCCACTTTTAAGTGAAAGAATGGACCAAAAAAAGAGGAACCTTTTACATTTAATGCAAGCAAAGAATATTAAGATTCAATAATGATCTCTTCTATGGATTTTTACGAAATCATAAATTTTCATGTTAAAGGTCAGCAGAAAATTTTGGAAAAATGTTTTGTAAACAAGAATATGAAAAAAAGAGGAAAACAAGGGAGAGGATAAATGCATCGAGAAGTTATGATTGTCATCCATTAGGCCATATTACACCACGTTGTCCACAAGTAAAAGAAACTAAAAGAAAAGATGTGTGAAAGAAGAGAATGAGAAGAAGAAAGCCTTTCAAGCTACTTTGTGTGTTTCAGAAGATTATGACTCCACAACTTTAAATAATGACATAGTAAGAATTTTGGGGGTCATGGCAAATAATGATTACAACACATCTAGTGAAGAAAAAGAAAGGAATGCTATAAGCAGTTGGAACCATGACGTTCTTGAAAACAATTTCCATAAATAATTATTGCTTTCATTAAAAAAGTTTAGAAATGAAAGATAAATATTCAAGATTTGTTCATTAAAGAAAATAAGAACAAATAGAAATACTTCAAATTTAAGATGAAAAATATTGCATGATTATTGAGAAATCTTCATTGGTAGATGAAATTACTTGTTCAAAAGTTAAAATTTACTTTCTTGGACATGTAAATTTTTTTAATGCTTCATATGGTTCTCATTATTTTAATCATATGGATATGAGCTTTTGAACACATGTAAAACATTTCGAATGTTACATGCTTCTATTTTTTAGAAATTGTCACACCATCAAATATTGTAAAATTAAGAAAAATATTTCAAGATGAAAACATTGTTTATAAAAGTTAATGAAGAATGACATTATAAACTCTCTCATAATGAATGTTAGTAGTAAAGCCAAGCTTACATGGTTTCCGTACATTTGATAATACAGAACTTAATGTAAGTAGACTTTACAAGCATGGTATGATGATATAATTTGTATGAGAAATTTTTAGAATGGAAACTTATTAAGCCTAGATTTAATTTCAATTTCTTAGAAGGCATTATATATAATTATAGGATAAGAAATTCAATAATTTTAAGGAAGTCAATATCATAGTTATTTCGTAAGATTCCTTGGGAAAATATGATTACTTTCGCTTAGAATTTCTTATTAAGAGTTGAAATTTTCGCATAGTTTATTAGAAAGGTTTGTTGATTCAATTATTTTTTTTATGCAATATAAAGATACCATTAAAAATCCTCTTAATTTCATATGAGAATTGGAAGATAAAAATATATATAATGTTTGATGAGTCAATCATGAAAATATTTGAAAAAACATTAAAATTATGTGTTGATGAATCTTCAGCTAAAGATGGGGATTTCATAAAACAAAAATAAGAAAATTATTCATAAAATAATAATTAAGAAAAATAAAATTTTTTATAAATTGAACTTCCCTTTTATCAGATTAAAATTTTTATTAGTCATAAAGCAGTGGGGAGCCTATAGTAAAAGAGAGAATGAAGAATGGGAGGTCATATATATATATATATATATATATATATATATATATATATATATATATATATATATATA
The DNA here is from genome assembly GCA_023846275.1 of Vanilla planifolia. Lineage (NCBI taxonomy): Eukaryota > Viridiplantae > Streptophyta > Magnoliopsida > Asparagales > Orchidaceae > Vanilla > Vanilla planifolia. Next base: position 507,170 of record JAIUJO010000288.1, read on the forward strand.
TATATATATATATATATATATATATATATATATATCCCCCATTATCATTTATTAAATATGTGTTTTTAATTGTTATATTTTTATCTAAATATTTGTGTCTTTTCTTCAAAAAGGAGATTATTGAGTTGCTCTCGTACTTGATGTGTTAAGCCTCAAATTTTTAATATTTTATTCTAATGTGTTGTATTGTATGAAACAAGTTTACATGCCAAGAATAAGCCATACACATTCGATGATGCTGAATAGTCGTCTTCAAGGTATGTTGGATTGTTTAGTAAGTTTTAAGGGGACAAGACATGTGCATCAGATTTGATAATATTCTATTTTATTGTACAATAGAACATTAGCTTATTGATTTTTAGGCAATCTCATTTTGTATCAATTTGAAATGATATTTAGGAATCTAAATTATTTAGTTATCTTCTTTTTGTAGCAAATAAATAAGACTAAATTTCTAAATATCTCAATTCTTTTGGTAATTCAAATCCTATTTAAACCATTCATTGATAATTCTAATTTTGAATCATTCTTTACTTTGTTAAATCATACTATTTTACTTTTGCTAAATTTTATGTTAGTTTAACTATTAAATTTTGATTATATGAAAAATAATTCTATTAAATTTTTCATAATTAAATAAATAAATAATTTCTGCCACATCCCAAGACATGTCTGAATGAAAATCAGTCGGGCTAGAATGGCCTAAGTAGGCACTTGTAAGCATTGGGTAAAGAAACGGTCTAATCCAAATTAGTTTGAACCAGTTTTGGCCGATGATAAATTCTTCATGCGAGTGGGGTAAGGCAGTAGATAGAGTGCTACTAGGAAACACTCAAAATAAGTTTCATTTGGATGGGTGGACCAATATAAACCATTATCATGAGAGCACACCCACGTGATCAATTTCTTCGTGCACAAGTGGGTAGCCAACCTCATTTAGTTTGGTGTGATACCTCTACCTGAATGTTCATAAATTCTTAACAACTATGATTCCTAACAATGTGGGCCTAAAATACCTTGTGCCCATGTACATTTAAAACAGACAGCACTCAGTGACGTGTGATTGTGAATTTTGTTATTGGGTAGTGGAGATGATATCAACCTTTGGACTGTGCACTTAATATATCCAAATATCCATTTAATAAGCTAATACAATAATTACTAGCTTATTTACTATAGTGGATTGATCTACCCAACAGTCGTGATCTCATCTGACATCATTAAATGACTATTTTTTTCTCAACCATTATAAATAATCTACCATTAATCATATGGTCAAGATATGTCCCATCTAAACCGTATAGTCTATATCTAATATCAATTTTTCCAATGATTAAAAGTATTATCCCTATCTCATCTAAGTTGAAACTGTATATGAGATTTAGTCAAACTAAATCCAATCATCTAGAAAAAATTTCCCTTTACAGTCATTCCTTCCTAAGAGCTAAATAACAGGATATTATATTTGTCACTGTCATAGTCATTTTAGAATATTTATTTGGCCATTTTGTAAAGAATTTTAGGTTGCTTGGGAGCAAACTTTCAAATAGCTTTTACTTGTGTTTCTAATAGCTATTATAAATAATTTTTGGTAAATATCAAATCATTTTGACTAAAATAAGAAATGAATGTGAATAAGATTTTAACATCTCCAAATTTGGTTGTATAATATACTACTGGAATACAGTTCCTTTAGTAAAAGATATAACATATGATTAATGGAAATTCCAAATTTTTCCAACAAAGCCTAATTCATCCAAGAGTTCTTTTTCCAATTTTTATTAAACATTTTGAACTCTTTGTGACTTTTTATATTTATCAACAACCATAGGAACCTTTTATGATTTTATTGAATATTTATTTTTTGTTGTATTTAATTTTCTTTTGGGTGGAGCTACAAGATGAAAGGCTGAGCTTCATTTGATCTCGTAAAAAATTGAGTTGGAGTTGAGATTATAAAAGCCTAGGTTATAGTTAAACCTACAAATGGTAGTCGGTTGGGTATCAACCATAAAAAATCGTTAAATTTTCACTCTTTTATTCATGGAGTTTTTCCAAGACATAGTAAGGAGTTAGTGTTGGTTCTAGTCTGAATTGAACCACTTCAAAATTTGAGTATTCCAAAAATTTCATTTACAATACAAAAATTATGAATAAACATATTTTTAAATCAAAGTTTTCTATAAATATAAAATTAGTTCTTTAATGAATAATTGAAAATAAATACAATAAAACAATTATTAAAAAAATTTTAAAAGACATAACTCATCCCCTCTTTTGTGCGATTTGTACAATTATTCTCACTTCAATTGGTATCATAATGGGTTCCTTACTTAATGTGAGTTAAATTACTTGGGTGATTTGTTTTTTGCATTTCAATTATTTTATTTTAGTTTTCTTAATTTTAATTTTGGTTTTGCACTGAGTTAAAATTCTCATTTATCTTTTTTGTGTACTTTTCAAAATAAGTTTTTGTCAGTTTACTTCTTTAGTTTTTCATATGTGTTCATCTGTGAATAATATTATTGTGACACAAGATGAAGGGTCTTCTTTAGTCCATCCGCCATATTTAAAAGAAAATTTTATTTATATTGGAAAAATATTTACAATTGTTATTTAAACAATTAATTATGACATTAGGAAATACATACTCAATGATGTGATTTGCATAAGGATTCATACATAAATGACATTAAGTGTTTTAGTGAACTTAATAGTGTTTAGATAATGGAACAAATTAATGTATGAGCACTAATCTATCTTCTTATTAGCATATCTCCTAATGAATTTGATTATGTTATGAGTTTTCATACCACACATGAAGTTTCAAAGAAATTACAAGTTATATATCATGGCACTTCACAAGTAAAGGAAACTAAAATAAATTTTTCTTGAACATGATTATTAGCTATTTAGAGTTGATTGGAGAAACTATAAGGAAGATGTCCATGCAATTTACAAATATTACTAATTGATTAGCAAGTATTAAAAAAGTGATTTTCAATTCAGAACTTGTAAGATAAGTGCTAAGGATTCTACCCAAAGAGTATGATCAATTTAACATGACAACAAAGGCAGGCAAAGACTTAAATAAAGCCATGTTGGATTAGCTACTTGGAGAATTATTAATGGCCAAAATTGAGATAAAAAGATGGTAATTGGAAGCAACATGGAGCAAGAAATGAGGAACCTTTCACATTTATAGCTAGCACTGAAGATTTATTTGTGGCATTAATCTCTTCAATGGATTTGGAGAAAGTGGTAAATTTTACTATTAAAGGTTTAGGACAAATTTGCCAAAATTTTTTATAAATAGGTGTTGGATAAAGAAGAATAGAAGGAAGAAGAAGAAGGCACTAAGATGTTATGATTGCTATCAAAGTTGCTATGTTAGACCAGATTGTCACAACTAAAAGAAATGAAAAGTAAAGATGAGAAAAAAAGAGAATGAAGATGAAGAAGCTTTTCAATCAACTTGTTATGTTTTGAATGATTTTGATTCACAACTTTAAATAGTGACAAAGGGATGTTATGTTTTGTTGCAAATGATGATTCAAGCATTTCTAGTAAAGAAGAAGAAGTGAATAATGTAAACACATTGCGTCATGATGTTGTTGATAATAATTACATATAAGTTATTTGTGTTTTAACTTCTTCAATGTGTGCACATAAAAAATAAAAAAGTTTTACACTAAAGAGATGAATATTCTAGATTTTTTCATGAAAATAAGTGAGGAAAAAAATCGAAATTCTTCAATTTTGTGATGAAAACAACTACAATGATTATGGCTATTAGATTATTGTAAGATGAAATTGCTAGTTTAAAAAAAAAAAATTACTTTCTTGGACATGTAAAATTTTTTTATGCTTCACATGTTCATTTTCTAAATGTAAGGATGTCTTTTTTGAAAACATGTAAACCATTTCAAAAATTACATGCTGCTGTTGGTGTAGAAAAGGGCATACCATCAAGGATTATAAAATTAAGAAAAATATTTTTAGTTCAAAATCTTGTTTCAAATTGGTAATTACGAAATGACATTATAAATGTTCTCATAATGAGTTTTCACAGTGAACCTAATCTTGCTTGGTTTCCTTACATTATAAAAAAGAGAACTTAATATAAAATGTCTATAATCATGGCATGGAGAAACAATTTGTAAGAGAAATTTTAAGATCAAAGCATATTAGGCTTATTGTTAATTTTAATTTCTTAGAACAAGGTGGACATTTTACTAAATTGTGGCAAGACAAATTGAATAATTTTGTAGAGGTCAATATTGTACTTCTTTGATGAGATTCTTTGAGAAAATATTATTGGATTCAATTATAATTTATTGTTAAGTATTTAAATGTTGCATAGCTTACTAGAATCTTTATTTATTTAATTAGTTTTTTTAAGCAAAAGGGACCATCAAAAAACTTATTAACTTGATTTTAGAATTTGAAAGGTAAAAAATATATATTTTTTGATGACTTAATCATAAAATACTTTGATAGAAATTTAAATAAATTATTGATGTGTCTTGAATTAAAGAAGGGGATCAAAAGGAACAAAGATAAAAAAAATAAAGCATAAGATAATAATTAAGTAAATTAAAATTTATTTGAATTGCATTTTCCTTTTGATGATATCAAAGGGTCAAATGAATATGATTTAGATGATAAAATTTAGATTAGTCATAACATGAGGAGGGAGCATGTAGTAAAAGAGAGCATGAATAAAAGGAGAGCATATATATATATATATATATATATATAAATTTAATACCACTTATCATTTATTAAATATATGTTTGTACTTTTTATATCTTTATCCAAATATTTATATCTTGCCATCATCAAAAGAGAGAGATTGTTGAGTCTCCCTTGTGATTAATTAGTCATGTCTTAAATGTTTAGCATTTTATTCCATTGGGCTAATTTAGAATAAAACAGTTTTACATGTAAAGAATAAGTTGTTTTTCTAGTATCTTTGACTGTTCAACAATTTCAAGGACTGAAGACATGCAAATCAACTTTGTTAAGGTTTTGTTTTACTATGGAATGAATTTTAACTTGTCAATTTTATGTCACTATCCTTTCATTTCAAATTGAAATCATATTTATGCATCTAAATTATTCAATGATCTTCTTGTTCAAGTAAATAAATATGAATCAATTCTACAATATTTAACTATTTTTTTAAATGCTACTTTAACTCTTCATAAATAATTCTATTTTTGAATCATTCTTTTCTTGGATAAATCATACTTTTATAATATCAAAAATTTCTCTATTAGGTTGATTGTTAAATCTTTTTTACATAAAAAATTAATTCTAGTAAATTTTTCATAACTAAATAAATAAAATTTATACAACATCCCAAGCTATGCACTAAGGCAAAGTGATCGGCAGGCTCGAGCAAGCACTCAAAAAGTTCGCATTAAGAAAAGGTCGTAACCAAGTTGGGTATATCCCACTCTTCTTGATGACAAACTATTGAATTGATTGGTGGTAAGCCATGGATAAAGAGCTAACAACAATCAAACTAAGCACGTACATATTTGGTCAAACATGTACAAGCCTTTATGCTGTGAGTACGTGCGGGGTGATAAATTGTTGAGAGCACAAGGGAGGAGATAGCCTCAATGATGATCCTTGTGAAACATCTACCCAAATCTTTATGAATTAAAAATAGCTATTATTCCTTTCAAGGTTTGACTAAAATACGTTGTGCCTATATGCATCAAAAATTGACATCACTCAATGCTATTCATTAGTGCATTTTTTTTTAATTGCATAGTGGATATCACCTCCTTTATTGAACAATGAGCTTAATAGATCAAACTACCCATAGTTGAGTTGATTGAATGGTTACTATTTCGTCGATTGCAACTAATTGATTCATCTGATGTTCTTGATCTCATTTGATATAATCTAATGACAATTTTTATTTAATCATTTGAAAAGATCTATCTTGTTGGAACCATATAGTCTAGATCAATTATTGATTTTATAATTTCATTAATCGAATGATCCAGAACTCAACTAAATTAATCGAGGTGACCGAGAAGTAATCAAGCACGATGCAACCTTCCAAAACTCATCCGCTTTTATAGCATTTTATTTCATATTTGAGATCTCTTTTGTGCTAAAGCACCAATTCTAGTCAAAGGAAACCTAATGGCTAAAAAACTTGTTGTTATATGTCTGATATTAGTATCCATTTTACAATAATTTTTGATCTTTTGAAAAGAATTTTATGCCACTTAGCAGCAACTTTTTACATAACATTTTCGTCTTTCTAATGACTATGAAAAAGATTTTTTTGTAAATACCTAAGCATTGTGAATGAAATAGCAAATAAACATGAACATGTTTTTAACATCTCAAAAAAGTAATGCACAATATTCTAATGGCATAAATTTGTCTTAAAGGCACCTACGACTTACAACTACTGCAAATTTTAAATTCTTTCAACTAATCGTAATTCTTCAAAGATTTTTTCTTCTTGAATCTCTTCATTATTTTGAACTCATTGTGACTTTTTATTTTTATCAACAAATAGAGAAACATTTGTATAATTTTGTCCAAAGTGTTTTTGTAGTTGTATCTTTTTCTTTAATGTTGGGTGGCCTAGCATTTGGGAATGCAAGAGTTTTGATCGATGCTGTGAAAGGCTGAGGTAGTTGACCTCATAAAAGCTCCTGCTATTGTTGAACCGTGAAAAGCTAGTAGGCTAGAGGTGAACAATTAGAACAACATAAAGTTGGTTAGAAGTGAATCGTAAATAAAAAGGTGAAGTTCTAACAATTTTATTAGCAAAGGTTTTTTCTTAACACTAGTCAAGGGTGATCATGGATTCTAGTTTAGACAAAACAACCTAAAAATTTTGGTATATAATTTAAAATTTTATTATCAATATAAAAATTAAAAAATTTATATTATTAAGAATAAAAGTTTTTTATAAATATAAATTTTTTAAACAAATATTTAAAAAATAAAAATAATAAAAAATTTATTAAATATAGTTTCAAACAATAATTCATCCTCTCTTGTGTGATTCTCACACACACTTTTACTTCAACTGGTGTTAGAAGGGGTTCTTAACATAATGTGAGTCAAATCACTAGGGTGATCCATCATGTGCATTTTAATTATTTTATTTTAGTGTTCTTAGTTGTCATTTTTGTTGCACTATGATTTAAATTTTTTTTCACATTCGCATGCTTTTCAAAATATGTGTTTGTTTGTTTGTTTGTTTGTTTGTTTGCTTATGTTTTTGATATGTCTTCATCCATAATTTATATTGGCATGTGCTTGATGAAGGATCTTCTTTATTCTCTCAACCATTATTTATGGGTAATCTTCTCTATATTTAAAAATTAGATTTAGAATTTTTATTCGGTTAATTAAGTTTGAACTTTTGAAAAAACTTAGGAAACCATGTGATTTATTTTGAGATCCATACACGAGCTAAATTATGCCTTTTAGTAAACTTAATGGTGATCAAAGAATGGCACTCGTTAATGCAAGAGTACTCAACTATATTCGTTGTGGCATATCTCCAAGTGAATTTAATCAAGTTATGAATTTTAAAAACATACATGTAGTTTGGGAAAAATTAGAAGTTACTTTTTAAGGCACTATACAAGTAAAGGAAACTAAAATAAAATATTCTTACACATGATTATGAGATTTTTAGAGTTTATATTGGTGAAATTATAAAGAAGTTTACATGATTTACTAATATTACTAATAGATTAGCAAATCTTAGAAGAGTAATTTCTAATGTAGGATTTATAAGAAAAGTGGCAAGCATTAGACAAAATTAGTATGGCCTCTTGCCATGACAATAAAGGAGAAAAAATATGTAAATAAGCTCATATTGGATAAGTTACTATGAGAATTATTAATGGCCAAAATTGAGATGAATAGAAGGGTTAAAGAGGAGGACTCCACTTATAAGCCAAAGCATGGAGCAAGAAAGGAGAAACCTTTGGCATTTAAAGTAAACAAGGAAGATTTAGTTGTGGCATCAATCTCTTCTATGGATTTAGGAGAAAAGGTAAATTTTCAAGTTAAAGGTTATGAAAAAAATTTGGCAAAATGTTTTGTAAATAGGAATTGGCAAAGGAAGAAAAGAAAGGAGAAGATGAAGGCTCAAGATGTTGTGACTGTAACAAAATTGGCCATATTAGATCTAAATATCCATAACTCAAGAAACTAAAAGAAAAGATGAAAAAAAACGAAGAGAATGAAGGAGAAGAAAGCCTTCCAAGCTATTTTAGGTGTTTCAAAAGATTTTGACTCCACAACTTCAACTAACAAGGAGCAAGGATGCTGTGCTTCATGGCAAATAATAATTAAAGGACATCTAGCAAAGAAGTGAATAAGTTTACTTGTCCTCAATGTGTTCCTAGAAAAATTGCACAAAATTTATTACTACTTTAACTTATTCAAAATGTCTACATAAATAATTAAATTGTTGTTCCAAAGAAAAGATCAACTTCCTCAATTTTTTATGATAGAAGATGAGGAAAAAAAATTAATGATTATCGAAAGTATTTCATTCGAAGATGAAATAACTTGTTTAAAAAAAGCGTTTTACTTTCTTCAACATGTAAAATTTTCTCATTCTTCACATTGTGCTCATTTTTCTAAACAAAGGTATATATCCACTTTTGAACACATGTAAAAAATTTGAAATATTACATGATTCTATTATTGTAGAAAAGGACATACATCAAGGTTTGCAAAAATTAATAAAAATATTTCTATCTCAAAATCTAGTTTCAAATGGGCAATTAATAATGACAATAATTGCTCTCACAGTGAATGTTAGTAGTCATCCAAGCTTCCTTCGCTTGCTAAGGTTAGAGAATAATGACCTTAATGTATCGTGTCTCTACAATCATGGTATGGAGATGCAATTATATCTCTTAATTGATGATTGAAGATATTACACTATATCTCTTTAGCAATTTAGAGTGCAACTTTCTCTACAATTTATATCATTTTTTGCAAATCTTTTATGTTATTTGGTTATATAATATGTTTTTCAACTTATCTCATTTCTCAACTAAAGCAACTAACGCACCATAAGACTTGGGGGTAACCAACTAATCCCACATTTTGCAATCGTGTTCTCCATGGGAACTAATTCACCAAATTGATCATTGGGCAAGCCAACATATCTTAACTAGACCATCATTATTATCAAAAACAAAGTGAGAATGAACTCATGCCAATAGGGGTTGAGGGAATGTACTCACCATAATTTCATCATCATTTTGACAACCAAAAGATCTATTACATCTTCATGTCTACTAAGTGAACAACCTCAGCTTAATCATTACTAGTCTTACAGTTATAACAAATATTTGCTAGAGAACATCAATCAATAAAAATAACTAACCTTAGTTTTTATTTATCTAAAATAAATATATTATCTCATTAAAAATTTTCATATTTTTCATATTGTCATTTCTTCACAGTCAAAATATCAATATTAGTTTAATATTAAGGAGAACTAGCTCACTATCATGTGTAGCAATAATTATAACAAACAATACAATAAAAAATTGTTATGAATTAGAATCATAAAACGTTACAAAAGATGTACATTGAAATACTATAGAATAACACTATAAACAATACAACATATAATCAACTCTATAGTGGATTGGGTCACATATATGTAAATAGTCATGCAGTACATTTCTTTCTCTCTCTCTAATGCTTATAATTCTAATGCCCTCTTTCTTGAGAACTTTTGTTGATGCTCTACCACTATTTAAAGTTGGTGATCTCTGTTAAGCACTAAGATTATAAGATTTGTGTATTTGGAATAAGGCGATAAGAATTAAAATAGATTAATTGATTTATAAGTCTATTAAATGACAATATTAATGAAAAAGCCAACTGGCTTCCTAACTACAATTTTAGTGGCAATGATTGTGAAATAATGACCAAAGCAAGACTAGAGTTTCAAACCATAATTCACTCTCCTGTTTTGTTATTCTCACACTTGTTTTCACTTCAATTGTTATTAGAGGGGGTCCCTCACATAAAGTGACACAAATCACTTGGGTGATCCAACATGTGCATTTCAATTATTTTTTTTTAGCTTTCTTAATTGTCATTATTATTGTACATAGATTTAAATTTTTTTTAACTTTTGCACACTTTTCGAAACATATGATTGTTAGTTTGCTTAAGTTTTTAACATGTCTTCATCCATAAATCATATTAGTGTGACACTTGATGAAGGATCTTCTTTAGTCTTTCAACCATTATTTATAGTGAATTTTATTTGTATTAGAAAAAAGAACTAAAATTTTTATTCAGATAATTAACTTATAACTTTTCAAAATTCTTGCTAAATCATGTTATTTATTTTGAGATTCATACACAAATAAAATCATGTCTTTTAGTGAACTTAGTGGTCATCAAAGAATGGCACTCCTCAATGTAAAAGTACCCAACCTACGTTCATTATGGCATCTCTCCAAGTGAATTTAATCATGTTATGAATTTTAATAATGTACACATAGCTTGGAAAAATTTGAAGTTAGTCTTTAGCACTACAAAAGTAAAGAAAAAAAAAATAAAATATTCTTACACAGCATTATGAGCTATTTATAGTGGATAAGGGAGAAACTATAAAAAAGAAGTTTACATGATTTACTAATATTACTAATAGATTAGCAAATCTTAAAAGAGTTCTTTCTAATGTATAACTTGTAAGAAAGAGGTTAAGCATATGACAAAAGGAGTATGGTCCTCTTGCCATGACAATAAAGGAGACCAAAGATGTAAATAAGCTCATATTGGATGAGCTACTCTAAGATTTATTAATGGCCAAAAATGAGATGAATAGAGGGACTGAAGCAGTGGCTTCCCCATATAAGCCAAAGCATTGGGCAGGAAAAGACGAAGCTTTAGCACATAAAGCTACCAAGGAAGATTTAGAGGCGGCAACAATCATTTCTATGGATTTAGGAGAAGAGGTAAACTTTCATGTTAAAGGTTTTGAAAAACTTTGGCAAAATTTTTTGTAAATAGGAATTGGCAAAAGAGGAAAAGAATGGAAAAGATGAAGGCACTGGATGTTATGATTATAGTAAAACTTGCCATATTAGATCGGATTGTCTATAACTCAATGATACTAAAAGAAAAGATGAGAAAAACAAGAGAACGAAGTAAAAGAAAACTTTTCAAGCTACTTTGCGTATTTCAAAAGATTTTGTCTCCACAATGTCGAATAACATGGAGCAAGGGATGTTTTGCTTCATGGAAAATAATGATTAAGGACATCAGGTGAAGAAGAAGTGAATAGGGTATGTAATTGGCCTCATGGTTTTCAAAAAAATAATTATACAGAAATTTTTACTATAACTTATTTAAAATGTGTACAAAAATAATTAAACTATTTTTACAAAGAAAAGATCAATCTCCTAGATTTTTTTATGATAGAAGATGTTAAAAAAATAAAAAATGCTTAAAAATTATGATGAAAAATTAATGATTATGGATAATACTTCATTTGAAGATGAAATAACTTCTTTAAAAAATATTTTACTTTCTTAAACATGTAAAATTTTCAATTTCTTAACATTGTGCTCTTTTTTCTAAATAAAAGGATATATCCTTGTTTGAACACAGGCAAAATATTTCATATATTACATGCTTCTGTTGTTGTAGAAAAGGACAAAACATCAAGGTTTGTAAAATTAATAAAAATATTTGTAGCTCAAAATGTTTACAAATGGGGAATTAAAAATGACAATAAATACTCTCATATTGAATGTTAGTAATCAACCCAAGCTTGCTTTGGTTCCTATGGTTAGAGAATAGAGAGCTTAATGTAACGTGTCTCTATAATCATGGTATATGTTGTTTTTGAATATTGAAGATATTACGCTATATCTCTTCAGTACTTTAAAGTGCAATTTTCTGTACTATTTATTTCATTTTTACAATTTTTTTTATTCCATTTGATTATATAATATTTTTTTCATTCTATCTCATTTCTCAACTAAAGTAACCAGCTTACCACAAGATTTGGGGGTAACTAACTCATCCTACATTATGCTATCGTGTTCACCATGGGAACTAATTCATTGCATTGATAATTGGGGAGGCCGACATATCTCAACTTCATCATCATTATTATCCAAAACAAAGTGAGAATGAACTCATTCAAATAGTGATCGGGGGAATGTACTCCCCATAATTTCAACATCATTTTAACAACCAAGAGATCTATTACATCTCAATGAATACTAAGTTAACAACCTCAACTTAATTGATACTAGTCTTATAGTTATAACAAATATTTTCTAGAAGACATGAATAAATAAAAAATAATTAACCATCTTTTTTTTAATCTCAAATAAATATATTTTGTCATTCAAAATTTTCATATTTTTCATTTTCTCATTTCTTCACCATCAAAATATTAATATTACTTTAGTATTCAATAAAACTAGCTTGCTATCATGTGTAGCAATAATTATAACAAACAACACAATAAACATTTATTGTATTTAGAATCATAAAACATTAGAAAAGATATACCTTGAAATGGTATGCAATAACACTATAAAATATACAACATATAATCAACTCTAAAGTGGATTGTGTTCACATATTTCTAAATAGTCGTGTAGTCCCTTTCTTTCTCTCTCTCTAATTGTTTTTATTCTTTGCCCTTTTCCTTGAGAAAGTTTGTTGATGCTCTACCACCATGTAAAGCAGGTGATCTCTTTTAGGCTTTGAGATCATCTGATTTACATGTTTGGAATAAGAAGTTAAGATTAAAAATTTATTAATTGACTATATTAAACAAAAAGTTAACTAGCTTCCTCAGTACTATAGCAATGGAAATCATTGCCAAAGAATGACCAAAGCAAGAATAGAGTTACAAATCTAGCTGTCGACACTCAGCAGAGAAAGAGAGGGGAAATGGTAAGTGAAAATGTGATTAGATAGGACTATATCATAGTGTTTCAAATATAATAATAATATTAAATCAAATTTTTTCATATTTAAATTAAAAATAATTAATAATAATTAAGAATGGACTTTAATGGAAATGAAGCAAATGTCTTCTAATCTATTTCAAAGTGTTTATGCAATAATTTTGTTAATTAAATACTTTAATGTATTGTATTATTCAATAAATTTGCTTGTTTTATGAAACTAGAAAAAAACTTATTAGTTTTTTTGTCTAACATGTTTAACATATTCAATTATTGATGGGAATATTTTGCAAATTTATTGCTACAAAAATTTTAAGGACATTACCATCATCCTCAGTGTTACTCTATTCTTCTCCTTTCTTCTCTCTTTTTAGCCCTATGGAAGTTCCACTTACAAGTTATTAAGATATAGCCAGCTCTCCCTTTTAATATCTTTGAGAATCATACCACATCTCCATATTTGCTCTCATACATGAAATATTCTTGGAAGAATATAAAGAGCAAATGAATTACCTTCTCGTTACATCCCCTCATTGCTAACTAAATTAAAATGCTTCACTCAAAACTCTTGCCATCCACACATTTTATGGAATTTAGGGACCACCATTGGCCATACATAATGAGTAGGACACATTTCAAGTTATGAACTTGCCATTTCTCCTTCACTAGCTTTATGATATCTACCTTTCTAACTAATACCACACTTTGTAGTATGGATTTATTAGTAAGAAGCTATTTATTAGAGAAATGTTGTGATATATATATGTCATTTATAATGAGTTTTTTTTATAGTAAACTTGCATTTGTGCAGTTCAAGAAGGCCAATTATTTACTAGCATTGTAGATATATCAAGGGGGCTTAAGTTAATGGTGACTGCAAGATTTGTCCTACTCTTTGAATCTCATAAGCATATGTTGATGTACAATGTATACTTTGTTATGCCATTTTATAACTTTCACATATCACTAGTTCTTTGTAGATCAACTCATTTCAAATTCAAAAAGGCATTCATTCTCATGATTTGACTATAAAACTCATGGTGCAAAGGAAATAAAGTTGATAATGTATTCTCTTTGTATGAATACACTAATTTGTTTTTTATTATTGTAATGATTCAAATCCCTAATGTTAAGATATGTCTAAATACAAAAATATGAAAGTGGCTTCTAATGTTTTGTCTCTTAAACTCTATTTGTGCTATTGAATCCTTCTTGTGTCATCGTTGCTACACTCTTATGAGTATTGTTGAATTTTGTTATTATTTTGATTGATAATCTTACAATACAAGGTTAGAATGCACAAGTAGTATATGTTATTTACTCTGCATTTGAGAATGATTTTTTGTTCAAATTTGATTTAGATTTCTTAATCATGTATTTCTATTCTATGTTTTTATATGATCAATGACAACTTTATATGATATTCCTCATAACCAAGCATAAAAGAATGATATTTATTGAGGTTATTTGGGTGAATATTTAAAAGTATAATAAAACATCTTCAAAAATACCTTTGAGCAAACAATCTTGTTGTCCCGCTGGTTATCTCATAGAAAATAAGTAACTTCATGATTTAAAGAAGAGAAAAGAATAATGCCAAAAAACTTCATTACGAAGTTGTTAGAAGTTTCAATTAAGCATTAGACATATAGGCATTTGCCTTGGTAGCAATACAAAGAAGATTACTAATGAAGGCATTGATTGTCTTTGGTAGTTGCAAAGATTGGCGAGGGTATTGAGAGGCCTATTATTCAAGTTTCCAATAGAAGAAAGCATGCTATAAATTATGATATGCAAGACTATGGTGAGTAGAGATAGAAAGTCCCAAGTTGGCAATAAGGAAAGATATGGAACAACTTTAAAATGTAATTGCTAAAGGTTGAGTGCAAACCTTAACTAAGCTCAATTCCTTTCACACTAGTCATTAGGACACACTTCTCCCACAAAAGAAAGACATTATATGCTTTAAAAAATTTGTCTTTGTGCACGAAACAAGCATCTTGACCACTATCAGGGGAACCTATTAGGTTTTGATATCTAATATATGACATAATGCCCAAAGTAATTAGTTAATTTGGCTTAATCTCTTTTGCCATCATCATTGATTACACTATCAACATCATCAATATGTCGATCGTCATTTTTGTTGTAGTAGGTAATTACATAGACAATATGCAAACCCATGAATCCTCTATCAAAGAGCACCTCTTCACAAAGCCCATGAGTCAAACAATTCTATGCCCCACTATTTATGCCTGTTATGATCATCAATTTGGAGATGTATTGGTTTCTCATGCAAACAAAGTGTCTTTTCTATCAACAAATTATTGAGCATTAAGACTACGTAATTAAAGGGTGTCACAATTTACACTGATCCTTGAAGTAGTTTTAGCTATTAAAACATTCCTCAAAAGCAATTGTGGTGGGGCATGGGTTATGACACGCTCTCTTTGGTTATTAAGTCAATGACACGATTCAATAGGTCCTTGCTCTACCAAATGGAGTGAATCTTCTACTAAATGAACACAAGATGTTGCTCAAAAGGCACGTGTGATACAGTGCATAGTTTGGGAGGGAGATAAAAACATAATTTAAGAAAAAAAACTTCTGAAAATAACGAGAGAGCTCTAACAACCCATGAAGAGATTTTATGCCTAAGCATCGCAATGTAGGGGAAATCTATAGCAACAGATTATCTAAACAAAGTAGAACCCCTGAGTATATACTTAAAAACTTTTGTTGTTACCTTAACTTTCTAACAACCATCAATTAGCAATGCATTCAAATTATT
This sequence comes from Vanilla planifolia, assembly GCA_023846275.1. NCBI lineage: Eukaryota > Viridiplantae > Streptophyta > Magnoliopsida > Asparagales > Orchidaceae > Vanilla > Vanilla planifolia. Next base: position 522,929 of record JAIUJO010000288.1, read on the forward strand.
CTACTAAAGAAGATTGAAAACATATACCATATCAAAGTACTACAAATAGTTAGGGAAATAACGAACAAGAATAAAAGAAATCTCTTAAATTGCAATAATAATAATTATAGCTTGTAGGATAACATCAACCATACAATGGACGAGGATATAGAAGATTTGTAGATGAGGCTTTGATGTTGAGGAACATTCCCTCCATTATCTTGTCTTATATGGATTAGAAGTGACAACAACACTAAGTAGAGGATAAATTAAAATTGTGATATGGGCCACCGTGATAGAAGATATAGGGGGCTTGAATCGAATAGAATTTCCTCTTAATCACAAGAATAGTAAATTACAATAGATAGAACAAAACCATTAAGGCGAATTGTCTCTTTACATCTTGTGGATGAGCATCACTAATGTTCTTGTTTATCACTAGGGTTTGACATCAGATGTTTTAGTAACTTTTAAAAAAGTATCTTGTATGTTTATCAACACTAATTCAATTGCCCTTAACGAAAAAAAACCATACACCTTAGCATGAGAAAATGGAACTCGTCAACTCTCTAATTAAAAGAAAATTATTGCCAACACATTCGGTGTGTGTTTCTATATTAGGGTGTGAGGGAGCTGATGTTTTGGAATTGATTTAATTGATGAGCACTAATTCTTAGTTAAGTGGTCATGATGCATGAAAAGAATATCTTGAGTAATATCAATATAGGAACTATCCACTTCATGAAAGAAACAACTCCTATTTTGCCATCCACTTTGTAGTAGTAGTTCGGTGAAAGTAAGCCATGTTTTTTCCTTAGGGTTTACCACTAAAACTTTGTGTGTTGCCAACACCAAAATATTATACATACAAGACAAGTGTTGTAATTTTCTACAAACACTATAGCTATTGATGCTTCTCCTCTATGAAATACCTCTTTAATGCTTTAATCCCTAAAAATTAGTAATTTTCTTTAAAACTTTTGTAGTGGTAAAAAGTTTAATCATTTTCTTTAAACTCTAATGACTAAGTGCTTTGAAGGAATTAGCACAACTTTTGTTTTGCATAAAACTAAGGCTCCAAGTTCATTTCCTATAGTCTTAATTAGGAACCAATTGGATTTTGTTCAAAGTTACCAAGATATCCTTAAATTTTTAATTGTTTCCATACTTGCTAAACTCAAATCATTAAAATAATGGAAGTAGTGGAAATGGTTATAATTGATGCAAACAAAGTGAACTCGGCCGAATGTCATGTGTCATCCAAAGTTTATTCGGACTATATTAATTCTCACCATATTAAAGCTTTCACCTCCTTCATACACCAAGTACATAAGAAGACCTTGAAATCCAAATCTCAAAAATTAAACTCATGTAGAATGGTAGAAAAGTCCTTGACCAAAGGCTTAGGATTGAATGGCTTGTAGCTCTCTACTTTTCTCAACAGAAAATGCCATTGAAGAAAAAGATTGTTTGAAGAAATTAACCAAATAAAAATTAATAAACAAAATAATTTTACATAAAAAAGTCAATATTAATATATTGTGCTCAGTTTTATGTTTTCTTCTCCATCTATTAGTGGCCTATCATACCTTCTACTTTTTACTATGAGGTTTACTTTCATTAACAATATGTCTTCAACAATATTGACTATCAAAGAAAGTATATAACTACTTGCTTAAATGTCATATCACTATATTTTTCCTTTATATATGTTAGCCATCAAGAGTTTGTAATGTATCTCTATTCATTATAGCTAATAGGGTATTTTTCTATCTCAATGTTATGCACTCTATGCATTTAATTGTTTGCTCCATTCCATGATAAATCCTTTAATATGTATCTCTAGATTGATAGGTTAAGGATATTTACTTTTAAAAGCATTTATGTTTAGATTTTCATAATACAATGAATACTACATGAATGATTGGTTTGATGTAAAATTCTATGTTTAACAGAAAAACAATGTAATCTATTGATGGATTACTTACCTGAAAACTTAAAAATAATGCTATTTACAACAAATGTCCATCTCAAGTCATATGGTAGCTTGTAGCAGTTCGTAATGCATACTTGAAAGATTTTTTTCTATTTTGGCACATTATTTGGGTGCATCGTACTTTTTTAGCTCAAGCTTCCATAGAAATGTTTAAGGATTTAGCCAGTTAAGAAATATTGGCATTCTTGATTACTAAAGATGTTGTTCGTGGTTTTTATAGCTTTTGTTGCTGTAGAGCAGGGACAACTAGGCCATTGGAAAATTTTGCATGCATTAAAGGATAGAATTGCTACATTCTAAAACATAACCATGATGATTGCCACATCTAGATCGAACCACATTTGGAATACTACGAGTTGTCAATGAAAATAAACGTAACTAATAATTGTTTTTCAATATTGAGTACGAACATATTAAAACTAATATGAGATAAATTGAAGTAATATAGTATAACCAAACAAAAGTGATGTGTAACTCACACAAAAGGAGATGTAGAGTCACAAAGTAATCTATCCAAACATAAAAAACAAATTGTAGAAATAGGATAAATTATATAGTAGGGTTATATTTCAAGGTAGAAAGGATTTCAAATGTAACATTTTATTCAACTATGAAATTAATTTCCTTGTAAAGTTTGCAAACATATTAAAAAATAATGAAATAAAAAAATATAAAAAAGAATACTTAAAAAGACAGAGCTTGTTAAGATGAGTCAAATGACATTAATTTTGCCTCAATTAGACCTCATTCAAAATTACTATGACTAAAAAAATAAAATAAGCACAAATAATGTGATAGTATTATTATAATATTTATAAAATATAAAATAACAAAAAAATAAGAAAACATGAAGAAATTTAATAAAACTAAATCAATGTGTTGTAAAGCGAAGATAAGAGAAGATTTTTAGTTAACAAGATAACCAAGTCACTGTAAAAAATTTTAGAAAATAAGATAAATTATTTTTGAATTTTGCATTCCAAGATAGTAAGAAGATTGAGTTTAATATGCTTGATCATTAGATCATATACAAATTAAAATGCCTAATAAAGAATGCCTAAACCATAGAATATAATATATTTTAAAATATAACAATTAATATTTAATTTGTTAGAGCTCATCATGACTTGTTCAATTATATTTGTTTCATCTCAATTAGAACATTTGTGTATTGAAAAGTTAAATAAATATAAATAATACAAAAATTATATTTTAATATTAAATTAATCAATAATAAAGTATAAATGATATAAATTGAAGAAATATAATATTTTTAAAATAAAAGTGATCTCAAGATCACCCAAGATGAGAATTAGAGTTTCATAATAATATAATCAAATGAAAGCAAAAAAATTAATGAAATAATATAAATTTTGTTAGATATGTTAAATCTAATACTCTAAAATATTAAGCATAATACCCTTGGCCGTCTAATTAGCAATGAGTCCAAATGACTCATTAAATATCCCAAACTCATTAAATACAAAATATTTTAAAAACAAAAAATTGATATTTAATTGACAGAGCTCATTGAGAATTACTTAATAATGCTTCTTTCTTCTCTATCAAACCTTATTTCAAATTACATGGAAATAAAGAAGTTAATAAAAATATTTTTAATGTTTCATGGATGTTTGATGTGACACTTCAACTTGAACCTAATTTGGCTATAAATGATGTTACACTCAATCACCTTCAAATCTTAGAATGTAACTTTTCGATATAATTTATCTCAATTCAAAATTTTCATTTTCTTTTTGTTATATTACTAATTAACCCCGAGTCTACAGTTGTGTGATCAATATTTTGCCTTAGTTTTATTATATTAAAATTCTTCAATTTAACTTATTTTGGCTTTAATATATATTCACTTGATATTGAAACAATAATTTTTTATTATTTTCTCTTATTTAAGTTTTTAATTAGTAGTAATTCAAAATGAAGTCTAATTAAGAAAAATAAATATTATTAGACATATCTCCAAATGTTGTATCCAGCTAAATATTTTATTTCTATTTTAAATAATTTATTTTTTTGTTTGGGCATGCTTTATAAGGAATTTTTATTTTTATTTCATTTGTTGATCGTGGATGTCATATTTGATTTTTAGTTTCTTGTAATGCAATGCTTCTACACTATATGTCTCATTTCATCAAATTCTTTTCTTTTCTATGCTTATATTACATTACTTCCATATGTCTTATTTTAACTTTTTTTATATATTTAATTGATATTAAAAACATATTTTTTAATAAAATTATGCTTCCTTTTATCATTCTTTGTAAATCCAAATGAGGTCCAATTAAGACGAATTAAATGTGATCACATCCCTCTAAAAGTGCTACAACTTATATAAAATGTAACTTTAAATTTTTAAATTTTTTTTTATGGATTGGCATCTTTAAGAAAACATCTCAATTCGTAACTATCCTGACTATTATGCATGTTACACTTGATTATCTTAGAATCGTGGAAGGAAACTTTCCCACATGATTTAAATCATTTCTTGAAATTTTATACTTTCATTTTGTTACATTGTCATGAAATTATAAATCTCCTCTCTTATAATTTTTACATCATTTCACTTTTGTAATTCACAATAATTCTAATATAGATATGATCACAATGGAAAAAAATTCGTTAAACTCAACCAAATGAGCTCCATCTAATTGTATGTTCTTTTTTATAGTTTTAAATGTTCTATTTGAGTAAGATTGTGGCACTTATTACAATAAATTTTTATTCACACTTGACTTGTTTGATCAAAGATGTTATCCTCTATCTCCTTAATATATTACAATATAATTTTATTTATCAATATTTTATTTCTTCGAATGTTTTACTTTTATTTGGTAATATTACTATGAAATTCTAATTCTTCTCTGATGTGATCTTCACTTTGATATTTTTTGGTTATATCACATTGCTTTAATTACCTAATTTCATCATGAATAAATATTTAATTAATATTATAAAAATAATTTATGCACACTAACTTAGAAAATTTGTAATCCCTATTAATGGCATCTAATCAAGATGAAAAAATGTCACTGAGTTCATTTTGAACATTTTGATTCATATTTCATTTCATGATTAGGACTATTTCACATATTCTATTTAGTATTTTTTAGTACAAATTTCTCTTATAATTTCTCATTTGTAAAAAGTTTCACTTAGATTTGTTTATATTAACCAAACTTATAATTCTCCTACATGTTATATATATATATATATATATATATATATATATATATATATATATATATATATATATATATATATATATATATATATATTATTTTCACTTGGTTATGTCATAGTGCTTTACTTTATCTCATTCCAAGTTTTAATATAACTTTTCACTTAATGTTAAAATGATAATTTATTTGTATTTAAGCTTATTTACATTTGTAATTTATAGTACCTCAAAAAGAGGTCTGATCATGATAAAATAAATGATATTAGATTCATCTTGATGAGCCCATTCCAATTAAATGTTAGTTTTTAAATCCTTAAAAATATTAATTTTTGGTTTTTTGTATGTTTTACAAGATATTTTAATTTGCACCTAATTTGATGATTGAGAATGTTACACTCGGTCACCTTTACATCTTAATATTAAGCTTTCTCATGTAGTTTATTGTTTTTTTACAATCTTTTCACTTAAATTTGGCTATATTACAATGTAAATCTAAATTCCTGTCATGTGACATTTATTTACCTTTAATTTTGTTATATTACATTTTTTAAATTTATCATATTTTATTTATTATGTATATCAACTTAACATTAAAATAATAATTTATTATATTTAAGGTTATTTATGTAAAAAATTCTTTATAATTCAAAATAATATGCAATATAGAGAAAATAATGTCCCTTAACTCGTCTTGATGAATTCTACTCAATTAAATCTTTAATTTTATATTTTTAAAAAGTTTTTTCCTATTAGCACAATTAATGAAAAAATTTTGGTTTTTAACTATTTCGTTGATCAAACATGTTACACTCTTCCCTAATATAACATTTATGTTGATTTAATTGAGTTGTACTATATTATACCAATTTACCTAATGTCAACTTTGTTATATGTTTACCACATTTTCAATTAATAATTGATTATTACTTTAGATTATTTACTTTAGTAATTTTTAGTGAATCCAAAAAAATTTGCTCAACATGAAACAAATGTTATTGTACTTTTCTTGACAAGCTCTACCAAATTTAAAAACTATTTTCATATTTCTAAATATTTATTTTCATTGTTCTAACATGCTTTCAAAGCTATTTTAGTTTCTTTGTAGTTTGACGATTGAGCTGGCTATGCTCGATATCTTTTGAGTCTTTGAATGTGACATTCCCAAATAATTTATCATATTTTTTAAAATTTTGTTCTTTTACATGGCTATTTTAATACATAACTCAAAATCTCCTTTTTTGTGACTTTCGATGTCTCTTGTTTGATTATATTACAATGACTCTATTTCTTAATTTAATATTATATTTATCTACTTAATAATAATAAAATAATTTATTATCGTTTATAGCTATTTACTACGCTAAGTTATAGTAATTCGAAACGAGTTCCACTTGTGGCAAAAAACCATCGTTGGACTTTACTCATTGAGCTCTAAAATAATAATAATTTATTAAATATTCATATAACTAAAATAATAATTTATTAATTATTAATATAAAGATTTTTTAAATATTTTTTTTTGTTTGAACATGCCTTCTAATACAATTTATCTTTTTGTTCAACTTTTTTACTTTGATTTAGTTATGTTAATATGAAACAATTAATTCTCCTTTCATGTAACTGTTACATCACTTTATGTTGGTGATGCTACAATGCATCAATTTGTCACATTTCAACTTTATTATGTATTTACCAAATTTTAAAATAACAAATTATAATCTATTATTCTTTTTTAATTTTGACATTGGTGTTATTTCAAATTGAGGTCAAATCATGTTGAAACAAATGTCATTCAACTTTTCTCAATATATTATATCAAATTAAATACTAATTTTTATATTTTTAAATGTTTTATTTGGTTGACTATTGGCTTATCTTGTGAGGCATTTTTGTTTATACTTGCTTTCATGATCGAGGATACACTGAATCTTTTTAGCAACATGGAATGCAACATTTTCATATAATTTGTATTATTTATTCAAGTTTTCTTCATTTGCTTTATCATTATCATTTTTAACTCTAATTCTATTCTCATGTAACTTTCACATCTTTTTTATTTAGTTATATTGCATTATTTTAATTTATTTCATTTCAAATTTACTTTATATTTAATTAATATTAAAAAAATAATTTATTACTGTTTATGCTTATTTATCTTAGCAATTGGTAATTATTTTGAACAAGTTCTTATTAAGATGAAAAATTATTACTATAATTATCTTAAAAAGCTCTACATATATAAATATTAATTTTTATATTTTTTAAATATAATTTTTTGTAGTGATTTGCTAAATATTTTGACTCATAAGTGATTTGAAGATCATGGTTACCACACCCAATCTCCTTAGAAACTTGAAATAGTATTTTCCTATGCAATTTATATCATTGTATCAAATTATATACTTTTAGTTTCTTATATTACAATCTTATTTTAAATCTCCTCTTATGTGACCTTTACTTCACTTTCATTTCATCATATTACTTTTCTTCAATTTCATTCATTCCAAATTTACAAAATATTTAATTAATAGTAAATAATAATGTATTAATTTTATCCTTATGAACTTTGATAATTGTTAGTAATTAGGAATGTGATCTGTTCAAGATAAAAAGGTAATTTGACTAGTATTAATGTGCTTTGTGTAATGAAATATCCATTTTTAAATTTTTAAATATTCTTTTTAAAGAATGTTAATTCATATTTTATGAGACATTTTAATTCCTACACGATTTGTTGATCTAGGATATTATACTCGACCAGATAAGTATACTAGAATGCATCTTTCATATGTATTTTGTCTCATTTGTTCAATTGTTTTTTTTTGATTTGATTATAAAATTATGAAAGTATAATACACCTCTTATATGATATTACTTTTATTTTACTTGGTTATATTGCATCATTTTAAGTTTCTAGTTTTACCTTTAATATATACTTAATATTTAAAATATAATTTATAACAAATTATTCTTATTTACTTTGACAATTCGTAGTAACTCCTAAAGGGGTCCGTTCAAGATGGACAATTATTTTAGGACTCATCTCACTGAACTTTATCAATATAAAAATTCATTTTTATACCATTAAATATTGTTTTATTAGTTTTGTTATGCTTCATGAGATATTATAATTTGTATATAGTTTTTTAATTTGGAACATTTCTCATGACCTTTGTATTATATTTTAATGATAATTTCCAATAAAATTTGTCTTGTTTGTACATTTGTTTATTTTGTTAATTTCAAACTATAATTCTTCTATTTTACGTTATTTTCATTTAGTCATGGTACATTATTTTAATTTACCTTATTTTAGTATCAATATATTTTTACTTAATATTAACAAAAATTATTTGTTATTATTTAGGCTTATTTACTTTTATAATTGATAGTAGGTTCAAATAATGTTTGATCATGATGAAATAAATATTATTGGACTCATCTTGACAATCTCTTTGCAATGATAAGTATATATTTTATATTTTTAAATATATTATTTTCAGGATTTTAACACATTTTAGGGTTGATTTTGATTTTTACATATTTTTAAGATCAAAGATTTTACACTTGATCTCCATAGTATCATAAAATGTAGCTTTGTTGTGCTATTTATCTCAATTTTTAAAAATTTTTAATTTAATTTTGTCATATTACTTTATAACTCTAAATATCATCTCATGTACATTATATTTTTTTATTTAATTACATTATATTACTTCAATTTATCTTATTTTAGTTCCCATAGATATATTTACTTAATATTAAGAAAATAATTTATTATTATTTATGATTATCTAATTTTATAATTTTAAATAAATCTAAATTATGTATAATCGATAGAAAAAAAATTATTAATTTTTTATTGATGAACTCAATTAAATTAAATATTTATTTCAATTGTTTTAAATATTTTTCTTAAAAAAATTATAAGGAGATTTCAACTCACATTTATTTTGATGATGAAGCATGACATAATCTCTTTAGTATTATGAGCATGACATTTCGGTATGACTTATCTTAATTCTTATAAATTTTACAATTTTTTTCTTATATTTCTATGAAACTATAACTCCATTCTTATTACATGATGTAGATTTGGTTATATTACATTAATTCACCTTTTCTTATTTTATTATTATTATATATTTTTTTAATATTTAAATATTTTTTTTAATTTATTTTTATTTTTTTATAACTCACAGTAAGGTCAAACAATGTGTGATCGATATGATCCAAACATTGTTGGACTCTTCTCAATGAGTTATAACCTATTAAATATTCAATTTCATATTATTAAATATTATATTTTAAAATATTTAGATATATTTTAAGATTAATTTTGATTCATTTATGATTTAATTATTCAGGATATTATACTAAATCTCCTTGATATCTTAGAATGCGATTTTTTTAATTAATGTAATTTCTTAATTTATGATTAAGGATGTTTTTATATATCTCTGAATCTTCTCTCATGTAATCTTTGCATTCTTTTATTTTGTTATATTTCAATTCTTCAATTTAACATATATCTTTTTATTGAAGATTTTCTCATTATTAAAAAATAATTTATTGTTTTTTTATGTTTATTTAATTTTGTAATTCATAATAATTTCGATCCATGCTAGACCAAGATAAAAGAAATAACATTAGACACATCTCTAGAAGTTTTATCATATTAAATATTTATTTCTATTCTTCTAAATATTTTATTCTGTAGGGTTTTAGCATTTTATACATGGCATTTTAGTTTGTTCATAATTTTGATGATTGAGAATTCACACTCAATCTTATTAGCATATTGGAATGCAAATTTTAAAAATATGTTATCTCATTTAATCAAAATTTTAGTTTTGTTTTGGTTATATTCCAATGGAACTCTTATTATCATATCATGTGACCTGTACATGTCATTAATTTGCTCATATTATATTTCAGAAGTTTAACACATTTTTTATTTCTTATTTATTTATATAAAATGAAAGTAATATTTTTTTATTATTTACTCTTATTTAATTTTGGAATTGGCCAAAATGCTAAATAAGTTCTATCCAAAAGAAGTAGGCATTGGAAACTTCTCGACAACCTCTATCCAATTAATACTCTTTTTTATATTTCTAAACAATTTATTTTGAAAGTTTTGGCAATATTTAGTTGTTATTTTTACTCGTACTTGATTTAATGAATCAGGATGTCACAGTTGATTTCCCTAGTATATTCTAATACAACGTTTATGAAGAATTATCTCATTCGTTCAAAAGTTTTCTTCAAATTTATTATACTTCTAAGAAAATCTAATTCTCATATTTTTTTTACCAATATGTAACTTTGATTTTGTTTAATTATATTTTTTTGCAATTTACCACATTTCAAGTTTAATTTATACTTAATTTTAAAAATTCAATTATCATTATTTAATCTTTTCTACTTTTGTTTTTGGCAATAATTCTAAAAATTGTTTGATGATGATTGAACAAACATCATTGGAGACATTTTGACAAGATCTATCCAATCAAATCTTTAGTTTTATGCTTTTGAATACATTATTTTGTAAGGCTTTGACATAATTTCTAATTATTTTAATTCTTTTCTAATTTTGAATATGTTATCACATTCAATCTCATTTCTTTCTTGAAATGCAAATTTTTCCTTTAAGTTATCTCATATCTTAAAATATTGTTACATTTATTTTTTTTATTACCATGAAACTACAGTTCTCTTATCATGTAACACTTATATTACTTTGATTTATTTATTACTTTGCTTCAGTTTATCTCATCTCACATTTAATATATATTTACTTATTAAATAAATATTTTATTATCATATATGGTTTTTTACTTTATCAATTAGTAGTATTTCAAGTAAGGCTCAATTGAGTTAGAACAAATGTGGTTGGACTCATCTAAATAACCTTTATAAAATTAAAAGTTTATTCTTTGAAAAATTATTTATTATAATAATATTTTTGCATGCTATATTATAACTTTCAATTTGTGCTTCATTTGATGATCAAGGATGTCATACTCGATCCTTTTGGTATCTTTAAATTTAATTTTCTAATAGAATTTGTTACATTTATTCAAGTTTATTTCTTTGATTAAGTATATTTCTTTGAAACTCTAATTCTCTTCCCATGTGACCTTTCCATCACTTCTATTTTATTAATTTAAGTAGCATTAATTTATGTTATTTTAGCTTTACAACATATTTATTTAATATTTAAGTAATAATCTCTTCTTACTTATGCTTATTTATTTTTGACAAGTAGTTTTAATTGCAAACAAAGGCTAACTTAGAAAATGAATAACGTTCAGTGTGAATAAACCAGCTCTATTAAGAAAATTAATTTAAATATTTTTAATTAATTGTTTTAGGTTTTATTATCATTTATGAGACTTTTCAATTTGAACCAAATTTGACAAACGAGATTGCTCCACTTGATGTACTTTTAATTTGGGATTGAAACTTTTTTTATAGGTTTTGTCATAATTCTAAAATATTTTCACTTTCATTTTAGTATATTACTACGTAATTCTAAATCTTTTTCTATGTTATCTTTATATCATTTTGATTGATTTATATTAAATAAATTTAATTTATATTATTTTAGTTGTAATTTGTATTTACTTTCTACTAAAATTATATTTTACTATTATTTATGTTTATTTATTTTTTATGTTTTAGTAATGCAAAATGTGGCTCATCAAGATAAAAAATGTCATTGGGCTCTTCTCAATAATATATCTAATCAAATATTAATTTATATATTTTTTTAATATTTTCTTTTTTAATCCTTTTGTATGATCTAAAAGATATTTCCATGAAGCTACTCTTGATGTGTTTAGTATCTTTTAATTCAAGTTTTCTATACAATTTAACTCATTTCTTAATATGTTTCACTTTAATTTAGTTACATCATTATGCAACTTTTATTCTTTACTAATATGACCTTTCCATAACTTTTACACTATATTATTCTATTATTTTAGTTTCTCTTATTTTTTGTTTAATATTTTTTTTTTAATATTAGAAGTATAATTTGTTATTATTTATGCATAATTACTTAGGTAATTCAAACAAATTCCAAGTGACTTTTGCTCAAGACAAAACAAGCATCTTAAATTTGCCTTGATGAGCTCTACTTAATTAAATAATTATTTTAATATTTTTATATATTTTATTGTATAGCATTTTTGCATATTATACATCAAAATTTTAGTTCTTTTTTTATGTGATAACTAAGGATGGCATACTTGATCTCCTATACATCTTAGAATGTAGCTTTTCCATAAAACTAACTTCATTTTTTGAAACATTTCTTTTCTATTTACTTATATTACTATGCAGCACTAAATCTCTTCTTTTGTGTACTTTAAATTGCTTTAAATTGGAAATAATATATTTCTTCAATTTATCTTATTTAGGTTATAATACATATTTACTTAATATTAAATAATAATTTATAATTATTTGTGTTTTTTATGTTTGTATTTGCTGTAATTAAACAAGGGTCTGATTGAGGTGAAATAAACATTGTTAGAGTCACTTTAATGTGCTATATCTAATTATATATCAATTTTTAATATTTCTATATTTTTTGTTTTCTAGAATTTTCATATTTTTTATGAGAAATGTTGCTTTATTCCTTATTTAACTAGTCTTGAGGCCACATCTAATGAAGAATTCATTCTTGATTTCGCAAATATATTTTTTAAGCTTTTGGTTAGCTTTATGAAAATTTTTATTCATACCTCAATTGATGATAAAATATTTTATACTAGATCTCCCTAGATTTTTATGGTACAACTTTCTCATAAAATTTGTCACATCTCATCAATTCTACTATATTTATTTGGTTATATTACAATGTAACTTAAAAACTTCCCTCATGTGACCTTTGCAGCTTTCGCTTTGTTATATTATATTGCTTTGATTTATCATATTTTTCCTTTTATATATATAATTTAATATTAAATATATATATATATATATATATATATATATATATATATATATATATATATATATTTATATATATATTATATTATTATTTATGCTTGTTCATTTTTGTATTTTATGGTATCTACAAATAAGGTCTGGTCATGACAAAATAATCATCATTGGACTCATCACAATGATCTCTATCTAATTAAACATTGATTTTTTTTAATTTTTAAATATTTTATTATTTATGGTTTTACAAACATTAAAAAAATATTTAATTACTACTTAATTTTATGATTAAGATTGTTTCACTTCATGTCTATAATATCATGGAATGTAAATTATATAATTTATCTCATTTATTCAAATTTTTTTTTGCGTTTGTTTTGGTTATATTTATATGATGCTATAACTTTCTTCTTGTATGAATATTATAGCTTGATGTAATAACTAAAGATGTTGTACTCAATCTCATTTGTATGATTTAATGAAACTTGCTATTACTTTTTTTGTAATTTCTTTTAAACTTGTGAATATATGGTCATATCACTAAATAACACTAAATTTTCACACATATGATTTTTAAATCACTTCGATTTAGTTATATTATATTTCTTCAAATTTTCTCGTTTTAACCTTATAATATATTTACCAATTGTATGATAATAATTTATTATTATTTGTTATTATTTTTTTGGTAATTCATTATAACTTTAAAAAATTTATGATCGAGATGAAACAAAGATCATTGGATTAGTTCTTATTGGCTCTACCTAAATAAGTATTCATTTTTTAAATATTTTTCTTTTAAGGTTTTGGTGCACTTTTTGAGACCTTTTAATTTGTACCAAATGTGGCAAATAAGGATGTTACAATACTTAGATTTTTTTTATATTATATAATGTCAATTTATCTCTTTTCAATTTCAACATATATTTACTTATTATTACTATTTATGCATATTGAATTTTGAAATTTGGAGCAAGTATAATCGAGGTTCTATCCAGACTAAATAAATATCATTACACACATCTTAATGAGCTCTACCTAATTAAATATTTATTTTTATGTTTCTTAGTTTCTTTAGTTTCTAAGAGTTTTATAAGATTTTCAATTTTTAATAAATATTTAATTGATATTGTTATTATTATTATTATTGATGTGTATTTATTTTAGAAATTCATAATATTCCAAACTTCGTCTATTCAAGATAAAAAAAACAGATGGACTTGCTTCGTCATACATTATGCAATTAAATATTTTTCTTTTTTTAAACATTTTTATTTCTGGTGATTTAATACATGTTATGAGATATTTGATTGCATCTGATTAAACAAACGATGATGTTGCACTACATCAATTAAGTGCACTGGAATACAACTTTATAGTATAATTTATCACATTTCTTTAAATTTTTTAATTTGGTTGTAGTATATTTAATTTTAAATCTTCTCTCATGTGACCTTCAGTTTACATTATTTTTGTTATATTTTATGGCTAAGTTTACCTTATACCATGTTTAATATAGATTCACTTTAATATTGAAAAAATAATTTATAATAATTATTTGTTATTAATTTTGATAATTTAGAGTGACTCAAAGCAAGGTTCCATTGACATGTAATAATTTTTACTAAACATGCCTCGATGAGCTCTATCCAATTGAATATTAATTTTTATATTTTTTAAATATTTTATATTTTCATGCGTTAGGAGAAATTTTGACTCATTCTTCATTTCTATTATTGAGTATTTTACATTAAATCTTCTTAATATCTTGGAATGCAATTTTCATGTATAATTTATCATTTCTTTAAATTTTTGGGTTTTATTTTATTTACGGTACTATGAAATTCTAATGTTCATCTGACATGACCTTTGCTTCACTTTGGTTCAAATTATCACATTTTAGTTTTATTAAATATTTATTTAATATTAAAATAATAATTTCATATTATTTATGTTTGTATTTATTTGTAATTTATAGTAATTCAAACCTAGGTTTTATTAAGACATGACAAACATTATTGAATATTTGTTGATATGCTCTATCTAATAAAATATTTGTATCTATGTTATTGATATTTTAATTTTGATGTATTTTTCATTTCTCATGAGACATTTTGATTTGTTCAAAATTTGGTGAATGATGATGTTACAATCCATCTCCTTATTACCTTCGAATACAACTTTTCTCTTTAAAATTTTGGCATTAATTTAGTTTTAGTTCAGTGAAATCGTAATCCTCATTTCATGTCAAGACCTTCATGTTATTTACTTTGGTTATATTAAATTGCTTCAATTTATGTTTTTTAAAATTTATTGTATATTTTATTAGCATTAAAAAATATAATATTCTCTATGTTTGTTTACATTTGTGATTTGTAGTAATTCCAAACAAGGTTTGATTGAGAACAGTCAAACAATATTGAACTTTTTTTGGAAAGCTCCATCTAATTAAATACTCATATTTATGTTATATAGTTTTTTTATGGCTTTAATATTTCTCTTGAGACATTTAATTCATAAAATTTTTACAACGAAAAATGTGGCGCTGAATCTCCTCAATATCTTAGCATTAAACTTTCTTATACAATTTATCTCATTTATTCTAATATTTTATTTTATTTTAGCGTGAAACTATAAAACTCTTACCCTCATCTCATGTCATTTCTATATTGCTTTGAGTTACTTGTAATACATTTCTTCAATTTATTAAATTTTAGCTTTATTATATGTTCACATAGTAATAAAATAAAAAATTATTATTACTTATGTATATTAAAATTATTAATTTACCTAAATTTTAAATGAGATTATATTGACATAAGACAAATGGCATCATACTCATCTTAGTCAGCTTAATTAAATTAAAATTTAATTTTTATATATTTAATTTCTTAATTTCCATTATTTTGGCATGCTTTAGAAGACATTTTGCACACCTTCTTATGTGATAGAGAATGTCATAAACGTTCTCCTTAGTATCTTGGAATGCAACTTTCCTTTAAACTTTATATCATTTCCTTCAAATTATTTAATTTTTATTTATTTATACAATTACGAAGCACTAAGTTTTCTTATGTGCTACCTTTACATCATTATGATTAAATATGTTACATTACTTCAATTTATGAAGTTTTAGAACCACTATATATTTACATAATTTTAAAATTTTAATCTATTATTATTTTTTTTATTTATTGTTATAATTTGTAGTAATTTTGAATGAGATCTTGTTAAGAAAAAACAAATATCATTAGATACATCATCCTTTTCTCTATCTTCTTAATTATTCATTTCAATATTTTTAAATATTTTTTCTTTGTCATAGTTTATGACATATTACAATTTGGCCTAATTTAATAATAAAGGATGTTAGACCCAATCATCAAACCAACTCTACGGATAATACTCTCATATAATTTATCTTACTTCTCAAAAGTTATTTGATTTACCTATATTATAATGTAATTTTAAATCTTCTCCTTTCTAGCAATTACATTACTTTTATATGATCAAATAACATTACTTCAATATATGCCATTTTTTAATTAATATATATCTACTTAACATTGAATTAAAAATTTATTCTTATTTATGCTTATTTACTTTTATAATTTCTAGCACCTAGTAATGAGTTTCAAACATGCCGAAAGAGATATCGTTGTACTACTCTCTATGATATTATTCCAATTGAATTTTTATTTTTATAATTTAAAATATTTTATTTTCTATTAATTTTATGTACTTTCATAACATTATGATTTATACATAACTTGATGAACGAGAATGTTATAATAGATCTCCTAAATTTTTTATAATGTTACTCTTGTGTATACTTTATAATTTTCTTAAATATGTTTGTTTTATTTTGTTATACTAATATGAAATTCTTATTCTCATCTTATGTGACCTTCACAACATTTTAATTTTGGAATATTAATATGCTCTACCTTATCTCGTTTAGCTCTATAATGTATTTCTTTAACATTTAAAAAATATTTATCATTATAAATGTTTATAATTCTTGCTAACTCCAAACAGGGCCTAGTGAAGACTAATCAGATTTCATTTGACTTGAATTGATCAGCTCAACCAATTAAATATTTGTTTTTAAATATTAAATATTTTATGTTTGATGGCTTTCATAATTTTCACAAGACATTTTGAGTTGTATCAAATTTAATGGTCAAGGATGGTGCACTCAAGCTCTTAATATCTTTTAACAATAGTTTCCTATATAATTTATCATATTTCCTCAAAAGTTTTGAATTAATTTTGTTATTTTACTGTAAAACTCTTGTTATCCAGTCATATGAATTTAATAATGCATTGATTTGGTTAAAATAGATTCTTGAATATATCTTATTTTTTTTATTAGGTATATTTTTTATAATAACAAAAAATTTATTGTTATTGATCCATAGTTTTTCTAGTAAATTTCATAAATTAAAAATTATGTTTGATTGAGATGAAATAATTGTCATTGGTCCCATGTCCATGTGCTTTATTAATTTAAAAATAATTTCATATATTTCTAAAAAAAAAATTTTCCGTTATTTTCTCATCATTAATGAATGATTTTAATACAAACTTTATTTTATGATCAAGGATGTCACAAATAAAATACTCGGTATCTTGCAAGTTGCATTCCCAAAAATTTATCTCTTCAAATATTTCTCTTGGGCAACCTCCACGTCATTTTTGTTTGCTTATATAACAAGTCTTTAATTTATCAAATTTTACTTTACTATATATTTACTAAAATTTAAATTATGTTCAATTAATATTTATACTTATTTACTATGGTACTTCTCAATAATTCAAAATGAGGCCTCATTAAGATGCAATAAATGTTGTTAAGCTCATCTTGATTGCCTTTATAGAATTAAATATCCATTTCTACATTTTTAGATATTTATTTTCTATTTCTTTGGCTACAGGACGAGATGTATTGATCCTTAGCTAATTGGATGATAAAGTATATTCCACTTGTTCTCTTTCATTTTTAAATGCAATTTTACTAAACAATCTATCTCATTTTTTCAAAAGTTTCACTTTGAATGTGTTATATGACATAGAAACACTTTTTCTCCTCTCATACGTCCTTTTCAACACATTAATTTGGTTATATTATATAGTCTTAATTAATTTTCTTCTAATTTATTTAAATATTTAATATAACATATTATTTTTATTTAAGCCTCTTTGATTTGTTAATTTGAATTAATTCCAGTTAAGGTTTGCTCGAGATGAAGCAAACGTCATGAAACTCAACACAAATGACTCTCTCAAATCAAATGTTCATTTATATATTTTTGAAACTACTTTTTCAAAAGATTTGGCATACTTTAAAAGATATTTTAATTTGTGCTGAAATTGACAATGAAGGATATTATTACACAAGATTCATTTAGTATCTTGGAATGCTACTTCCATATACAATTTACCTTGACACTTTAGATTTTATGATTCCTTTGTTAAATTGCTATACAACACAAAGTCTCCTCCCATGTGACTTTTATATTGCTTTGAATTTGTTGTATTATATGACATCAATTTATCTAATTTTAGTTTTATTATTCATTTACTTAATATTAAAATAAAAATTTATTTTTATTTATGCTTATTTAGTTTTTTAACATTTTCTAATTCTAATCAGTGGTTGATTGAGATGAAACAAATATTATTAGACTCATCTCGAAGAGCTCTATGTAATTAAATATTAACTTTTTATATTTTTTTTCTTATTATGTTATTTTATATGACTTTAACATTAATTACAAGAAAGTTTTATTTGGACCTAATTTGCTGATTGAAGTTGTTATACTCAATGTGTCAAGTATCTTTGAATAGAATTTTCTCACAAAAATTAGCTCACTTCATGAAATATTTCCAAATGATTTCATTATATTATTGTAAAACTTAAATTGTACTCTCATGTGCCCATTCCATCAATTTTGTTTGGTTATATTATATTACTTAATTTATCTCATTTCAAGTTTATTACATTTTTGATAGTTTAAAAATAAAAAAATTATTATTTTTAAAGCTTATTTATAATGGCAATCAGCAATAGTTCCAAATGATGTCCAATCTAAGTAAAACACTTTTCTTTGGACTTGTATAGAGGAGCTCAATCAAATTAAATATTCATTTGCAAATGTTTAAATTTTTTTATGATTTTCAAAAACTTTATGAAGTTTTTCTATTCATATCAAATTTAATAGTCGACAATTTCTCACTAGATCTTATAGGTGTTTTAGAACACAATTATTACAAATAGTTTAACTCATTTCCTAAAATACCTGTCTTTATTTTTTTAATTGTGTTACATTACTAAGAAACTCTTTTTGTCCTATTGTATGACATCTTCATCACTTTCATTTGGTTATATTACATTTCTTTAGTTGAACTCAGTTTTTATTTAATATATAAAATTTTGTAGTCTTAAAAAATAATTTGTTTGTTTTTCATGTTTTTTGGTGATTCATAGTATTAATAAAGAAAGTTCAATGAGTGTGAAACAAAAGATGTTTGACTCATATCGATAGGCTCTATAAAATTATAATTTACTTCTAAATTTTTAGATTTGTTGTTTAAAAACTTTTTTTTGCTTTACGAGAAATTTTAATTCATATCTCATTTAATGATCAAGAATATTCTAAATCAATTTAGTGTCTTGAAATGTAACTTTAAAAGACAATTTATCTAACTTCTTTAATTTTATGCTTTGATATAACTACATTACTAAGAAACTCTAATTTTCTCTTATATGACCTTTACAACTATATGGTTACATTACATTGCTCTAGTTTACATCATGTTAGCTTCAATTTTTATTTACATAAATTTGAAATAGTAATTTAATATTATTTTGTTCTTATTTACTTCGGAAATTTGTGGCATTTCAAAACGTGGTCTAATTGAGATGACAAAAAACATTGTTGGAGTCATCATGATACGCTCTATCAAATTAAATTTTTAATTTTTTTATTTTGAAATATTTTATTTTTATGGCTTTGGCATCCATTTAAAAGAAATTTGATTTCCACAAAGTGGCATTTAAGGCATTTCTTTCAATCTCCCTAGTATCTCAGAATGCCATATTTCCATATAATTTATCAGATTTCTCTAGATTTTTTGTTTTGATTTAGACTTATTATTATGTTATTCTAAATATTTTATTAAAAAAACCTTTTCACTACTTTGATTTGGTTATATTATAGTACTTCATTTCCAGCCTTTTTTATATTAATTCATATTTATTTAAATAATAGATAATAATAAATTAGTATGCTTCATTTTAAAATTCATAGTAACTGAAATAAGACTTGATTAAGACAGGATGAATATCGTTAGACTAGATTTTATGAGTTCAATGCAATTAAAAATTAATCTCAAAGTTTTGAAATATTATATTTTTTGCACCTTTGGCACACATTATGTGTTTTTTTATCACAAATAATGTCCAATCAAAATGAAATAAATATCATTAAGCTTGTCTTAGTAAGCTCTATCTAACTAGAAATTTATTTTTATTTTCCTACATGTTAATTCTTTTAGGTTTTTCAAGCTTTATGACTCATTTAAGTTTTATTATCATAGATATTGTAATCAAAGTCCTTACTACATAAAAATGTAACTTTCTCATACAATTGTCAACATGTTATATTAATATGAATTTACAACTCTCCTATAGTGTGTCGTTTACATTATTTTTTTTATAATAATACATCCATTTTTTCATTTGTGCTTTATTATACATTCATAATAATAAAATGTTTAATTTATTATTACTATTCTTATTTAATTTGGTATTTTTTGGAAAATACTAACTTGGTTTTACTGAGATGAACAAATTTCATTTAACTAATCGTGAAGAGCACTATCCAATTAAAACTTAATTTCAATATTTTTTTGACTTTTTTTATTTTTTCTTATAATTTGTTATGTTTTGTAAGCAATTTTGATGAATTCTTTACTCCATGTGTAGGATGTTATGTTTTATATCCTTAAGCATTTAAAATTTAACTTTCTCAAACAACAAAACTCATTTTTCAAATTTTTTTTACTTTTATTTGTTTATATAACTTTGAAATACTATTTCCATTCTTACATCACCTTTGCATTGCTTTGATTTGTGTATATTATATTTCTTAAATATATCAAATTTTTATTTTTAATACATATATAACTAATATTAAATAAATAATTTATTAATATTTAGTCTTTATTTATTTTTGTGATTCATAATAATTAAAAATAAGATCTCACCAAGACAAAACAAACATTGTTTGAGATGACTCGAGAAACTTTATCCAGCTATAAATACTTTTGTATATTTAAAAATATTCCATTTTCAATGGTTTTGATGTGATTAACAAGACATTTGATTAGTTTTTGACTAGACGATAATTGATGCAATACTTAATGTACTAAGAATTATGGAATGCAACTTTCCTATTTTATTTATCCCATTTGCTTAAATTTTTTCTATCTTTACTATATTACTATGAAAGTCTAAATCTCTCCTTAAGTAAGCTTTTTATCAATTTGATTTGGTTATATTACTTTTTTGAATTTTAACTTATATCTAGTTTAATATATAATTACTTTGTATTAAGATAATAATTTTAGCTTAAGTCTAGTTAATTGTTGTTTACTATGATAATAAGTAGTAACTTAAAGAGAGGTCTAATCAAGTGAATAATGATTATTGTAATCTTATCTTTTAGTTTTATCAAATTAATTATTTATTTTAATATTTTTTCATATTTTATTGAAAATGGCTCCAGAAATCTTTCCTAAAGATTTTGATTCATACCTCACTTTATGATTGATGTTGTTAAGCTCAATCGCTTTAGTATCTTTAATTGCAACTCTATTATTTAAAATATCTTATTTCTCTAATTATTTGATATTTTCATGAGCTTGGTTTTGCTATATTTCGTTTCGTCAATTAACTTTTTTTTAATTTTATTATATATTTTCAAAATATTAAAATAATAATTTTAATATTATTTATCCTTATTTACTTAGGTAATTTAGAGTAATTCAAGTCAAGATAAAATACACATTCTTGGAATCAACTCAATAATCTCCATCTAATTAAATATTTTATTTTTTATGACATTTGTGTACTTTATGAGACTTATTTTTCATACCTAATCAGATAATTTAGGAACCTACTTTTGGTCACCTTAGCTTCATAAAATGTAAGTTTCATACATAGTTTACTCCAACTATTCAAATCTTTAGTTTTTTTTTTGTTATATTACTATGTAACTCGGAATATCCTTGTTTGTGACCAATTTTATAGATTTGATAATAATATATTGTGGTTCTTCAACATTAAAATAATAATTTGTTATTGTTAGTTATTTATATTTACATTTCTAATTTGTAGTAATTTATAAGGTGGTTTGATTGAGATCAAGCAAATGTCATTGGACACCTCTCGACAAGCTTTAAGGAATCAAATATTCTTTTCTATATTTTGAAAGATTTTATCTTTTTGTCGTTTTGGAATTCTTTATGAGACTTTTTGATTCATTCCTAATTTAATGAATGATATTGTTATACTCAATCTATTTAATCACTTTAAGAACAACTTTGTTATACAATTTGATAATATTTCAAATTTTTTGCTTTGTTTGTGTTGCATTACATTATGTCAATTTATCTAATATAGTTTAACATATATCCTGTTAATATTAAAATAATAATCTATTTCTATTTAGGCTTAAGTACTTCAGTAGTTCATAATAATTATCAGTGAGCTTTAATAAAAACAAAACAAATGTCATCTTTATAAGCTTTATCTAATCAAATATTTATTGTTATATTTTTATATCGTTTTTTGTAGGGTTTTGGCATTGTTTAAAAGAAAATATGATTATTATCTTATTTATTAATTAAGAATTTTTCACTCTATCTTCTTAACATATTTAATTAGAATCCAACTTTTAGATATTATCTATTTAATTTTGTCAAATTTTTTATTTTGATTTGGTTATAACACAATGTTGCTCTAAATGACCTTTCATATGATAGTTACATAATATTGCTTTGGTTGTATTAAATTGATTCAAATTGTCTAATGTTTTACATTAAAATATATCTTAACTTTAAAATATAATTTCTTAATATTAAAATAGTAATATATTATTATTGATGCTTATTTAAATTTATATTTCATAACAATTCTAAATGAGATCTAATGTAGATGAAACATATATTATTTGACCTTAAAGAATGAGCTGCCTTCAATTAAATATTTATTTCTATATTTATGGATATTTATTTCTCTGTGATGCTCGCTAGCATTATGCAAGATCATGGTTCATACTAGAGTTCATGAATAAGGATGTTACACAAGACCTTCTTAGTGCCATTGGATGCAACTTTCTTCTATAATTTATCCCAATTGTTCAACTTTTTTTTCTTTCATTTAGTTATATTACTTAGAAACACTAATTCACATCTCATGTGATCTTTCTATCACTATGACTTAATTATATTACATTGCTTTAATTTATATTATTATAGCTCTAATATATATTTATTCACTACTAAAAGAATAATTTGTTAAATTTTATACTTATTTACTTTCGTAATTTATAATAATTAAGGACAAGCTTTGATCACGAACAAACAAACATCATTGGAGTTTTATTAGGTAGTCATATTAATTTAAAAATTCATTTTTATAGTTTTGAATATTTTATTCCCTATGTTTTGGCACACTTCATGTGGCTGTTTCTTTACCTAATTTGATGATTGACGATTTTACACTGAATCTCTTTAATATCTTTGAAGGAAATGTTTTCATATAATTTATCCATTATTTTTAATTTAGGCATTGATTTTGTTATATTACTATACATGTCTAAATGTTCTCAAATGTGACCTTTACAAACCTTTGATTAGAATACAATATCTTGTTTTTATTTATCTATTATAAGATTTAGTATTTATATTCTTAATATTTAGATAATATTTATTATATTTATGCTTATTTACCATTAAAAGTAAATATAATTTTAGAGTAGGTCCGATTGAAATGTAACAAACATTTTTAGACTTATCTCTATGACTACAAAATTAAATATTCATTTTTACATTTTAAAATATTGTTGCAAACTTTGTGATGCATTTTAATTCAAACAAGATTCATTGATTCATGGGTTACACTCGATCTTCTTTCTCTTTTAATCTTTCACACAATACTGTATCTCTTTTCTTTACATTTCTTGCTTTTTTTATGGTAATGTTTAATTATAAATCTCTGCAGCTATTAATTTTAAATTACTTCATTTTTCTACATTATATTACATCAATTTATCTTATGTTAGTTTTAATGTATGTTTACATAATATTAAAATAATAATGTATTATTTGTTTCTTAACTTTAGTAAACAATATTAATTCATAATGTGGTCTGATCAAGATGAAAAAAAAAATTTTTCAATTTTTTTTATTGAACTCTATATTATTGAATATTCATTTCTATGTTTTTAAATATTTTATTTACCTATATCTTTAAAAAGTTTAAAAGTAATTTAGATTAGAACCCAATGTGATAATATAAGATGTTACACTTCATTTCTTTTTTATGTTCAGTAACTTATAATAGTACTTTCCCTCATAGTTTGTCATTTCTACAAAATTCTTTTCGATTTCATTATATCACCAGCTTTAAATCACAACTCATGTGATATTTATATTGATTTACTTTTGTTATATTATAATGCTTCAATTTGTCTCACTTTATCTTTAATTTATACTTTCTTGGTATGAAATTCTTAAATAATTTCTATTTATTCTTATTTACTATGGTTATTCATACTAATTCCAAATAATTTCTAACTAACATAAGATAAATATCATTAGGCTAGTCTCTTTGAGTAGAATCTAATTAAATATTTTATTTCTGGCATTTTCATATGCATTACAAAACGTTTTGATTTTGTGATGAAGGATGTTGTATATGATCTGCTTAAAATCAAGGAATGAAACTTCCTCAAATAATTTATCATATTTTTAACTATTTGTTTGCTTTGATTTAATTATTCTAATATTAACCATAATTCTCATTTCGTGTCTCTTTTACATTATTTCTATTTGGATATAATACATTGCTTCAATTTGTTTCATTTAATCTTTAATATATATTAAAAAAATAATAAATTAATAATTTATCAACACTTATGGTTTCTTACATCAGTTATATTTAGTGAATATAAGAGTAGTTTGATAGAGATGAAATAAATTTCAAATTATTGGACATGTTGAGCTCCATCTAATTAAATATTATCTTTTATATTTTTTAAATTTTTTTAGCTTTTATTATTTTGGTAAGCTTTATGAGAAATTTTTATTTAGATCAAATTTAATGATGTAGGATGTTACACTTGATCACCATAGTATCTTGGAATATAACTTTCCTATATCATAAAACTCATTTCTTAAAATTCTTTTCCATTGATTTGCTTATATTAATATCAAACACAAACTCTATTCTAATATGACCTTTACATAGCTTTGTTTTGGTTATATAAAATTTCTTCAATCTGTATCATTTTAGATTTAATATATGTTTACTTGAAATTGAAAAACAATTTACAATTAGATGTGTTTGTTTATTTTTGTTATTTTCAATAATAATAATAAGGGTAGATAAAAAAAATATCATTGTATTGGTCTCCATTAGGTCTATTGAATTAAAATAATTTTGTATATTTTTAAATATTCATATGACTCACCTTTACATTTCTTTAATTTTGTTATTTTACTTTATTTCCGTTTAAATCATTTCATTATTAACATATATTGAATTTTTATTAAAATAAAATTCTTTATTATTATTACTTATTTAATTTTGAAACTAATAAAAATTCAATGCAAGGTTTGATCAAGGTCAGATAGTCATCGTTAAACTCCACTCAAAGGGCCCTATCGATTTAAACACTTATTTAAAAAATTTTTCATATATTTTTATCTTTGGCATTGGCAATTTATATGGAATTTTGATTCATGCCATATATGCTGATGAGGATGCTACACTCAATCTTTTTAGTGTGTTATATTACAACTTTCGTTTATAGTTTATCTCATTTCTCCAACTATCCAACCTCCACATCACTTCAAATTTATTGCATTTCTTTGTTTCAATTTATCTCATTTCTACTTTATTGCATATTTTCTTAATAATTTATTTAGTCATACTTATTTACTTTGTTAATCAACAATGCTTTATATGGAATTTTGATTCATGCCATATATGGTGATGAGGATGCTACACTCAATCTTTTCAGTGTGTTATATTACAACTTTCCTTTATAGTTTATCTCATTTCTCCAACTATCCAACCTCCACATCACTTCAAATTTATTGCATTTCTTTGTTTCAATTTATCTCATTTCTACTTTATTGCATATTTTTTTAATGTTTTTATAATAATTTATTTAGTCATACTTATTTACTTTGTTAATCAACAATAATTCTAGTCAAGATTGAATAAACATTATTAGACTCATCTAAATAAGCTTTACCAATAAATATTCATTTTCATATTAATAAATATTTAATTTTCAATTGCTTTTATGTGTTTTATGAGATATTTTAATTCATACTAGATTTGACTATTGAGGACTTTATGCTGAAACTCCTCAACATCATAGAATCCAACTTTTTTATCATTTACTAAATGTTTTTAAATATTTAACATTAATTTGCTCAAGTTACTACTTATATCCTCTCATGTGACCTTTTTCACAACTTTCATTTTGTTATTTTATATTTCTCTAATTATTCTTATTCAATCTTTAGCATATAATGTTTAAATATTGAAGTAATAATTTATTATTTTTTGCATATTTACTTCGATAATTAGAAGTAATTCCTAGCAAGTTTTGATATGCATGAAATAAACATTATTGGTCAACACTTGAAAAGTTATATAGAATTAAATGTTATTTTTCATATTCCAAAATATTTCATTTTTTTCGTGCATTATGAGACATTTTGCTTTCCACTTAATTTCTCAAATAAGGATGTTGCACAGTGTCTCTTTAATCCCTTGGAGAACAACTTTGTCACATAATTTGTAAAATTTGTAAAATTTTTTCTTTTTTTGTTTTATTATATTTTCTCAATTTAAATAATTTAAATTGTAATATTATTTTAATAAATAGTGAAATACATTTTTTTATTATTTAAGCTAATATATTTTGATAATTAATCATAATTCCAAATTACATTCCATCAAGATGAAACAAATGTCGTTGGAGACATCTTGATGAGTCCTATCGAATTAAATTTTAATTATTATATATTTATATATATTATTTTCTATAATTTACTATTGTTTAAAAGATATTCTAATTAATAAAAGATTTTATAATGAAAGATATTTCACTTAATCTTTTTAGCATCTTTAGCATCTTAGAACGCATCATTCCTCTAAAATTTGTTTAATTTCTTCAATATTTTTTTAATTTTGTTATACCACGCTATAATTGTAAATAACTTCTCATGTTAGCTTCACATTAGTTCAATTTGGATAAATTTAGTTGCCCCGTTTTATTTCATTTTTAATTTAAAATATATTTCAAGAGTAAAATATAATTACTTAAGAAAAATAATAATTTGTTACAATTTATGCTCATTTTAATTTTTAATTAGTAGTAATCTTATATGTGATTCAGTCAAGATTAAATAGACTTCATTTGTCTTACAATCATTAGCTCTTTGTAATTATACTCAACATTCTTTGTTTCTTGGAATACAATTTCTAAAATTTGTCCAATTTCCTTAAATTTGTTTCCCTTTACTTTATCTTATTACTATAAAACTCTAATGTGAAAATCATGTGACCCTAACATTACTATGATTTTATAATATTACATTGCTTCAATTTAACTTTCTATAACTTTAAAGTATATTTATTTAAAATTTAAATTTTTAGCGTTATTAATTTCAATAATTTGTAGTAATTTGAAATGAGACTTGATTAAGATGAAATAATATCATTAGATTAGTCTTGACTAATTCTATACAATTAAAAAATTATTTAGATATTTTTAAAAAAATTATATTTTGTGGATTTTAGCACACCTTACTAGAAATTTTTGTTTGTACATAATCTAATGATCGAGGATGTTGCCTTAATTCTCCTCATTATCATAGAATAACACTTTCTTGTATAATATTATAATTTTTCAAATTGTTAGCTTTTATTTTGTCATATTACTAAAAAACCATTAATCTATTTTTATATAACCTTTATAATGCTTTCATTTGTTGCATTAATTTTCTTTAATATATCTTATTTTTGCATTTGGAAAATACTTAAAATTAAGATATTTTATTTCTACTAGTTTTGGTTATTTGAAATAGTTATTCATTGAAGTCAATAAGAAAATTGATCAAGATGAAAGAGAATGTTGTTGTATTAGCCTAAACTAGCTTTATCAAATTAAATATTGATTTTTTATTTTTAAAATAGCATATTATCAATTTTTTTTTGCACTCTTCTTAAGTATTTTTATTTCAGACTTGATTTAATGAACGATGTTACACTTGATCTTGTTATTATCTTAAAGTCTAGCTTTCTAAAATAATTTACTTTACTTATTTAGCTTTTCACTTTGATTTAATTATATTATATTTTTAATCGTAGCAGATTCGATGGTTAAAGATGCTACCCTTGATCTCCTTAGCATTGTTAGTGCCACTTTCTTGTATAGTTTATCTTCTTTGTATAAATATTTTGCATTAATTTTGTTATTTTCCTATGAAACTTTTGTTGTCCTCTCATGCAACCTTTATAATACTTTGATTTAGATGTAATAAATTTATTCAATTTATCTATTTTTTTTATATATTTATTTAACAATAAAATAGTAATTTTTTTAATTATTTATTGTTATTTACATATTAATTTGTAATAATTCCAAACTATGTCTCATCAAGATGACATAATCGTCACTTGACCTATGTTGACAAGCTTTATCAATTTATGTATTGATTTCTATATTTTTAAATATTTTATTTTCCATTATTTTGGCATCCTTTGTAGGATATTTTGCTTCAAATCTTGCTTCGACGATTGAGGATTATATACGTGATCTAATTTCATCCTTAGAATATAACTTTTTTACATAAGTTAAGTTATTTTTGAAGATATTCCTCATTCATTTTCTTATATTGCCATGGAGAACTAATTTTCCTCTCGTGCAACCTTTTTGCCATTGTGGTTTGATAAGATAATTTTTTTTAATTTTTTAAATTTTACCAATATTAATTATTGAAATAAAATAAAAATAATAACTTATTATTCTTTAGGTTTATCTCTTATGGTTTTTATTAATAATTCCAAAATGAGGTCTCATCAAGATAAAATAAACATTATATAGATTTATCTTAACAAAATCTATAGAATTTGATAATAATTTTTATATTTTAAAATATTTGTTTTCTATTCTTTACCTTACTTTATAAAACATTTAGATCCATAGCTAATTGGACTATTAAGGATATTATACTCGACACTTACATATTATTTATTACAACTTCCCCAAATTATTTTTCCCATTTCTTAAACTTTTTTGCTTCATTTTTGCTATAATACCATGGAACTCTTTTTATCCTCTTATGCTTGATTTGCATTGCTTTGATTTAGTTGTCTTACATTACTTTAACTACACTTATTTTTAACATTACTATATATTTAATATAATAATTCTTTTGTTTATGAATTCTTAATTTTTTAATTTTAAGAAATTCCAAATGTGTTTGATTGATATGACACAAATGTCACCAGAGTCAATTCGAATAGCACTATCAAATTTAATATTCATTTCTATATTTTCTAGATGTTTTTTTTTGCATGGTTTAGAATATATTTTAATGAATGTTTGATTATAATATCAAGGATGTTACACATGATCTCTTTGATATCGTACAATATAGTTTCCACTAATAATTTATCTCATCACTTAAGAGTTTTTAATTTTTATTTGTTTTTTAGCTTTATAACACCATATTTAATTTCGTATGACTTTTACTTCTCTATTATTTTACTATGTTATATTGCTTCAATTTATCAAATTTTTAGTTTTAATTTTGTAATTTAGTGTAATTCAAATTAATGGATGATAGAGAGGATAAATATCATTAGAATCATTTAAACAAGCATTATTTTTTAAGTATTAATTTGTTTACATATGCTTCAAATGTTTTATTTTAAATTGCATGGACATGCTTTGGGAGAAGTTCTTTTCATATCAAATTTTACAATTATTGATGTCGCACAAAATTTACCATATATCTTTGAATACATTATTCTGACAAAGACTCTCATTTTCTCTAGTGTTTCCCATTCAGTTGGCTATACTGTTTTGAAGCTTTTATTATACTCTAGTGTGAGCCTTATATTTTTTTCATTTGGTTATATTAAATTACTTCAATTTTTTTAATTTTTATTTCATTACATATTTTCAAAATTTTAAAATAATAATTTATGATTATATATGCTTATTTACTTTGGTAATTCATAGTAATTCCAATTGAAGTCTCATTTAGATAAATTTTTTTATTTGACTTGTATGGAAGAGCATGATCTAATAAAATATTTAATTAAATTTTTTTAAATATAGTACTTTTTGACAACTTTTACAAGTTATTTTTTTTCATATCTAATTTAACGATTAAGGATTTCACACTTGATCGACTGAAAATCTTATAATGGGCCAGTCACATCAAATTGCACATACTTCATTAAATGTTTTCCGTTAATTTTAATATATTTCATCCAAACAATTTGATTTGGTAATATTATGTTGCTTCAATTTGACTGATATTTATTTTATTATTATTTTCCTTAATATTAAAAAATAAAATTAGATTTTTTTCTTATTATTTTTGTGATTTATAGTATTTTGGAGCAAGGTTCAATAAAGGTATAACAAATATTATTTAACTCATCTCAAATAACTCTATCAAATTAAGTTTTCATTTGTTAACTTTTTGATCTATTCTTTGTAATTTTTGCTTGCTTAATGAGACCATTTTGATTTGTTTCTAGTAAAATTCATCTTATTTTTTCAAGATTTTTCCTCTGATATGGTTATGTTACTAAGAGACACTAATTGTACATTTGTGTGACCTTTGCATTGATTTCATATAATTAAAATACATTATATCAATTTATCACATTTCAGATTTAAGTTTTCTTTAATTGATATTTAAATTATAACTCAATATTATTGACGCTTGTTTATTTTTGTAATTTGTTGTATTTCAAAATGATGTTCAACTCATATCAAAAAATGTATTTGGACTCATTAGGACAAGCTCTATCCAATTAGTTTTTTAATTTTTTAAATATTTTTATGGCTTTTGCACCATTTAAAAGTTATCTCTATTTGCATAGATTTTAACACAGAGAATATTGCTCAAAATTACCTTAGTATTTTTGAAAGCCACATTCTTATATAGCTCATCAAAGTTCTCCAAATATATATATATGCCCATTACCTTCTTTATCTTTTCTTTTTTCCTTTTCTCGTAATTAAATCATCTCTTATCACTCACTATAATTATTTTATTATTTATTTTTCTCATATCAATTCATGTCTTTCTCTTTTGTACAATAGTTATCTCCATCTCCATTATGTCTTTTTTGGCACATTAAATTGGAATATTAAGGGAATCTGTCATTTTTCTTATTTTAATGTATAATATTTGAGATAAATATATATTTTATATTTATATTTATTATATAATTTAATTTTTTTCTTTATAAGAATGATAACATAATAGAAAACATTCCCATGTATTATTGTCCATGTTATATAAAATATTTGTTTAAATATTTTTTTATTAATTTTTTATAAAAAAAATTATGTTAGAAAATGCATAAGAAAAAGCTTTTTGTGAATGTTCGTATGTTTTATGATCTAGAAAATGCTCAAAATCGTTCATTACCTTAACGATAATAATCACACAACTATGTTTTTCTTCTTTTGTGTACATTTGTGATATTGTGTGCATTATAGCACTAGATTTCATTAGAACTCCAAAATAAAGCTTACTTTGGTAAGTGTAGTATTAGGATTGGGACCTCTTCAGAAGTTCTTTTTTTTGATATATTATTTCATAGCAATTCTTTTTTGAGTGAACAACAATTGATTATAATGACATGTTCATTATAAAAAAATTCAATTATTATAGAAGATAACTTATAATAACATGTTAACAATAACTTTATAATTTTTTGCAAACTTCTATAACATAAAATATGGCATATCATTTGATATAAAAAAATAAAAATATCAATATAATTTAATATTAAGTAAAAAAAACTTATATAACTTCTAATAAATTTGAATTAATTTATATTTATAATAATTTATTTATACTATGTATAAAACTTTTTAAATATAGTAATATTATATTATAAACTATTAGAAATTTAAAATTATATCATTAATATTTGATATTATAGATATTTATTATGAATATTAAGTTATGTAAAGGTAATATATTTTAATAATTATATTTTTAATTATTAATTTACTTTTTTAGATTTAAAATTTTATAAAATATCATAATATTAATCATCAAAATATTCTTGATGAATTTATATTATTCCTAAATAATAATAAACCTTTAATATTTTTTATATTTTATTTGCATAAAATATTTTACATGATTAATATTTTATATTTAATAAATATCATAAGTTTAATTAATAAGATATAACATTTATTTAATTATTTCTTACTCTTTTCTCTTTACCTCAATGTGTCTCACATACTCTCACTTCTTACTCTACGTTGTTACCCATTATCTTAATTAGCTCTTTAGTCTCTATCTCATTATTTTCTTCTAAGTCTTATGCTCTCCTTAATCATTCTTTACATTTTTATTTTTCTTTCCCTTTCACTTATATCTTTATTCTTTTATGTTAACTATGTTATCTCTTGTCTTGTCCTCTTTTTTAAATTTTCTCGCTTTTTTCTTTACATTTTTCCTCTCAAATTTTCTCTTATCATTATATTACTTTCTCTCAAATTACATAATAGTTATTTTTGTCTCTGTTATCTTTTTTTTAGTAAACCAATTAACTTTATTAAAGAAATCTCTAATGTTGCATAACAAAATAAATACTATTTATGTTATATATATATATATATATGGTTTGAAGAAACTTTTATAAATTTTTTGTTCGTTTATAAACAATGGCATCATCCATTACGATATATAAGAAATCATCACTTTGAAAATGCTTTACGCAGTGAAATGTCACAATTTTTCTTTTCTACATGTCCAAGTGATGGGAAACAAAGAATATCCTTTACATATCCGCCCAGTTTATCGACTTTTTCGGAAATTATAGAACGAAAAAGTTTGGACATCAGAGAGAAACTAAATGAAGATCTTTATAATATATATATATATATATATATATATATATATATATATATATATATATATATATATTATTTATAATTCTTAAATTATTAAATTAAATATTTATGAAAGCTATAACGAAATAGAAGAAAATGTAATGTTAAGATTGCTTGGTGACGGTGGTAATGGGATGAGTGACCTCTTAAAAAGTCCTCATATTTTAAATGTTTTTCTATGTTTTTTAATCAACAATAATTGATTTTAATAACATGTTGATTTTTAAAAAATTAAATTAGCATAATTGATATTTAATAATTACCATTTTAGTTAATTGTAAATAATAATTTTGTGACAATATACTTAGTTTCATGTAATAATAAATATGCAAATCATATGATGTAACAAAATAATAATTTTGATATACTTTAATATTAAGCAATAAGCATTGTCAATTATAATAAATTATATTTAATTTACATTTATAATAATATATATATATATGATGTATTTAGAATTTTTCAAATATAATAATTATATGATAAATAATGTTACAAATATAAAATTACATCAATGATGTTAAATATTTTTCTTATATATTATCTGTTTCACATCATATGAAGATAATATGTTAAACAAATTCTATTATTTACTATTTAATTAACCTTTTTAACTTTAAATATAAATTAAATAATATAATATTATTAATCAATTTATTTTTTAAAATATTTAGTCAGATTTAATTTTATTTAATCTTTTTCTAAATTTTTTTATTTTATCTTAAATTCTCAAGTTTTCTATTTGCTTATGTTATTGTTATTATCATATTTGTCACTTCATTCTTTATATTCTTATATTTTTCTTAGCCTACAACTCTTGTCTATCAATCTCTAATTTCTCATTTCTATTTTTTTAGACTATTTATTTATTCTTTTTATCTACTTTATGTTCTCTATTTTTTTCCTCTTCATTAAATCTTCTCATAAAAATCTTTTATCTCTTTTTTCCTCTCTATTTCACTTTGATCAACTTTTGGCTTTCTCTTTCTTATAAAGAAATTATCTCTTTTTCAATTCTCTTTTTTAGCTTATCAACTAATAATATTTAAGAAATGACTTATTTTGCATAGTTTAATGTATAATATTGGAGAATATAATTATATTTTTATTTATACTCAATATGTAATTTAATTTTTTATTTTAAGAAAATTATAACATAATGGAAGAAAACATTATATGTTAATATCTATATTATCAAAAATTATTATATATCTAATTTTTTATGATTTTATATAAATAACATAATAATATTAATTTATATAATGACATATATAATAATCATATATTTCAAAAGTTCATATGTTAGGTAATTTTGAAAATTTTGTAAATGCTTTATAATCTTCAACACAATAATCACACAACTATGATTTTCTTAATTGCATATGAGAATGCACAAGTATCGTAGCATTACAACTCCTTAGAACTCTAAATTGAATATTTCTTTTGGGGAGGGATATTAGGATGGGTCTCCATTTCAAATGTCTTCATTTTCCAAATACTTATTCAAATTCTTTTTTGTAATGATTGATAATTTTTTTAATATCTTAATGAAAAAAATTAAATCATTATAAAAATAATCTTTAATTGAAATTTTAGTAATTAATTATTAATAATAAATTTTAATATTATGATAAATTTGATATAATAATAAATATGACACATAATATGATATAATAAAATAATAACTTTAATAAAATTTAAAATTTGAGAAAAAAACTTAATTTAGTTTTAATAAATTACAACTAATTAAAAAATTGTAATATTATATTATAGACAATTTGATATTTAAAATTATATTGTTCATGTTTAATATTATTTATACTTATTAAATCTTAAGGAAAATAAAATAATCTATTAGAATAATTTTATTAATTATTACTTAAATAATGTTTTAAATTTTTACAATGAATAATATAATATTAATTTAATGTTCAAAATATTTTTTAAATATTTAAAATATTCTAAAATAATAACAAACCACAAATTATTTCATATATTTTATTATTATTAAATATTAGGCATAATTAATCAATTATACTCTTAAATTTTTTTATTCTTTTAGATTCACTCAAATTCCCTCTCTTTCTACTCTCTTTTATTATTATTCTTTAAGTATCTCTTCATTCTCTATGCTATTATTTTCTTGGCCTCTCTTCTCTATCTGTCTCTATTTTATCATTTCTCTCATCACTCACTATTGTTATTTCTTTCTTTAATTTGCTTTTATCAATCCATACATTTCTCTCTCTCATGTAGAATACTTATCTCCATCTTTGTTATTCCTTTTTTAGCCCATTTAATTAAAAATATTTAAGAAACCACTCATATTGTATAATTTAATATATAATATTTATGATAAATACATATTTTATTAATTATATTTCTTGAATTATTTAATTTTTATTTCTATGAATGTTGACATATTAATGAAAATCTTTGTATTAATGTCTATGCTAAAGAATAATAGTTCATATTATTTATTATTAATTTTATATAAATAAATATTTAGATTAGATATGTTGTTACATATATAAAAAGTATAAATATTTTAAGATAAGGTATACTGCAATGAAAATTAGTGTGTTAATCCAACAAAATGTGGTGAATTATTTTTTTGAGTAATGTTTTGCTAATTTTTTTATTTTATTTATTTTCAAAAATTAGTTGCAAAAATAATTTTATTTTTATATAAAAGTTTGATTTAGAAATATAGAAATTTATATTTTTAATGATTAAAAAAGATTGAAATGGCACAACAAAATTCTTATGGGATTCAATTCAAACAAGAACTAAGTCCATGCTGAATAGAGATAAAATACTCCAGAAGTCTAAGGATTACACCTTTAGATTTTTTCTTAAGGCTCATCGTTAACCTACTAGCCTTTGCATGTTGAAGTATAACCAATGCATTTATTATCAAAACTCTAACTTTTTGTGTGGTAGATAAAATAAAATTTAGTCTTTCATAAATGTTGGGCAACCCAACCCAAAAAGAAAGACAAAAATACAGTAGGGAATAAATTTTTGATAAAATTATAAAAGTATTTTGATGCATATTGATGAATATAAAAAATTTTAGGACCTCATAATTATGAAAATAATTGAGAAAATTATAGGATAAAAAAATAAGTTTAGTTGAAAATTTTTTTAATTTCAAGTAATCTTCAATCGTAGGTGCCATTATACAAAAGTTAGTACAATATTGTGTAGTCTTCTTTGAGATGTTAAATTCTTATTCCAGTTTTTTTGCCATTTCATTAACAATGGTAACATATTTGTAAAAAAAGTTTTCTCATAGTTGTTAAAAAGTGAGTGAAAAATATCATGAAAGTAGCTTCAAAAAGCTTAAGAAGGCCTTAAAACTTTCCTCTAAAATGGCTACTAAAATGGCCTAATAATGACAACTTATTTCACTACTTTTTAGGATTGAATTGAGCTTTTGGATTAGCATAGTAGAGAACACAACCATCTAAAGAAAGGCTAAAAGGGTGGATGAGTTCATGACGAATAGAAAACCTAGATTTTTTGGGCCAACAGATAAAGTCTGATGAGAACTAGATCATTTGATTAGTTAAAGATAAAATCAAGATTAGATTTGGATCATAGGTTTCATATAAGAGAGAAGGTCATGATCCAATCGGCTTTTGAAATTTATGGCTCCATTGATTAAGATCCCTTTTAATGGCAGAGGCAAAATCCGTTACGCAATCATAAAAATGCTTGATTAGAAGAAGTTTAGTGCTACCAACTTTGGATGTAGATTTTCACAGTGTGCATAGTCCTACATTGTTGGAGCACAAAACTTTTGGTTTTCATAAGCGTTCATTTGGGCATAACTTGCAAACCTAATATCAACAAGCTCTGAAATTATGTTCTTGTGTTCTAATCTTTTAGGTAGACTCGTATTGTACTTGTTTAACTGGGATGAACCAATAAGATAATTATATCTAGTACAAACTCATCCCAATTTGATAAAATGCTTATGCTCTACCTTAGACTCAACCTCAAAATTTTGCATTTAAGAGTAGCTTTTGTTGTTGCATGAAATAATTATTATTTTGATGTAATCAATATTTAAAAGTAAACCAAATAGAGGAATTTACAAAATTGAAAAGTTCTTATGCTTGAGCTTAGGCTCGGCATAAGACTTTTGCAATTGGCCACAACTTGGGATGTTGCATAAAATTTTTTTACTTAATTACGGAAATTTTAATAGAGTTATTCTTTATGTAATCAAAATTTAATAACAAAGCAAATATAAAACTTGTGAAAAATATGAAATTTGATTAAACCATTTAAGGAATGATCCAAAAATAGAATGATATTAAATTAATGAATGATTTATGTAGGATTTTAACCAATAAAAAATAAAGAGATACAAAAATTTAATCATATTCAGAAGCTCGGGATGACTCAAAAATTAAATGCTTGAACATGATTTTAAATTGATAAAAAAAGAGAGTGCCTTAAAATCAATAAACTAACTTTTTGTTTCTCAATAAAATAAAACCATATCAAAGTTTAAGTGTGTCTTATGTCTATGAAATTTTTTAAAGACAACAAGGTGCTTTGAAGATAAATATTTAATAAATTCAAAATGCATACCTTGTTATGTAAACCCATTTTATACTAAACATGCCCATTAGAATGTAATGCTAAATAAGTAAGGCTTGTTTCGTTAAATAAAAAGAGTGACCTAAAGCACAAGTTTGACAATTTAGAAAATTTTAGAAATAGTACATTATCTATGAAACAATAACTACACAACTACAATTCATTGTCATTTATATGCATGTTAGACCACATGAGTATTATAGCACATAATCTCATTATAACTCCAAAGTTAAGCATGCCAGGGTGAGAGTAGTGTTGTGATTAGTGACCTCTTTAGATATCCTTATGTTCTAACAACTATTTCTTAGAATTTTTTTTCCAAATGAATGAAAAATTCTTTTAATAACATGTTAATGGTAAAAAATTAAATTATTCTGAATGATAGTTTTTATAATTAAAATTTTTAACTTTATAAAAATTATAAATACGTTACATCATTTGATATAATAGGACAATTATTTTTTAATAATATCAAGTAAAATAAATTATATTAATTATAATAAACTAGAACCAATTTATTTTTATAATTATATATGTGTTATTTGTTGAATTTTTTAAATATATTAATATTATATTATAAAATTAAAAAAACCTAAATTTATATCATTAATTTGAAATATTATTTATATTTATTATCTATATTATATCATGTAGAGATAACATATTAGAATAACTATGTTGTTTATTACTTATTTAATTATTTTTAATTTTTTATCCTTAAAAATTACATTAAATTAATAGTTAAAATATTCATTAAATAATTTTAATAATTTAAAATAATAATAAATCTCTAATATGTTTTTTAATTTTATAATTTAGAATTATTATACTTTATTAATTTAGTATATTTAATAAAGATTATAATTTTAATGATTAAGAATTAACTTTTATTTAATTATTTATCACATGTTTTTCTATTAGCTTAATGTCTCTCACACTCTAAATTTTTGTCCTCTCCTATTATCATTCCTTATTTGTTTGTTCGTTCTCTATCTT
Organism: Vanilla planifolia; assembly: GCA_023846275.1. Lineage (NCBI taxonomy): Eukaryota > Viridiplantae > Streptophyta > Magnoliopsida > Asparagales > Orchidaceae > Vanilla > Vanilla planifolia. Next base: position 562,140 of record JAIUJO010000288.1, read on the forward strand.
CTTCCAACTTCTTGACATCTTGCTTTGTTAGATCATTATTCACTTTCTTGTATCATTATCTTTCACTTATTTATTTATTCCCTCTATCTCCTCTATGATCTCTTCTTTTCCCACTTCATTAAATAAATTCTCATCTTACACTATTACTATTTTTCTCTGTATTTTCCTCTTATTAATCCATGACTTTCTCCCTCTTATAGAACTATTATCTTTATTTTTATTACCCTTTTTCAAGCGATCAATTAATAGTATTTGTAAAATCCATTATATTGTGCACTTTAATATATAATATTTATGAAGAATATGTATTATGTAAGTTATATTTGTTATTTTTTTTATTTTTTAATTTATAAAAATTTAACTTTTATTAAATTATCTACTTCATTTTTTCCTCTATATCCTATGCTCTCTTATATTTTCTCACTTCCTAATAACTCCTATAATCCCCTTATTTATCTCTTCATTAATAATCTTCTCATATTTTTCTTCATTTCCAACACTCCTCTAACAATCTTTGCTTTCTCATTTCTATTTTCCTTTTGCTTTTTTCTTCTCTTTATCTCCTCTATATTCTCTTTTTTTCCTCTTTAATAAATCAACTCTTATCAATCTCTATTACAATTTAGCCTTATATTTTGCTCTTATTAAATTATGACTTTCTCTCCCTTTTAGAATAACTATCTCTATCTCTATTATCTCTTTTTTAACTCATTAATTCACAAACTTTAAGAAATCTGTTATGTTGCACGGTTTAGCATATGATATTTATAATAAATATTTATTTTATTACTTATTTTTTTGAAAAAATTTCAATTTTTTGTTTTCAATAATTAAAATATAATGGAAGAAATTGTTAGTTATTAATTTCAACATTATCAAAATTAATAGTTTATGTAATTTGTATTATTTTTTAATTAATAAAATATTTCTTTTAGAAAATATTTCAACAAATATAATAAACATAAATTTTTATAAAGTGCATTTGTTTAGCCATTTTAAAAATGTTAAAAATGGTTTATTATCTCCAAAAAAATAATCACTTAATTATGATTATTTTTCTATCGTTTGCATGCATGACCACATCAGCAATATCGTACAAAAACCTTATTAGGATTCAAAAGTTATGTTTACTCAAGTAAGGTGTTATTGAGATGGGTGATCTCTTCAAAGTTCTCGTGTTGCAAATATTCTATAATATCCCTTTTTCTAAATAATGATAATTTTTTTTACCAACATGTCAATGTTAAAATATTACATAATTATAAATGATATTTTATTATTATAATTTTAGCAATTAATTACTAATAACAAATTTAAGTGATTATTATAATTTTCATATAACAAAAAATTTGACACATTATATGATATAATAAAATAATAACTTTAACATTGTATGATATTGAGCTAAAAACTTATATAATGAATAGTAAATTAGAATTAATTTATATTTATAATACTATATATATGATGTTTATACAACTTTTCAATTATATTAATTTGGTTTTGTAGAATATCTAAAATTTAAAATTACATTATAGATGCTATATATTAAATATAATTAATAACTAAATTACAAAATTTAAACTTAATAAATTTGAAAAATTAATTCATTTATTATTTAAAAAATTTTGGCAATTTAAATTATGAATAAAATATTATAAAATTAAAGGTCAAAAAATATTCATTACATATTTAAAAAAATTAAAATAACAATAAAATTCAAGTAGATTTCATATTTTATTATTATTTCATATATATATGATTAACTTATTATATTTAATAAAATTAAATTTTTAATTATTAAGATTGAACTTTTATTTAATTATTTCTCTTAATTTTTCTCTTTATCTTCATGATTATCATATTTTCTACTTTCTTCTCTTATTATCATTCTCTATTTGTCTCATCTTTCTCTACCTCATTATATTTTTCTAATCTATCTCTCTCCTCTAACCTTTTTTACCTTCTAATTTCTCATTGTTTCTTTAAATTATTTATTTATTATCTCTATGTCATCAATTATGCTTTTATCAATATGTGTCTTATTATCTTTTCTAGAATAAATACTTGCATCTCTGTTATCTCTTATTATTTCATCAATTAAAAATATATAAAAAGTTTCTTATATTGTATAGTTTAATATATAATATTTAAACTATATGTATATTTTATTATATATATTTGTTACATAATTAAATTTTTAATGTATAAGTATTAATCTCTATATTGTAAAACTTAATATTTTATGTAATTTTTTGTATTAATTTTATAAATTTGAAATATTGATATTAAAATACACTATGACATATAATACAGTAAAAGTTTTTTAAAAGAAAATTTTAAAGAAAAAATGAGTGTGTGAATGTCACAAAAGTTAATAAATTATGATTTTAATATATTTTTTTCTAATTTTCCGATTTTAATTATTTTAATAAAAAATTGTAAAAAGGAATTTAATTTTATAAAAACTTCATTTTACAAACATAACTTCTTTAAAATGTTAAAATCCCATTCACATTCATTTGTTATTTTATTCAATATGGCTAGCTTTTCATAGAAAAACTTTTGTCACAACCTATAGAAGGTTAGTGAAAATCACTTACAAAGGCAACTTCCAAACAGCTTAAAAACATCTTAAAATATTTTTCCAAAGTGTTTGCTGTAATGGCATAACAACAACTTGTAATTTAGCCATTAAACTATATTGAATAGATCCATATGATCAACAAAAAGGAGATCTTACCCTCCAAATGAAACGCTTTAAAGGCAGATGATTTCTAAACTATTGGATAAAGCTTTATTTGTTCATGGCCATTTCATCAAGTTAGTTCAGATATGGATTATCCAACTATTCAATATATTATTTCAATAAGTAGAAAAAAATCCATTCAGTGAAATCAAAGAAGATCATGACCATAAGATTTAACAAATGTCTACAGTGGATGATGTAGCACGTTTTGATCGGCTTGTCAAAAGGATGGTCAGATCGATTAGGAACACTGTTTAAAAGTGTAGCCAACCTCCAATCATCAATCGCAAATTAGTTAGATCATACATTACTTAGAGCTATCTATTTTGGTTGGAGTTAGCCAAAAGCAATGTAGTCCTTCTCCACAAAAGAGTAAATTTATTTGCCCTTTATAAGCATCTACCTAAGTATAACTTGCAAACCTATATGTGCTACCTTCTTATTTGTGTTGTCAGAATTTAATCAACTGGTCGTACTTGTATCTTTCGATTTACTAAGGTTCAACATGTCTTATACTTATAATTATTTCTAAGACTTCCTAGTTCGATTCAACACCTTACGCCATTAGGTATAGGAATTCACTATGAACTGGGTTAGATTGACATAACATAGAATTTTTTAAGAATACAAAATTATGGTTAAAGAAAAGAAATATTTATTCAAAAGTAGAATTATTTTAAATCAATGAATACCTTAAGTCAAATTTGAATCAAGAAAAGAATTGAGAGATTAAAAAATTGAATTCTATTCATTTACTAAATCATAGATATGATTAAATAATTTAAATGCCAAAATATGATTTGAAATTGAGATGGTAGGAGAGTGCCTTAAAATCAACAAGCTAAATTTTTTTATTATAAAATAAATCCCTACCAATGTTGATGTGCTTGTCTTCAATCTTCAAAGCTTACAGAGCACTCCAATGTGTTTTGAACACCACATGTTGACCCTGTTAAAAGTGTGTAGTATGTTCTTTACATGTAAAACTTTTTCATAATAAATAAGCCCATTAGAATAAAAGGTTAAATATTTATGTTTTGGCTAATAAAAAAATGTGACCCAACACATATGTTTGTTGATTTAGAAAAATCTAAAAATGGTTCACCATCTTCAAGCAAATAATCAAATAACTAAGATTCTTTGTTATTTATATGCATGTGTGTCACACCACAATTGAGGCATTAGATGTCATTAGAACTCAAAAGTTAACCTTGCTTAGATGATAGCAGTATCGAGATGGGTGAGCTCTTGTGAAATCCTTGTACTATCTATTTTTTGATAGAATTTCTTTTTCTAATGAATGATAATTAACTTTATTAATATGTGAATATTTAATAAAATTAAAAGATTATAAATAATGCCTTATAATTAGTGTTTTAGAAATAAATTTTCAATAATAACATTTTAATATTATTTTCCATTTCATATAATAACAAATATAACACATCATCTCATATAATAAAATAATAATCTTATTTCAGTTTAAAAATTAGTAAGATAACTTATATCATATATAATATATTACAATTATATTATCTTTATTATAGCAGATATAGATTGGGTCAAAAGACAGTTAAATGTTGTCATATTATATTATAAAATACCAAAAATTATAATTTATTTCATTAATGTTAAATGTTATTTATATTTATTTACTATATCAAACCATATAAAGATAATATATTAAATAATTATTTTATTTTTTATTTAATTAGCTTTTTTAATTAATGTTTGTTTAAAATAAAATAATTAATTTTCAAAAAATTTAAAAAATTTAAAATATTCCAAAAAATAATTATTCCCAAATATTTTTTATATTTTATTATTATTATAAATTATATATTTCTGTCATGTTATATTTAATAAATATTATAAGTTTAATTTAAGAATTTTAAATTTTATTTAGTTAATTCTATCACCTTTTCTCTTTATTTTAATATTTCTTACATTCTCTCACTTTATTCTCTTTTGATGTTTCATTTTTCATTTGTCCCATCATTCTCTATCTTTATATATTTTTCTTAACATATTTTTCCCCATTATTATTCTTTACTTTCATATTTCTCTCTTATTCACTTGCGTATTTATTCTCCCTCTCTGCATTATGTTCTATCATTTCTTTTTCTCTTCATTAAATTGTCTCTCATCATTCTCAAGTACTATTTTCTTCTTTATTTTTATCTTATTAATTAATACCTTTTTCTCTCTATGGTCAAATATTTATCTCCATCACTATTATACTTTTTTAACCCCTCAATTAATAATATTAAATAAAAACTCTCCTACTATATAGTTTAATATACAATATTTATGATAAATATATGTTTGTTTATTTAAATTTGCTACATAATTTAGTTTTGTATTTATAAGAATGATAACATAATGGAAGATAGTTTACATATTTATGTTTATGATATAAAAAATAATATTTTACATAATATTTTCTTAATTATATAAACAAAATATTGATCTTAGATTATATTATAAAAAATAAGTAGGAATGCTTTTAACTATAGATATGCTTGATAGTTTGGAAAATTTTAGAAACTAGTTTGTTATCTTCAAGGTAATAATCATATAAATATATTTTTATCTTTTGTATACATGTGTGACCACATCAGGGTATTATCGTACTAAATCTATCAGAACCTCAAAGTTAAGCATACTTGGGCAAGACTAGTATTGAGATTGGTGACATCCTAAGAAGTCTACATCTTGCATATATTACTTCATACATATAATTTTTCTAATGTATGTGAATTTATTTTAATAACATGTTAATACAAAAAAAATAAAATTATTATAAATAATAGTTTATAAATAAAATTGTAGAGATTAATTATTAATAATAATTTTGTAATATTTTTTTTTAATTTTAAATAATAAGAATCATGGTACATCATATAATATAATAAAATAATAAATTTAATATACTTTCGTACTAAGAAAACTACCTTATATAAATTATAACAAATCAAAACTAAACTATTGTTATAATTATATTTTTGTGTTTCATATAAATGTTTTGAAATATAGTAATGTTATATTACTGAATATTAGAAAAATAAAATTATATCAATAAATTTAAATATTTTTAGTTTTTATTATTTATATGAAACCTTGTAAAGATAATACAATATGATAATTTTATTATTTATTATTTAATTAACTTTTTATATTGATGTTTGATTAAAACAATATTAAATATATGGAAAACTATTCTTTAAATATTTGTAATATTACAAAATAATAATAACGCTAAAAAATTTATAGAAATTTAATACTATTAAATGTTATATATGATTACCTTGAAATATTTAATAAATATGTTAATTTTTATTATTTAATTTTGCTTTTATTTAGTTATTTCTCTCATTTTTTCTTTTCATCTCAAAATTACTTATATTTTTTAGTTTGTTCTCTCTCCCTCTCTCTCTCTTATTATCTATTTTTTTGTCTCTTCATTTTGTGTCTCTTTATATACTTCATAACATCAACTCTCTCCTTTATTTACTTAACTATCTCTCTTATTCATTTATTCACTGTATCTCCATTATGTCCTCTATTTTCTCTCTTTTTATTCTATTCATTAAATCATCTCTTATCTCTTTACTACTATTTTCTTGTTTTTTTTGAACTTATCAATCTGTGTGTTTCCCTCTTTTATGTGAATTTTTTTCATCTTTTTCTATATCTTTTGAAACCCTTCAATGAAAAATATTTAAAAAATCACTCATATTACATAGTTTAATGTATAATATTTTGATAAATAAGTATTTTTTTCTTATTTGTTACATATTTTAATGTTTAATTTATATGAAGGATAACATAGTAGAATAAAATCTTATATATATTAATGTCTATATATTAAATATTTTAGTTCAAGAAATTTTTTTTCAATTATATATAAATAAAATATGTATATTAGCTTATATTATGACATATATAAGCACAAATATTTGTAAAAGTGCATATGCTAGATAATTTAAAAAATTTTTAAAAATTGTATAATTATCTTCAAGACAATATTCACACATATATAATTTCGTCGTTTATATTCCTATATTACAACATTAGTATTGTGGCACTAGATCTTACTAGAACATAGAAGTTAAGTGTACAAGGGTTAGAGTAACATTATGAAGTGCGACAACTTCAAAAGTCCTTATGTTGCCCATATTATTTCATAACAATTCAATTTGTAGTCAATGACAATAGATTTTAACAAAAAGTTGTTGCTAAATAATGAAATTATTATAAGCAATCGTTTATAATTATCACTTTAGAAATTAATTGTTAATAATTAGTTAATAATATTTTCATCAATTTCATATAATAACAAATATGACGCATCCTATCATATAATAAAATAGTAACTCTAATATAGTTTAATATTAAGTAAAATAACATATATCAAATTGTAATAAATTAAAATTAATTTATGTTTATGATAGTTTTTATGTAGTTTGTATAAATGATTTTTAATATAGTAATATTATTTTATATGTTACTAAAAATAAAAAATTATGTCATTAATGTCAAATATTGTTAATTTTTATTAGCTATATTACATCACATAAAGGTAATATATTAGAATAATTATATTATTTATTATTTAATTAATTTTGTTTTAGTTATTGATAAAATAATAAATATTAATAATAGAAATATTGTTTACATAGTTCTAATATTTGATAATAATGATAAGTCTATGAAAAATTCTTATTTTATAATTACTAAAAATTGTACAAGTTTGGCTTATTACAATTAATAAATATTATAGTTTAATTTTTATGATTTAAACTTTATTTTTCCTTTTATCTTAATATTAATTATATTCTCTCATGTCCTCTCTCTCTCCCCTATTATCATTCTTTTATTTGTCACTTCATTCTTTATCTTCATATATTTTCTTAACCTCTCCTCTTCTTTATCTATCCCTAAAGTTATTCTCTCTTTTACTAAATTATTTCTTTTCTCTATCTTAACTATATTTTATTATCTCTTTTTGACTTCCATAAATCATGTCTCACCTTACTCTACTATTTTTTATTTTTCCCTTACCAATTTGTGCCTTTCTCTCTTTAATAGAATAATTATCTATATTTATATTATCTAGTTTTTATCCCATCAATTAATAATAATAATAAAATCTCTAAAGCTACATAATTTGATGTATAATATTTATGATAAATCCATATTTTATTATTTATATTTGTTAAATAATTCAAATTTGTATACATAAGAGTGGTAAAATAATAATAATCTTGTATGTATTAATGTTTATGATTTATAAAATAGTAGTTTACGTAATTTTTTCTTAATTTTATATAAATAAACAATTAATGTTAGATTCTATTATGACATATATAAAATGATAAATTTTCATAAAAGTGCATATGATTGATTATTTAAAGACTATTGGAGAATGGTTCTCTAGCTTCAAAACAAACATAACTATGATCTTTTCTTTTGTAGGCAACTCTGAGCTATAGAAGTATTATAGCATTAGATCTTATTAGAACTCTAAAGTTAAGCAAATTTGGGCAAGAGCATGATTAGGAAGGGTGACCCCTTGAGTAGTTCTTGTGTTGCAAATATTTTTTATTAAAAATCCTTTTTCTAATGAATGACATTTGATTTTAATAAATTGTTGATGTTAAAAAATTTAATTATTATAAATGATACATTATAATCACAATTTTAGTAATTAATTATTAATAATAAATTTATGATATTATTATGAAATTTATATAAAAGTAAAAATGGTACATCATAGTTCTGATAAAATATTAACTTTAAAATATTTTAATATTGATCAAAATAACTTAAATTAAGTATAATAAATTAGTAATAATTTATGTTTATAATAGTATAATTATATATTATGTATAGAAGTTTTGAAACATAATAATGTTGTGTTATGGAATATTGGAAATAAAAAATTGTGTCATTAATGTTAGATATCTCTTGTATTTATTATCTATGTTAAATCATATAAGTATATCATATTATAAAACGTATTTCATTTTTAAATTAATTTTTTATTTAATGTATGAAAAAAATAATATTAAATTAATATTATAGATATTCTTCTAATATTTGTAATATTCTAAAATAATAATAAACCTTAAATTATTTATTAATATTTTATTATTAATAATTATTATATATGATTAATTTGTTTTCTTTAATGAATATTATAAATTTAATTGTTAAAATTTCACTTTTATTTTATTATTTCTGTTCACTGTTTTCCCTTTATTTCCATGCCAAAAAAATTCTTTCACTTCTTTCTCTCTTATTATCATTTATTTATTTGTCTCTTCATTCTTTATCTTAGTTTTTCTTAGCCATTGTCACCCTTCTATTATTCTTCACTTTCTCATTTCTCTCACTTTGAATTTTTTAGTTATTCTCTCTATCTCCTTTATATTCTCTCTTTCTTTTTCTCTATATCAAATAATCTTTTACCTCATATCTCTTTCTATTACAATTTTCTTATTTTTCATTCATCAATCTGTGTGATTCTCTCTCTTACATAATAATTATCTCTATCTTCGTCATCTTTTTATAGCTCATCAATTAATAATATTAAAGAAATCTCACATGTTGCATGGTTTATTATATAATTTCTTATTTATAAAAATTATGAAATATTAAAACAAAATCTTATATATTCATGTTTATATTATAAAAATTAATAATTTATGTAAAGTTCTATTAATTATATATAAAAAAGTAATAATTTTAGATAATATTATGACATTTACATATGCATAACTTTTTTGAAATGTGCATAAGGTTAATAATTTAGAAACTTTTAGAAAATGGTCTAAAGATTTTAACGACAATAATCACACAAGAAGGATTTTGTCTTTTGTATTCTTATGTGACCATATCAGTATTGTAGCACTCGATCTTATCAGAAGTCAATGTTAAGCATGTGTGGGTATAAGTAATATTGGTAAGGTTGACACTTAAGAAGATTCTGTGTTGCAAATATTATTTCAAAGTACTTTTATTTCTATCTCCTATTACCATTTTTTATTTGTCACTTAATTCTCTATCTCCATATGTACTTTTAGCCTCTTATTTTCTCTATCTATATCTACTTTCTCATTTCTATCTTTTACTTAATTATTTATTCATTCTATCTTCTTTATGTTCTATTGTCTCTTTTTTTCTTTGATAAATCATCTTTTGTGTCGTTATACTACTATTCTTTTTTATTTTTCTCTTATCAATTCATTCCATTCTCTATATATAAGAATAATTATCTCCATTTCTATTATCTAACTTTTAGTCAATGAAATAGCAATATCAAAGAAATTTCTCATGTTAGATAATTTAATATTTAAAATAAATATATATTTTATGTTTTATATTTATTGCATAATTTAATTTTTTATTTATAATAATAATATCTTAACATAGAAAAAATTTATTTAATAATATTTTTGTTATAAAAAAGTAAAAGTATACATAATTGTTTCTTGATTATATATAAACAAACTATTTATTTTAGATTAAACTATTATATATGTGAAAAGATAATTTTTTTTAAAAGTTTATATTATCGATAATTTTAAAAATACTAGGCGATGGCTCTTCATCTTCAAGACAATAACCATATAGATATGATTTTTTTGTGCATGTCTAGCCACATCAATATTATAGCATTAGATCTTGCTAGAACACAAAATTTAAGAACACTTCGACGAGAGTAGGATTGAGATGTCATCACTTAGTAAGCTCTTATGTTGTAAGTATTTTTCCATAAAAATCATTTTTCTAATGAATGACATTTGATTTTCATAAAATGCTAATGTTAAAAAATTTAATTATTATAAAAAGTGTTCTATAATAACAATTTTATTAATTAATTATGTATAATAAATTTATAATACTATTATTAAATTTAAATAATAATAATATGATAATTCATATGAAATTAAAAGCATATACTTTAAAATAGTTTAATATTACCAAAATAATAGATATCAATTATAATAAATTAATAATAATTTATTTTTATAATCTTGTATATATTGTTTGTAGATGTTTTTAATCATTATAATATTATGATCATCAATATTAGAAATAGAAAATTTTGTCAATAATGTTAAATTTTTTAAATTTATCATCTATCTTAAATAATATTAATATAATTTATTACAAACATTACATTATTTATTTAATTAAATTTTTTAATTAATATATGAAGTAAGTAATATTAAATTAATCTTATAAATATTGTTTAAATATTTGTAATTTTGTATAATAATAATAAACCTTAAATAATTTTAATATTTTATTATTATTAAATAATATATATGATTAACTTATTATATTTAATAAATATTAAAAGTTTTTATATTAAAATTTTACTTTTAATTTATTATTTCTTTCACTTTTTTATCTCAATGTCTCACATTTTCTCACCTCCTTCCCTCTCTTATTATCATTTTTTTATTTTTTCTTTTCATTCTTAATCCTTTTGTATTCTTCTCAACCTTTCTCCCTCTTTATCATTTTTTACACTACAATTTTTCTATCTCTTCCACTTGCTTTATTATTCCATCTAGCTCTTCGTTATTCCGCTTTATCTTTTTCTCTTCACTAAATAATCTTTCATCTATCTTCCTTATCCTTCTCTACATTCTTATTTCTCACTCTCTCTTATTTATTTATTTTTTTTTTTATCTTCTCTTTGTTCTATTATTTTTTGCCTTCCGTAAATAATCTCTCTCTTGCTCTATTGCTTTTTTTTATTCTTCTCTTATCAATTCATGCCGTTGTCTTTCTAATAGAATAGTTATCTCCTTTTCTATTATCTATTTTTCTGCCCATGAATTAGTAAAATTAATGGAATTTCTCAGGTTAGATAATTTAATGTATAATATTTAAAATAAATATATATTTTTATTTTTTATATTTGTTACATTATTTAATTTTTTATTTATAAGAATAATAATTTAATATAGAAAAAATTTACGTGTTAATGTCTATGTTATAAAAAATAATAGTTTTCAAAATTGTTTTTTAATTGTATATAAACAAACTATTGAGTTTAGATTAAACTATGATGTATACAGAAGGATAATTTTTTTAAAAGTTCTAACCATCGATAATTTAGAAACCATTGGGTGATGGTTCTTTATATTCAAGACATTAACCACATAACTATGGTTTTTTTAATGCTTGTCTAACCATAGCAGTATTATTACATTAGACCTTGTTTGAACTCCAAATATAAGCACACTAGGTGAGTAGGATTGAGATGTCATCTCTTAATAAGTTTTTGTGTTGTAACTATTTCTTCATAGAAATCATTTTCCTAAAGAATGACATTTGATTTTAATAAAATTTTAATCTTCAAAAATTTAATTATTGTAAAGGATATTTTATAATAATAATTTTAGTAGTTAATTATTAATAATAAATTTATAGAATAATAAATATGGTATGTCATATGACATAAAACAATGATAAGTTTAATATAGTTCAATATTATTAAAATAACATATGTCAATTATAATGAACTAATATTAATTAGAATTTACAATCATGTATATATTGTGTATAGAACTTTTGAATCATTGTAATATTATGTAATAAAAAATTAGAAATAAAGAACTTTATCAAAAATGTTAAATATTTTTTTCATTTATTATCAATATTAAATCATCTTAATTTAATATATTATAAAAATTACATTATTTTACTAAATTAATAATTTTATTTAAAATATCAATAAATTAATATTAAATTTGTGTTATAAATATTGTTTAAATATTTCAAATGTTTCAAAATAATAATAAACCTTAAATAATTCTAACATTTTATTATTATTAAAAAATATATATGATTAACTTATTATATTTAATAAATATTATATGTTTATATTTTAAGATTTTCTATTTATTTTATATTTCTTTTTTCTCTTCATTCTTAATCTTCTTATATTCTTCTTAGCCTTTCTCTCCCATCTATCATTTTTTGTCATATAATTTCTATATCTCTTTATTCCCCCTTTTTATTTTCTCTCACACTTTTATATATTTATTTATTCTCTTTATCTGCTGTACGATATATCTTTCTTTTCTTCTTCTTTAAATCTTTTCTCATCTCTATCTATTACAATTTTTCTCTATATTTTCTTAAAATAAATGTGTATTTGTTTTCTATTTTATAGAGTAGTTATCACCTTTTCTATTATATAATTTTCAATATATCAATTGATAATATTTAAAATGTAATTCATAGCGCATAGTTTAATATGTAATTTTTTATGATCAATATACATTTAACTATTTATAATCGTAACATAATATATTTTTTTATCTATAAAATGATAAAACATTTGAAGAAAATCTTATATATTAATGTCTATTTTATTAAAAATAATACTTCATGAAAGTTTTTGTTAGTTATATATAAATAAAAAATAAATATTAGAATTCATTATTACATATAAAAGAAGCATAATGTTTTTTCAAAGTTTATATTGAAATAAAAATAATTGTGTGAATCCCACCAAGGAGGCTAAATTTTTGTTGTAAACTATTTTTTCTAACTTAAAAATTGTACTTATTTTCATAAATTCCTTATAAAAAATTTTATGTCTACAAAAAATAATGACTTAATAATACAATAGATAATTTTTTTCTTATGAAAATACTAGTTTAAATTATGCACAAAAATGTTCAGGTGGTTCAGTTCAAACAAGCACTAATGTCCAACTTCAATCGAGATAAAAAACTCCACTAGTAAAAGAATTATAGCTTATGTTTTTAATGCATTTGACCTCTAACCCACCAACTTTATAGGTAGAACTATAACCAAAATATTTATGAGCTCAATCCAAACTCAATTTTTTTACAAGATCAAACAAAACTCAAGGTTTCTGAAATGTTGAGCCATGTAGTAAAAAAGAATAAAAAATATTCAAAGAAAAGCTTTCCGATAAAAAAAAAGTAAAATTTTTCTTATGCTTTTTCATTAATGTAAAAAAATACGAAAAGCTCAAAAGTATGAAAAGATTTTAGAAAATTAAGACTTATAAGAATTAGGCTTATATTTAAGAAATTGAAATTTTAGATAATGGTAAACCGTAGCTGTGTTCGAAGGAAATTCATAATGGTTAGGTATTTATAAAAAAGTTATTATCATAGCCATTAGAAAATGAGGTAGGTGTTAGTACAAAGGTATATTCCAAATACCCTAAGAAGTTTTAAAAATCTTCTTCTAAAATTGATGTTGTAATGGCTAAATAATTGTTATTTTTAGCCATTAATTGGTATTATCTTGAGACATTGGATGAAAATAAAAGAGATCTCAACCATCTAATCAAATGTTGTAAAGGTGGATGAGTTGTTGATGGTTGGGTAAAGCTAGATATGAAGGCCATTATTTCAAGTAAGAAGAGATTTTGATTGATTGAATAACCACTGGTAAAATCTGGATTAGATTTGGACCATTGGATTTAAAAAAGAGAGAATTAGGTCATCAAATCAATGATAGATTATTGCAAGAAGTAGAAATTAAATTTAGCGTTTGATGAAGGTAAATGATTTCATGGCCATCAGATGGGTCAACCTGTTACAATAAATGTACTAATAATTGTTTGATGGACTTACCAAATGGATAATTGGTTTAATTAAGACCACTTTATAGGAGAGGAGGTGATCTCGACCAAGTGATTGGGAAAATGTACCATCAAACTGTTCTAAGCATTATTAATTTGCGTGGAGATAGTCACAAGGAACGTAGTTGCACTTTGTAAGAGAGGAAATATATTTGTCATTTGCTTGGGTATGACTTAAAAAAAAGATGGGGTAGCTCTTGCTTTGTGTGCTAGACATTTAATGACCTAGATACACTCATAACATAAGGGTTTATCTAGCTTTGACCCATCTAATACTTATATTTCATTCAAATCCTTCCTTATTTGATCAAATGCCCTGCCTTATTTGGTATAGGAATTCATGACAAACCCTGATTGTTTGACCTAATTTGGATCTAACTTCTTTTCTTGACCCACTACTTGAGCTTAAGCTTAGCCTAAACTGTTGCATTTCACCAGAGCATTGTATGCATTATAAAATTTATTAATGTTTTTAATTGTGGAACATGTATAAAAAATATTTTTTTGCCTGATCAAGATCTAATAATCAACCTAAAATTTAATTTCGAAAAAATATAACAGTAATATTTAACAAAAAAAATGATTCAAAAATAGAATTATTTTAAATCAATGAATTGTTTAAGTAGGATTTGAATCAAGAAAAATGTTGAGAGATTATAAAATTGGATCATATTCACTTACTAAATCAAAAAGGAGATAAAATAATTAAGATGAATAATTATGATTTGAAATTTATTCAAAAGAAGATTTCCATAAAATCAACGTGCAAACATTCTTTTTTATAGTAAAATAAAACTTTATCAAAGTTGATGCATGTCTTCAATCTTTAATACTTATTGAACATTCTATAATTGTTTGAACACAATAGTTCACCATGTTCATAGTGTATTGCATTTTTGTAATTAATTATTATTAATAACTTTATAATATTATTATTAATTTATTATAACAAATAATGCAACACATCAAATGAAATGATAAAATATAATTATAATATAGTTTACCATAGGCCAAATTAAGTTATTCTAATTATAATTAATTAGAATTAATTAATATTTATAATTATATATATGTAATGTTTGTAGAAATTTTTTAAATATTATAACATTCTATTACAGTATATTAAAAATCTCAAATTACATCTTTAATGTTAAATATTATTTATATTTGTTGTTTATATTACATTATTAAAAAAATATAATGGAATAATTATGTTATGCACTAGTAAATTAACATTTTTTAGTTTTGAGCATGAATAAAGTAATATTAAATAAAAAGATAAAAAAATTCTTTATATATTTATAGTTTTAAAAATAAATAATAAATATAAATATTTTAAATATTGATATATTATTATTAAATATAATATAAGTTAAACATATTTTATTTAAGAATTATTACAAGTTTTCTCTTTTAAAATTAAATATTTATTTAATTATTTTTCTCAAAGTTTTCTCTTTATCTCAATGTCTCATATTCTCTCACTTCTGTCCATCTAATTATCATTCTCTTATTTGTCTCTACATTGTTTATCTTCTTATATTTTCTTAGTATTTATCTCTCATTTATACTTCCTTATTATCTTATTTTTCTTTCTCTGTTTCACTTTTTTAATTTTTCTCTCAATGTCCTCTTTGTTTTTTTCTTTTTTTCTCATCATAAAGTAATCTCTCATCACTATTTTTTGATATTTTTCCTCACTATTTTGCTCTTAGTAATTCATGGCTTTTTCTCTCTCACAAAATACTTATCTTCCTTTTTATTATCTTCTCCTTAATCTATCATTTAATAAAATTAAGAAATGTTTATTATTCCATGCTTTAATATATAGTAGTTCTGATAAATATATATTTAATAATATATATTTCTTATATAATTTTATTTTTTATTTCTAAGAATGATAACATAATAGAAGAAAATCCTTTTTATTATTGACCACACTATAATCAAAATATTCTTCATATATTATTAAATTTTAAAAATAATAACAATTTTGAAATATTATATATTTTTATTAATATAAAATACTATATATGATTATCTTATTATACTTAATAAATTTTACAAGTTTAATTATTATGTTTCAACTGATATCTAATTATTTATTTCACTTTTTTATGTTTATCTTAATGTCTCTCACATTCTCTCACTTCATGCTCTCTCTAATTATTATTCTCCTTTTTTTATATTTATTCGTTATATCTTTATATTTTACTTGACCTCAATCTCTCATCTATCATTCTTTAACTTCTTATTTCTAGTTCTCTTTCATTTTTGTTATTTTATTCTCTTTATCCCCTTTATGTTCTATCTTTTATTTTCCTTTTCATGAAATCATTACTCTTCAGCCTCCACTACAACTTCCCTCTCTTTTACTCTATCATTAATAAGTGACTTTTCTTTATCATACAAAAATTTTATCTATGCCTCTATTATCTCTTTTTTAACACAACTATTAGTAGTTTATTTTTATTAATTTTATATAAATAAAATCATGATACTAAAATATATTATGACACATGTAATATGCATAATTTTTTTAAATGCGCATATGCCTGATAATTTTGAAACATTTAGAAAAGTGTCATTTTCTTCAACAAAAAATAACACAATTACTACTTTTTTACTATTGCATATCTATGCATCAACACGATCATTATGGCACTAGATCCCATTAGAACTCCAAAGTCAACTTTGCTTGGGCAAGAGTGGTATTTGGATTGGAGACCATATCAAAAGTTCAAGTATTTTACCTTTATTTAATTTTTTTGCTGACTTTCTCCTCTTTAACTTATTGTTTCTTATATTCCCTCACTTACTTCTCTATTCTATTATAATTCTCTATTTTTCTCACCCTTTCATATCTTTTTATATTTTTCTTTGCCTATCTCTCTCCTCTTTCTTTTATTTTCTCATTTCTCTCTCTCCATTTATATTTATGCTATCTATCTCCTCTAAGTTCTCCCTTTTATAAAATAGTTATCTTTGTCACTATTATCTCTATTTCAATCAATCAATTAAAAATATTTAAGAAGTCTCACATGTTGCATAGTTCAATATGTTTGTTTTATGATAAATTTATATTTTATTTATTTTTATTTTTTATTTAATTTACTATTTTTAAATAAAATTGTTAACATAATGGAAAAAAATTTTTTGTGTTAATATAAATGCTATAAAAAATAATAGCTTATGTAAAGTCTCACTAATTTTATTTAGAAATACACTATTTTTAGAATATGTTATGAAAATTACAGTAAACATAATTTTTTTAAAAGTTCAAATACTTGATCTATTTGAACATTTTTGAAATATTTCGTTATCTATAACATAATAATCATATAATTATAATTTTTTATCTTTTATATGGATGTAGGATTGCAAATATTTTTTCAAATTCATTTTTCTAATGAACGATGATTTCTTTTATTAAAATTTTAATGTTGAAAAATGACATTATTAAAAATTATAGTTTGTTATTATCATTTTACAATTTAAATATAAATAATAATTTTATACCACTATTGTAAATTTAGTATAATAATAAATGTAATACATCATATGATATAAAAAATTTATAGTTTAATATTAATGAAAACAACTCATGTATATTGTAAAAAATTAGAGTTGGTCTATATCTATAATAGTATATAGGATGAGTATATTGCTGTTTTAAATATAGTAAAATTATATTCTAGAATATTTGAAATTTAGAGTTATAAAAATAATGGTAAAAATTATTTATGTTTATTATTCATGTTATACCGCATAAAGATAATATATTAGAATAATTATATTATTCATTATTTGATAATTTTTTTTAATTTTACATTTGAACAAAATATTATTAAATTAAAATTAAAAATATTCTTAAAATATTTAAAATATTCTAATATAATAGTAAACCTCAATATATAAAAGATATTATTAATTTTTTTATTATTAAATATCATATATGAATATTTTATTATATAAAATAAAAAAATATAACTTTAGTTATTATGATTTAATATTTATTTAATTATTTATCTTATTTTTTATCTCAATATCTTTCACATTCTCTCACTTGCTCTATCTCCTTTTATCAATCTCTATTTGTTTCCTCATTCTCAATCACTTCAAATTTTTCTTGATCTCTCTCCCTCTTCTATCCTTCTCTACTTTCTTATTTCTCACTTATTTATTTATTTATTTATTTTCTATATCTCCCTTATATTGCAAATTTTATTTTTGCATTTTTTAAAACTTCTCTCATCCTGTCTATTATGATTTTCTTCTTTATTTTCCTTTTATTAATACATGTGTTTCTCTCCCTCTCTTATCGAATAATTGTCTTCGTCTCAATTAAACCTTTTTTAGTGTATCAATAAATTTTATTTATAAAATCTCTTATATTACATAATTTAATATAAAATTTTTATAATAATTCTATATATTATTCCTTATATCTAGAAGTTTTGTTTGTAAGAATAATAATAAAATAGAGGAAAATATTATATGTTAAAGTTTAGTTTATGAAAAAAAGTTTACATCATTTTTATTAGTTTTATATAAATTAATATTTATATTAGATTATACTGTGAAATATATTACAAGTATAATTTTTTTGAATGTGCATGTCGAAGTGAAAATGAGGGTGTAAATCCTAAAGTAGTGGCTGAATAATTATTTTAGAAATTACTTAGAAATTTTCTCATTGTGTTATTTTAAAAAATTCATTATAAAAACAATCTGATGTTCATTTAAAACTTTTATCAAAAAAAGAGTAAGTTATACTTTTTATGATGAAAATAAAAAATGAAAAGGGATGCTAAAATTTTAGGGTTGTTTGTTTCAATCTAAAACCTAAGTGCACCCCACTACATAGATTAAAAAATTCCATTAATAAAATAATTACAACATGAGCTATTTCCCTACACTTCACCTCTAAATACAAGCTTTTACTAGCTCAATCATAACCTTGGCTTTAATGAGCTCAACCATAACTTAATTTTCAATAGATCAAAGCAAACTTAGGCTTTTGTAAATGCCATCCCACCAAACCAAAACGAATAAATATAGCTTGAAACAATTATCTAATAATAATGTCAAATTTTTTTTACACTTGTTCATGATTGTTAAAATGTATGAAATGCTCAAAATTATGAAAACAATTGGTTAAATTAATGCTTACAAGAATTAGACTTAATTGCAAGAATTTCGAATTTCAAATAGTCATAAGTTGTACATGCTAATAAGGAAATTCACACTAAAAGTATTTGTGGTAGACCTTTCTTGTGATGTTAAAATTTTGTTCACATTTAATGGTCCTTTAATTCATAATGGTTAGCTATTTATAAAATTTTTTTTACCTTAGTAGTTAGAAAGGAGTGAATATCTTTTACTAAAGCAACTTTCAAATAGTTATAAAAAACTATTTTGTCCCAATCATCTTTTTCAATAATTCATCATGAGCAATAAGGGGTCAACATTGTCTTCATCCCACTTTTTTCCCTGATCTGATGCTCAGGCTTAAGTAACGCCCATGATTTTTCATTCTAGTAATGCTCGGCATGTCGCATAAAATGTTATCATTTACTTTATTATTAAAATTTTAATATAATCATTTTTTTATTTAAACAACATCTAAAGATAAACTTGACATAAAATTTGAAAAAAAACAAAAGTATGATTTAACCAAAGATAGAATGACTCAAAAATAGAGTTACATTAAATTAATGAGCTATGTAAGTAGGATTTGAACCAAAAAATAAATTAAGAGAATAAAAAATTGAATCTTAAATGAAGATTAGATGCCTGAATATCTAGGTATGAAAAGAGAGTGTCTTAAAATGAACAAACTAATATTCTACTTCTTATTGAAATAAAACGTTATAAAAGCTGATGTGTATCATCTATTCCTGAAGCTTGCTAAACATGCCAAGCTTCTTTCACGACTTCTTGTTCACCATGTTGAAATTGCACAGCATGGTCTTTATATGTAAAGTCATTTCACATTAATGCCCATTAAAATAAAAGGATAAACAATTAGGGCTTTACTCAACAACTACAAAAGTGGCCAACACATCTGCTTGATAATTTAGAAAATTTTAGAAATGGTTCATTATCTTAAAGATAATAACCAAACAGCTACGATTTTTTGTCATTTTTATGCATGTGTGACAACACAATAATTATAGCATTGGATTGCATTAGAACTCATACATTTTGCTTCCTTCGGTGAGATTAGTATTGGGATGGGTGACCTCTCGAGAAGCCCTTGTGTTAAAACTATTGTGTCTTATCTTCTAATGAATGATAATTGATTTTAACAACATATTAATGTCAAAAAGTAGAAGTTATTATAAATGACAGCTTATAATTACCACTTTTGTAATTAAATTTTACAAATAAATTTATAACAATTTTTATAAATTTTCACAATAGTAAATATAAAAAATGATATGACATAATAACGTAATAACTTTAAAATCATTTAATATTGAGCAAAATAACTTATATCAATAATAATAAAAAGAAATTTTATTTAGGTTTATTATAGTATACATATATTATATATAGAAAGTATTAGATATAGTAACATTATGTTATAAAATATTAAAAATCTATAACTATAACATTAATGTTAAAAATTATTTATATTTATTTTTTATATAACAAAAAATAATGATAATTTTTTAGAATAATTATTTTATTGATGTGTTAATTTACTATTATAATTTTTGTATGAATAATATAATACTTATATAATAGTTAAAATAATTTTGAAATATTTGTAATATTTTAAAAAAATAATAAACCTAACATATTTTTCATAAGTATTTATTAAAAAATATTATATATGATCAACTTATTATTTTCAATAAATACTCAGTGAAATTATTAAGATTTAAATTTTATTTAATTATTTCTCTGACTTCTCTTTTTTTAACTCAATATCTCTAATAATCTCCAACTTCTTACTCTATCATATCATCATTCACTAAATTGTCTCTTCTTTCTATATTTTATATTTTTCTTGGCTTCTAATTGTTCTTTATTGTTCATTAAATTCTCATTTTCCCATCTCTTTCACTTGTTTGTTCTTCATATCTCCTTTATGTTTTTTGTTTTCTTTTGTTGTTCATTAAATTTTCTATTAATAACCTTTATTTCTATTTCTCTCTTTATTTTGCCCCTAAAAACATGTGAGTTTCTCTCATATAAAAAGTTATATTCATCTTCATTTTCTTTTCTATAACCCATAAATAAATAATATTGAAGATATCTACCATGTTGAATAGTTTAATAAATAATATTTATGATAAATATATAATTTTTAATATTTATTACATAGTTATTTTTTAAATAACAAAAATTGAGGCATAATCGAAGAAAATACTATGTCCTAATGTCGACATTATAAAATATTTTATGTAAATTTTTATTAATTTTAGATAAATAAGATCTTGATATTATAATATATTATGACATTTATAATATGCATAAATTTTTTTAAAAGTACAAATGCTTGATAATTTTGGAAATTTTAGAACTGTTTTATTTTCTTCAACATAATAATCACACAACAATGATTTTCTATCCATTATATACATATATGTCCACACAAGAAATATGGCAAAAGATGTCATTAGAACTTTAGATCTTATCATGTTGCACATAATTTTTCATAATTTTTTTCCTAATGAATGATAATTTTATTTAAAAATATATTAATGTTAAAAAATTAAATTAAACCAATTGATATATTATAGTTATAAATTTAGTGATTAATTTTTAAAACAAACTTTGTCACATTATTATTAATTTCACATAATAGATAAGATATCACAAAATAATAATCTTAATTAAGTTTAATATTAAAATAAATAATTTATATTATTTATAATAAGTTATAATTAATTTTTATTTAAAATAATATGCATATAATATGTGCAAAATTTTTAGATATAATAATAGTATATTGTAAAATATTTTAAATTTAAAATTATGTAATTAATATTAAATACTATTTATATTTATAATCTATATTTTTCAAATAAAGATAATATATTAAATTAGTTAATTAAAAACATTAAAAAATTAAATTATAAAGTAATATTTTATTATAAAATATTGGAAATTTAATAAAATATAATTAATAATAAATATAATTTATATTTAAAATCAAATATTTTTTAACTATAGATAATACATTAGAATAATTATGTAATTTATTTTTTCATAAAATTTTTTCATTTAAAGTTTGATGAAATAAAAATAAGTTAATGTATAGAATATTCTTTTAAAATTTTAAAAGTTCCAAAATAATAATAAAAAATTTTAGAAGTTCTAAAATAATAATCAACTTTAAATAGTTTTATAAATTTTATTATTATAATATATTATTTCTTATTAACTTATTATATTTAAAATATATTAAAAATTTAATTATTAACAATTTAATTTTATATAATATTCTCTCACATTTTTATCTTAGTTTTATTATCTAATAGATTCTCTTATTTATTTCTCTCTTATTATTATTATGTATTTGACTATTCATTCTATATTTTTTTATGTTTTTCTTGGCCTATCTCTCTCTTCATTCCTTCTCAACTTTCTCATTTCTCTCTCTCCATTATTTATTTATTCCACTTGCCTCTTCTAAATTCACTCTTTTGTTTTCCTATTTTTTACAATATCTCTATTCTATCAATCTTTGAATTTCTCTTTTTAATCAAATAGTTATCTCTATCATTATTATCTCTTTTTTAGAATGTCAAATAATAATATTTAAAAATTTCCAAATATTGTATAGTTTAATATATATATTTTATGACACATATATATCTTATTATTTATATTTGTTATGTATTTAATTTTTTAATTAGTAAAACTTTTAATATAAAGGAACAAAGCCACATGTATTAATATATACATTATTTAAAACAATTCCTCTATAAACCTTTGCTAATTTTATTTAAAAAAATATATTAATTAAAATATACTATGACATATATAACAAGCATCATTTTTTTAAATGCTCATATGCTTAATAAATTTGAAGATCTTAAAAAAGGTTCATGAAATTTAACATAACAATCAATTAATTATTATTTTTTATCCATTATATACATGTGCAACTGCATAATCATCATGACTGTATATCTCATTAAAACTCCAAAGCTAAGCTTTGCTAGGCAAATTATGTATTGGAATGGGTAATCACCTGAGAAGTGCTCTTGGTTTAAATATTTTTTAATATTCATTTTTCGAATGAATTATAATTTGTTTTAATAGAAATTTAATGTCTAAAAATTAAATTATTATAAATTATAATTTTCAAGTAATATTTTGGTATCTAATTATAAATAAAATTAAATAAAATTATTATAAATTTAATATAACTATAAAAATATACATCATATGAAATAAATATTTTAATATAACTTAATATTAAGTAAAAATAACTCATATATATTATGAAAAATAGAATTAATTTATATTTAAAAATATATATTATTTTTTCAATACTATTATATTATAGAATATAAGAAATTTCAAATTATATAATTAATAATAAAAATAAGTTATGTTTCTTATCTATATTTTATCATATAAAGATAATATATTAGATTAATTAAATTACTCATTATTTAAAAAAATTAATTTTAAATTTGAATAAAATTAAGTTAAATTAAATGTCAAAATATTCTTTAAATATGTAAAATATTTTAATATAATTATAAACCTCAAATAAATGTCTAAGGTTTAACTACTAATATTTAATTTAAATTTAATTATTTTTAATATTTTGTATCCTAATATCTCTTATATTCTCTCACTTCCTTCTCTATCTTACTATTATTCTTTATTTATCTCCTCATTCTTTATTTCTTTGTTATTTTCTTGATCCTATTCTCTCATTTATCTTTCTTTACTTTTTAATTTCCTTTCCCATTATTTATTAATTTATTCTCCCTATCTCTGTCATGTTATCTATTTTTTTCTCATCATCAAATATTCTCTCATCTTGTCTATTATAACTTCTTTTTTAATATTATTTTTATTAAACAAAGACTTTCTCTCTTTTAAAATAGTTGTCCTCATCTAAATTATACCTTTTTTGTAAATCAATTATTAATATTTATAAATTCTCACATCCTATGTTTTTTATTATATAATATTTATGATCATTATAAAATTTATTTTATATACCTATTTCACCTTTTTTTATTTATAACAATAATAATATTTTGGAAGAAAATCTTAAATATTAATTATTAGTTTATTAGAAATAGTTTTTAATTTAATTTTTGTATTATTTTATATAAAAAAAATTTTGTATTTTATTATATTATGACATATATAATAAACATAAATTTTGTAATAAGTTCATATTAAAGTGGAAATGATTGTGCAAATCCCATAAAAATTGGCGAATTCTTACTTTAAAAAATTTTTCAATATTTTTTCAATGAATTTATGTTAAAAAATATATTACAAAACTAATTTTATGTTTATTATAAACTCTTATTTACTAGGAAATAATTTATAATTCATATAATTGTTAGAGGAAATAAATATTTGAAAGAGAGAGAAATAAGAATGTAAGGAAAGAAAGAAAAGAGAGGCAAAGAAAAATATAATGAGATAGAGAAAGAAGAGAGAAATAAGAGAATTATAAGTAAAGAGAAGGAAATGAGAGAATATGAGAGACATTAATATAAAAAGAAGAAAGTGCTAAAATAATTAAATATAAAATAAATCTAAAAAAATTAATCTAATAATATTTCTTTGATATAATAGGCTTATCATATTGAATAATTAGTAATAAGAAACATTAAAAAATATTTGATATTTATTAATATTTTGTAATATTAAAAAATGTTTAAAAAATTTCATGACTATTAATTATATTATCTTAGATTACTAATATTCTATAATATAATATTACTAAATATTAAAAACATTTTACAAACCTAACTTGAATCTAATTGATTATAATATATATTTGTTATTCTAATCAATATTAAAATATATTAGAGTTGTTATTCTATTATATCTAGTGAAGTACAACATTTGTTATTATAATAAATTAATTATTATGTAATCAATTTATTAATACTAGTTAATCAATAAAATTGTAAATATTAACTTTCATTTATAATAATTTAAATTTTTTAACATTAACATGTTATTAAAAGCAATTATTATTCCTTATAAAAAGAAATACTAATAAAACAAATAGATGCAACATGAAGACTTCTCGTCACCTACCATAATACTACTCCAACCCAAACATGCTTAACATCTGAGTTCTAAAGAAGTCTAATGCAATAATTCTTGTGTGGCCTTCTATTTATATAAAATACTAAAAATCATTGTTATATGATTATTGTCTTCAAGGTAATGAATTATTTCTAAAAAATCATCCATATGCGATTATTGTCTTGAAGATTATTATCTTGCACTTTTAAAAAAAATGATGTTCATTGTAAATGTAATAATGTATTAAAAAATGAATATTTTGTTTATGTTAAAATATGAAAAATTTATACAAACTATTATTCTTAATAATTTAGAGATTAATACATAAGATTTTTTTCCATTATTTTATTAATTATATAAATTAAAATTTTAAATTATGTAAAAAATAATAAAAAAATATATATTTTGTTTCATAAAAATTTTACATTAAACTATGCAAAATATAATACATCTAAAAATAACTAATTATGGCTAGAGAAATAGATAATGAAGATGAAAATTACTACTCTAAAAAAGAGAGTGAAAGTGATAGTTTGATAAGATTAGATGAACATAGGTAGAAAATAGTAATAGAGAAAGATGTCAAACAATTTAATGAAGAGAAAAAGAAAATAGAGAACATAGATGACATGAAGAGATTAAATAAATAAATGAAAGAGAGAGAAATGAGAAAATAATAATACTAGAGGAGAGAGAAGGCCAGAATAATATAAGGAGATAGAAAATAAACAAAGATATAAGAGAATAATAATTGAGAAAGTGAGAGAATATGAGACATTATGATAAAGAAAAAAGTGAGCGAAATAATTAAACAAAAGTTGAAAAATAATAATTGAACTTATATTATTTATTAAATATGACAAGTTAATCATATATAATGTTTAATAATAATTAAATTTTAAAATAATTAAAAACAATTATTATTTTAGCACATTAAAAATACATAAATAACTTTAATTTGTCAATTAAACATTATTTTATTCATTCTTATTATTTAAAAAGTTAATTGAGTGATAAGTTATATAACTATTCTAAATGTTTTCTTTATATTTTAGAACACACATAATAAATGTAAATAATATTTAATATTAATTATATAATTTAATATTTCTAATAGTTTATAATATTGTATTAATATATTTGAGAAATTATATACACAACATTTATTAAATATTATAAAAATAAATAATTCCAATTGATTGTAATTGATATATGTTATTTTCCTAAATAATAGACTATATTAAAGTTATTATTTTATTAGATAAAATTGATAATAATATTATACAGTAATTTTTAAGAATTAATTAGTAAAACTATAATTATAAATAGTGATTTATAACAATTTAAGTTTTTATTATTAAAATATTATTAAAATAATCTATGGTTTTTAATAAAAAAAGAAATACTATGAGAAAAAAGGTACAACATGAAGACTTTTGAATAAAAGCCAAAATTGTAGTAATGTGATTATTGTATTTAAGATAATTGATAATTTATAAAAGTTTCGAAATTATCAATTAATTAAACTTTTGAATCAAAATGGCAATTATATATTTCGTAATTTATTCTAATATCAATATTTCATTTATATAAAATAAATAAAAAATTAAATGACTTATTATCTTTTTAAATTAAGACATTAATAGATAAGGTCTTCTTCCTCAACATTACCATTCTTATAAGTAAATAATTAAATTAATATTTACCATAAATATTAAAAATTAAACTATAGATCATGAGAGATTTCTTAAATATTATTAATTAATGAACTAATAAAGTGATGATAGAGATAGAGACAATAATTTTATAAGTGAGAAAGAAATTCATTGATTGATAATTGAAAAATGTAAAGGAAAAGAGTAATAAATAGACATGAGAGAAAATTAATAAAAATAAGGAAAAGAAAGAACATAGAAATGATAGAGAGAATAAATAAATACCTGAAATAGAGATGTGAAAGTTAATAAGGATAGAGTAGAAGAAGAGGCCAAGATGAATATAAAGGGATAGAGAATTAAGTAGTAAATGATAGAAAGGTCATAAGAGATAGAAGGAAGTGAGAGAATGTGAGACATATTAAATTAAATAGAAATATTTAAGATAAATAATTAAATAAAAGTTAAAGTTTAATGAGTAAAATTAAATGCACATTAAATATAATAAGTTAATCATATATAATATTTAATAATAAAAAAATTAAAATTATTTTAATTTTTATTATTCCTTTTGAAAATTTCAAAATATTTAAAGAATATTTTAACAAAATAATATTATATTAATTTATTCATATAAATTTAAAAAACATTATTTAAATTATAAATAATATAAGTTTTCTAATATACAACCTTAAAGTCAATTAATATATAGATAATAAATAAACTAAATATTTAAAAAATTCTATATATAGTAAATATATACTTGTATAATGATGAGTTTATTCTATTTTTTTAAAAAAGATAAAAAGTTATGTTACTCAATACTAAAATATGTTAAAATTATTATTTTATTATATCATATGATGTGTCATGTTTATTACTATATGAAATTAATAATAATATTTAAAAATATTTTTTATAATTAATAATTAAAATTTTGTATATAAACTATCAATTATACTTATTTAATCTTTTATTATTAACACTTAATTAAAATCAATTATCATCCACTAGAAAAAGTATAGCTATGAAAAAATTAGTTTAATGCTAGAACTTCTCAAGAGGTGAAACACCCTAATACTATAGTTCCAAAAGAATGCACAAGGTTTGAGTTTTAATAAGGCACAGTGCTACAATATTTGTGTGGTCGCACATGCATACAAAGGAAAAAAAATCATGTGATCGATGTCATGATGATTAAAAAGATTTTATAAAATTTTCTAAATTATCTATCATATGCACTTTTAAAGAAATATGTCATTATATCTGTCATAATATACTCTAATATTAATATTTTATTAATATTAAAGTAATAAAAAATTACATAAAGTTTTGTTTTCTACAAAATAGAAAATAATATATAAGAGTTTTTTCTATTATATTAACATTTTTATAAAACAAGAATTAAATTATAAAATAATAATAATAATAATAATAATAATAAATGGTTTATTTATCACAAATATTAGATATTAAACTTTGTAATATGAGAGGTTTCTTAAAAATTATTAAATTAATCTATTAAAAAAGAGATAATGGAGATCAAGATAATTTTTATGCAATAGAGAGAAAGTAAAAGATTAATATGAGTGAATCAGAGAGAAAAATATTAATAGAAAGAGATGATACATGATTTAATAAAGAAGAAATGTGACAAAAAAATATTGAGTTACTAGACAGAAAAAATATGTGAAATAGAGAGAAATAAGAAAGTAGTGAAAGAAAGGGAGCAAAGAAAGTGAAAGAAAAATACAATGAGATAGGGAATGAAGAGTAAAATAGGAGAATTATAATAGGACAGAAATGGAAGTAAGCCGATTTGCGAGAAATAAAGATAAATAGGAAAAAGTGAGAGAAATAATTGAATAAAAGTAAAATTTTAATAATTAAACAAATGAAATTTATTAAATATAATAAGTTTATATTATATAATATTTAATCATAATAAAGTTTAAGAAATATTTGAGATTTGAAAGTATTTAATAATATTATAAATATTTAAATAATATTCTTTCTATTAATTTAATTTAATTTTATTCATAATCATAATTAAAAAGTTGACAAAATTATTAATAATATAACTGTTATAATATATTAATTTCATATGATGAAATATAGATAATAAATATAAATAATATTTAAAGGTAATTATATTATTTTTTATTTCATTTAATTAATATTATTATATTATTATATTTAATATTATAAAAATGCATTAATTAAAATTGATTATAATTAATATAAGTTAAAAATTTTGAATGTGTTGACGTTGATACATAAGATTTTCTTAAATTATATCATCATTCTAATAAATAAAAAATTTAATTACATAATAAATATAAAATACACAGTATATATTTATCTTAAATATTATATATTAAACATTGCAACAAGAGAGATTTCTTAAATATTGTTAAACATTATTTGACAAAGACATCGATGAGAGCAAAATAATATGGAAAATAATAATGGAAAGTGCTAGAGATGATTAAATGAAAAGGAAAAAAAATAAGAAGACAAAAGAGACATGGAGAATAAATAAATAAGTGATATTGAGTGAAATACAAAATAAGGGAAGGATTTAGGAAAGTGTGGCCAAGAAGTGGATAAAGAAAAAAGAGAGAAGAAGGAGAATGATAATAAAAGAGAAATGAAAGTTGATGAATTTGAGGGTCATTAAGATAAAAAAGTGGGCAAAAATATAGGTAACATTTTAAATAATAAATTTATTGAAAAATTTAAATGTTTATTGTGGTTTTATTTGAAAAAATAAATTTTAATTTAATTTTAATCATACATATAATTAAAAAAATCATTAAGTAGTAAATAATATATGTTTTAATTTATTATTTATATATGACATAATATACATAATAAATATAAATAATATATAACATTATGTACATAATTTTTTATTCCTAATATTCTATAATATATTATCATGATATTTAAAACATTTTATTCACAACAAATATATACTATATAAAAAGAATTAATTTTTATTTACTATAATTGATATAACTTATTTTACTTAATATTAAATTATTTTAACAATATTATTTCATTATATCATATGATCTACAATATTTATTAATTTATGAAGTTAATAATAATTTTACAATTATTAATAGTTAATTACTAAAATGGTAGCTGTAAACTATCATTC
Organism: Vanilla planifolia; assembly: GCA_023846275.1. NCBI lineage: Eukaryota > Viridiplantae > Streptophyta > Magnoliopsida > Asparagales > Orchidaceae > Vanilla > Vanilla planifolia. The sequence goes on from JAIUJO010000288.1 coordinate 592,613, forward strand.
ATTAGAAAAAACTATACTATGAAATTTTTTTTGGAATCAGAGGACTTATTAAGAAATCACCCAACATAATAACACTCTACCTTAAGCATGTTTAAGTTTGCAATTCTAAAGAGATTGAATGCTATAATATTAATGTGGTCATACTTGCATAATAAAGAATGAACTTGTAGTGGTCTAATTATTGTTTTCAAAAAACTATTTCTAAAATTTTTTGAATTATTAGGCATATGTATCCTAAAAGATATTATGCATATTATATATGTTGTAATACATTCTAATATTTAAATTTTATTTATATAAAATAAATAAATAATTACGTAAACTATCATTTTAAAAATATAGATATTAATACACAATTTTTTTCCATTATGTTATCATTTTTATAAATTAAAAAATTAAATTATGTAATAAATACGAATAACAAAAATAATTATCTTAAATATTTTATATTAAACAATAAAACATATCATATTTTTTAGATATTCCTAATTAATTTCCTATAAAAGAGATAATGGAAATAAAGATAACCATTGTAGAAGAGAGAAAAGTGTCAAATCAATAAGAGGAAAATATAGAAGAAAATAATGATAGAGAGAGATGAGAAATGATGTAATAATGAGGAAAATAATAAAGAAAACATATAAGAGATAGTGAGAATAAATTAAAAAGTGCAAAAAAAAGAAAAATGAGAAAGTAGGGAAGAATAGAAGAGAGAAAAGGCTACGATAATATAATGGGGAAGAGAATGAAAAGATAAATAATATAATAATAATACGAGAGAGGAGGAAATAAGAGAATGTAAGAGACTTTTAGATTAAAAAAATAAGAAAAATAATTAAATAAAAGTTAAATCCTAATAATTAAGATTAAATAATTGATCAAATATAATAATTTAATCATATATAATGTTTAAAAAAATAAAATATAAAAATTATTTGAAGTTAATTATTATTTTAGAATATTATTATTACATAAAGAATATTATGACTATTAATAACAAATTATATTATTTAAATCTAAAATAAATAATATTTTATAAATAATAAGTATAAAAATTCTATTATATTATTTTTATGCATTATAATATAGGTAATAAATAAAAATAAAATTAAACATTAATGATATAATTTTAGATCTATAATATTCTACTATATAATAATACTATATTTAAAAAAAATTTACAAACGATATAAATTTTATTTTAAATATAAATTAATTCTAATTTATTGTAATTTAGATTATTTATTTTTTTTGAATATTAATTTATGTTATAATTATTATTTTATTTTATTAATTGATCTACTATATTTATTATTTTTTGAAATTAATAAAATCATTAACACTTAATTGCAAAATTTGTAGTTATAAACTATCCTTTATATAATTTAATTTTGAATATTAACATGTTCTTCAAATAAATTATCACTTATTAGGAAAAGTGAATATGTCAAAAATTTATAAACATGTCAATGATTCACTCCTCCAAACACCACTCAGCGAAGCATGCTTAACTTTTGAGCTCAAATAATATTTATTTTCATATTAACAGTGTGGTCGCACATTCATGTAGTAAAAATATCATAGTTTTGTTATTATAGTAATAAAAATAATAATCCTTTTTTAAAATTTTCAAAATTATCCAGAATATGTAATTCTAAAAAGACTTAAGCTTATTATATTTCTCACAATATATATTAATATTAATATTTTATTTTTAAATAAATAATTACTAATTATAAAAAATATTATTTTTTATAAGAGACATTAATAGGCAAGATTTTATACAATAACATTATTGAGTTTTAATTAAAAATTAATTTATATAGTAAATATAAATAATGAAATACATTTTTATCAAAAATAATATATATCAAGCAATGCATCATAGAAGATTTCTATTATATTGTTAATTAATGTGTGGAAAAAGAGTTAATTATGACAGATAAATATTCTACAAAACAGAAAAGAAAGTCACAAATTGATAATGGCAAGATAAAGACAAAAATAGTAATATTGGTATATGAGAGATAATTTGAAAAAAAGGAAAAAACAAAGAATATAAGGAAATAGAGAAAATAAATAAATAAGTGACAGAGAGACAAATGTGAAAATTGAGAAGGATAAAGCAGAGAGAGCACAAGAAAAATATAAGGAGATAGAGAGTCCATAGGTAACTAAGAGAATTATAACATGAAGCAATTAAAGTGAGAGAATGTTAAAGACATTGAGGTGAATTGAAAAAATTGAGTAAATAATTAAATAAAAGCTAAATCTTAGTAATACACTTAGAATATTTGTTAAATATAACATGTTAATCATATAAATTAATTAATTATAAAAAAATAAATAAAATATTTAAGGTTTTATATTATTTTATATTACTCTTAATATTTGAAGGATATTTTGATTATTAAATTAAAATTATTTTATTCACATTAAAATTTGAAAAAATTAATTGAACAATAAATAATAAGATTATAACAATAAAATATCTTTATATCACATAATATAAATATTAAATATAAGTTCTATAATATAATTTTATTACACCTAATAAATTCGATGCACAACATATTTATACTTTTATAAACATAAATTGACTCAAATCTATTATAGTTGATATACATTATTTTGTACAATATTAAATTATATTAAAGTTATTATTTTCCAATATCATATGATGTGTTATATTCATTATTATATAAAATTAATAGTAATGTTATAATATTTTTTAAAAAAATTAATCACTAAAATGATAATTATAAACTATAATTTAAATTAGTTTTGTTTTTAAATGCTACAAGTTACTCTAATTAATTTGATTCATTAGAAACGAAATGCTATTAAAAATATAATGAAAATAATCTTAAAAACATTTAAATAATCTTTTTATTATATACTTAACAGAATTTTATTCATGTTCAAAATTAAAAATTTTTATTTAATACTAAATATTATAATTCTAAAATGTTATATTTATGTGATATTTATAAAATTAAAAAAATTAACAATAATTATATAATTTTTTATTTCTAATATTTAGAATATACTAAAATTCTTTATGGAGCATATATAAATTTTTTTAGATACAAATTAATTCTAATTTATTATAATTAAAAAAGTTATTTGATGAAATATCAAATTATGTTAAAGTTATTATTGTATTATAACATATGATTTGTCATATTTATTGTTATATTAAAATTATAATAATGTTTTAAACTTACTATTAAAAATTAATTACAGAAAATGGAAAATTATAAATTATCATTTATAATAATTTAGTTTTTAAACATTGAAATATTACTAAAATAAATAGCCATTCATTAAAGAAGGCAATCTTATAAAAAAAAATTTGTGCAACACAAAGACTTATTAGGAGGTCCCCCATCCAAAACTACTCTTAACCAATCATGCATAACTTTGGAGTTCTAATGAGATCCAATGTTACCATGCTGGTTTGGTTGGAGAAGCATGCAAAAGAAAAAAATCATAGTTGTGTGATTGTTGTCTATAAGATATTGAACCATTTCAAAAACTTTCTAAATTATTTGGCATACCTACTCATAAAAAAATAATTCTCATTGTATATCTCAAATGATATTTGAATCTCAAAACTATATTTAAATAAATATTGATAAAGAACAAGTTAAAATATTATTTACAATAAAATAGACATTAAAAAATAAAATTTTCTTTTGTTATCTTATCATTCTTAAAAATAAAAATTTAAATTATGTGGTAAATAAAATGATAAAATATGCATTCATCATAATAAAAGGGAGAACATAAAGAAGATATAGAAAATAAATCAAAAAGTTAATGCGAGAGAAATAAGAAAGTAATGAAGGTTAAAAAGAGGTAAAGAAAACATATAAGGAGATGAAGTAAAGAGAAAATAACAGAATGATAATGGGAGAGAGAAAAAAGTAAGCTCATAAAAGACATTGAGAGAATGAGAACATAGTAAGTGAAATATTTAAATAAAACTTAAACCATATCTATTAAAAGTTATAATATATACTAAATATAACTATTAAACATATATAATATTGAATACTAAAAAAATATTAAACATAATTTGATTTTTATTATTATTTTAGAATATTATAAATATTTAAAATATATTTTGATTCTTTGATTTGTTTTATTTTTGACATTCTAAAAATTTAAAATGTTAATTAAGTAATAAATAATACAATTTTTATAATATATTATATCTATATGCTTTGATATAGATAACAAAATATAAAAATTTTTACACTTTAATTATTTAAATTTACATTTTTAATATTTTATAATGTAATATTATTACATTTAGAAAATTTAATAAAGATAATATCTATACAATTAGAAAGATAAACTAATTCTAAATTTTTACAATCGATATAAGTTATTTTGCTCAATGCTAAAGTTTATTAAAAGTATGATATTTATTATTATTGATGATATGTCATAGTTCTTATTATGTGAAATTTATAATAATATATCAAAGTTATTATAAATAATTAATCAATGAAAAGGAAATTATATGCTATCACTAATTACAATTTAATTTTTCATATTGGCAAGTTTTTTAAATAAATTATCATCAATTTAAAAAATGAATGCTATGAAAAAATGTGTCAAACATGAAGGCGTTGCAAGAGGTCACCTATCTTAATAGTACACTTGGTATAGAATACTTAACTTTATAGTTTTGATGACATCCAATGTTATAATGAAAGCGTGCTCGCATAAGCAAACAAAACATAAAATATTATAGTTGTGTTAATATTATGTTGAAGAAAACAAATTATATTACAAATTTTCTACATTTCCAAGCATATGCACTTTTAAAAAATTGAGGATTTGTTGTATTTATCAAAATATATTCTTATATCAATGTTTTTATATAAAATTAATAAAAAAACTACATAAATAATTATTTTGAATAACTTAGACATTAATAAGTGAGATGTTCTTCAATTATGAAATAATTTTTATAAATAAAAAATTAAATTACATAATAAAAATAAGTAATAAGATATATTTTTTCCAAAAATTAGATATTCAATTTTGCAACATGAGAAATTTCAAAAATATTACTAATTATTGGGAAAAAAAAGTTAATTGAGAAGGGGATAACAAGTATATAAGTGACAAAAAATCATAGATTGACATAAGCAAAATAAAGAGGAAAATAATAGTAGAAAGGGATGAGAGATGATTTAATGAAGTGAAAATAAAATATAGAATATAGAGCAAATAGATAGAATATATAAAGCAATGAAAGAGGGAGAATAATAAGAAAGTATAAAAAGATAGAGAAGAGTGAGCCTAAAAAGTACATATCGAGATAAGGATTAATAAACAAATAAGGGAATGTTTTTTGGAGAGAATGAAGTGAGAGTATTTGAATGACATTAGTTTAAAGAGAAAAAAGAGAGATAATTAAATGAACATTAAATATTAATAATTAAAATTATAATATTTATTAAATATAGAAAGCTAGAATATATAATATTTAATAAAAATAAAATATAAACATTTTTGAGTTTTAATATTATTTTATAAAATTAATAAATTTTTTAAAATATTCTTATTATTAATTTAATAAATAATTTTGCCTTATCCAAAAATAAAAAATTATTTTTAAATAAAAAATAATATAATTTTTCTAATATGTTATCTAAAAATTACATAACATAGATAATAATAAATATTTTTTAAAAGGACATTATCTAGATGGTCGACTGCTTTGATGTTGGTGTGATCACATACATATACAAAAGATAAACGAATCAAAGTTATATTATAATTATTTTAAAGATAATGAATCATTTATAAAATTTTCTAAATTATCAAGCTTATGTTATTTTAAAAAAATTCTAATTACCATCTATGTTATAATATATTCTAATATCAATATATTATTTTTGTAAAACAATTAAAAAGTTCCATAATTTATTAATTTTGTAAAATACATATTAATATACGAAATTTCAATTTATTATGCCATCATTCTTATAAATAAAAAATTTAATTATGTAAAGAATATAAAACATAAAGTACATATTTATCATAAATATGATATATTAAAAAATGCAGCATCAGAGATTAATTAAAAATTGTTAATTCATGGGCTAAAAAAAGATAATAGGGATGGGGATAATTTTTCTACAAAAGTGTGAAAGTCACTTCACCATAGAAAAGAAAAATAGGTGAAAAAACTGTAATATTAGGAAAGGGTAGATAACTTAATGAAAAGAAAAAGAAAAGGGAAGAAATAAAGAGAATGAATAAATAATTGAATGAGTGAAGATAAAAAAGAATTTAGACAATGATAGAAGAGGGAAATGCTAACAAATATATTATGTGATTTGTAATGAGTACATAAACAAGAGAGTGATAATAGGAGAGATAAAGAAGATAGAATCAGAAAGATATTCATAAAAAGAGAAAAAGTTAAAAAAGTAATTAAAGAAATGTTAAATTTTAAAAATTAAAAATATAATATTTGTTAAATATTAAAATCTAATCAAATATAATATTCAGTAATAATAAAAATATAAAACATCTTTTAGATTTATTAATATGTTAGAATACTATAAATAATTTAAGAATATTTAAACTATTAATTATAAATATTTTATTCATACTCAAAAATAAAAGTTAATTAAGTAAAAAATAATATAATTCTACAAATAAATATTCCTCATATGATTTAATAAAGATATGAAATATAAATAATATTTAAAATTAGTGGAATAATTTTATATTTTTAATATTTTAATATAAGAATAAATTAATTATAATTGTTTATACGAAATGTAGGTTATTTTTCTCAATATTAAATTATTTTAAAACTATTATTTTAATATATCATATGATTTGCCATATTAATTATAATATGAAAATAGCAATAATGTTAAAAAGTCCTTATTAACACTTAATTACTAAAATGTTAATTGTTGATAATTATTTATAAAAATTTAATATTTAATATTACAATGTTTCTTAAGTCAAGTATCATTCTTTAGAAAAACCTTTTCGACAAAAAAATACGTCCAACACAAAACTTCTTAAAGGCCCAACGATCACAATATGACTCTCATCTAATTATGCTTAACTATTAATTGTATTGAGATCTATTGCAATAACACTGGTGTCATCATACATGCATACAAATGGCAAAAAATCAGAGTTATGTGATTATTGTACTGAAGACAATGAACCATTTCAAAAACGTTCCAAACTATTAAGCATATCCACTTTTAAAAAACGTTGTGCTTATTATATAGCATATATAAGTATTATTATGAATATTTTGTTCATATAAATTTTTTAAAAAATTATGCAAGCTAGTTATTCTTATATATAAAAAATAAATTATGTTATATATATAAAAATAAAACATACATTAATTATTATTATTATATAATATGCTATGCAATGTGAAAGATTTCATAAATATTACTAGTCAATGGGCTAAACATAAAAAAAAACTATTCCATAAAACAAAGAACAACTAATTGATTAATAAGGGAAAATAGAGAAAAAAATCATAATAAAGAGAGATGAGAGATAATTTAATGAAATAGAAATGTATAGAGAGAAAAGAGATGAGATAAAGAGAATAAATAAATAAGTGAAAGACAACAATAAATATGAAAATAAAAAAGGATAGAGGACAGAGAGGCTAATAGAGATATAGAACAACAATGAATGTAATGAGAAACTAAAGAATCATAGTAGCAAAGCAAAGGAAGTGAGAGAATTTGAGAGAGATTGAGATAAAGAGGAAAAATAAGAGAAATACTTCAATAAAACTTAAATCATAAAAATTAAGGAATATCTATTAAATTCATCAAGTTAATCATACATAATATTTATCAATAATATAATATAAATAATATCGTGGTTTATTATTATTTAAGAATGTTACGAATTTTGAAAAATATTTTGCTTTTAATTTAATATTATTTTTTATAATTAAAATTTTAAAAATTAATTAAATACTGAATAATATAAATATTTTAATATATTATATTTTTATAATGTAACATAAAAAATAAATATGCATAAGATTTAAAATTTATGACAAAATCTATGGTTTCTTATATCTTATAATATAATATTACTTAATTATAAAAACATTATTCATATTATATATATAATTATAAATATAAATTAATGTTATTTTATTAAATTTGATGTAATTCATTTTACTCAATATTAAAGAGTATTTATTTTTTACTTTATTAAAACATATGATGTGTTATATTTGTTATTATTTAAAATAAACAATATTTTTTTATAATCATTAATAATAATTAATTATTAAAATTGTAATTTTATACTATCATTTTTAATAATTCAATTTTTTTTATAATAACATATTATTAGAACCAATTATCAATTATTTGAAATAATATTGCTAAGAAATAATAAATAGACCTCGAGGACATCTAAGGAAGCCACCATCCCAATGCTACTCTAATCCAAGAAATCTTAACTTCTAAATTCTAATGATGTCTACTTCTATAATGTCCATGTGATCCCACAAGCACAAAAAAGATAAAATCATAGCTATGTGATTACTACCTTGAAGATAATGAGAAAAAGGAGAAAGTGAGAAAATGTAAGAGACATAAGATATAGAGAAAAAAATTAGCAAAGTAATTAGAAAAATGTTCAACCATAAATACTAAAATTTAATATTTATTAAATATAACAAGTGAATCATGTATAAAACTAAATAATAATAAAATATAAAACACATTTGACATTTGTTATTATTATAGTATATTACAAATCATTGAAAAATATTTTAACTTTTAATTTAATATTAATTTTATCGAACATTAAATTAAAAAAGTTAACTAAATAATGAGTAATATAATTACACTAATATGTTATAAAAAAAAATATAAGTTATTTCCATAAATATTAAGCTTTAATAAAGTTATTATTTTTTTTACATCACATGACTTACAATATTTATTATTTTATTAAAATTATAAAAAATATTATAATAGCTAAAAAAATGTTATTAGAGAAATGTTATTAAATCAAGGTATTATTTTTTTAAAAAAGGAATACTATGGAAAAACATATGGAATGATAGGTCTTCTCAAGGGTCACCCTTCCTAATATTAGTCTCACCCAAACATGCTTAACGTTTGAGAACTAATAATATCTTGAGCTATAACATTTGTGTGGTCATACGTGCATACAAAAAACAAAAAATCATAGTTGTGTAATTATTATCTCGATTTTTGTGAACCATTTTTAAACCTTTCTAAATTATAAAACATATGTTTTTTAAAATATATTTGCAAAATTTATTCATAATATATTCTAATATCAATATTTTAATTACATAAAATTAATAGAAGAATGAAATATAATATTCTTTTTAGTAGTATAGATATTTATTCATAGAGGAGAGAGAGGACAACAAAAATGTAAAGATACAAAGAAAGAGTGAACAAACTTGTGAAATATTTAGATAGAGAGCAAGATTTAAGAGAAATAATTAAACAAAATTTTAGTCTTAGTAATGAAACTAATAATATTTATTAAAAATAATAAGTTTATAACATATGAAATTTAATAATAAAAAATAATAAAAATATTTAAAGTTCATTATTGTTTTGGAATATTGCAAAAATTAAAAGAACATTTTTATAGTTAATTTATTATTCTTTTGTTTATGAATAAAATAGGAAATTTTAAATAAATATTAAGTAAATAGTTATTTTAAATAAACATAAGTTAATCCTAATTTATTATATAAAATTCAAAATGTTCTTACAAAGTTATTAATAATAATAAATAATAATTAATTACTAAAATTTTAATGATAAACTATCGTTTATAATAATAAAAGTTGTTTACATAAAACATGTTAATAAAACAAGTTGTAGTTCATTAGGAAAGAAATTCTTTGAGGATAATATGTGCAACATTAAAAGTTCTTAATTGGTCACGATCAAAATACTTTTCTCAAGAAAGCATGCTAAACTTTTGAGTTCTAACGAAATCCAGTGCTATAATACTGATGTTTTCATAGATGTATATATAAGATAAAAGATCATAGTTGTGTGATTATATTCTTAAAGATAATGAACCATTTTAAGAATTTTTTAAATTATCAAGTATATACACCTTTTAATAAAATTATTCTTATTATATATTACAAAATATATCACAATAACAAATTTTTTTATTAAATTAAAAGAAAATTCTCATTAACTTTTTCTTTATAAAAGTATTTTAATATAAAATATTTTATTTTAAAATAATGTCATTTTTAATAATAAAAAATAAATCACATAATAAATAAAAATAATAAAGTATATAATTATAACAAATAATATATATTAGACAATGCATTATAAGTGATTTATTAAATTTTGTTAATTAATGGGTTAAAAAAGAGATAATGGCAACAAAGATAATTATTCAATAAAAGAGGGAGGATAATCAATTCATTATAACATTAAAGTAGGGAGAAAAATAATAAGAGAAGGAGATGCGAGAAGATTTTATGAAGATAAATAAAAGAGAACATAGTGGAGATATAGAAAATAAATAAATACATAAATGAGATAGAGAAATAAGAAACTAGAGAAGCATAAAGGACAAGGAGAAGCCAAGGAGAATATGTATTAAAGAATAAAGAGACAAATAAAAGAATGATAATAAGAGAGATAAAAGTGAGATAATGTGAAACATTTACATAAAGAGAAAAAAGAAAGAAATTATTGGAAAATATTAAATTTTAATAATTAAACTTATAATATTTTTTAAATATAATAAGTTAATAATACATAATATTTAACTATAATAAAATACAAATATTATTTCAAGTTTATTATTATTTAATAATATTACTAAAATTAAAAAAATAATTTTTACTATTAATTTAATATATTTTTTTTTCATTCTTAATTTTAAAATATTTAATTAAATAATGATTAATATAATTAAACTGTTGTTGTTCTTTTGTATAACATAATGTAGATAATAAAAATAAACATTATTTAATGCTAATAATAAAATTATAGATTTTTAATACAACTTAGATTAATTCTAATATATTCTAATAGATATAAGTAATTTTTCTTAATATTAAACTATATTAAATTAATTATTTTATTTTATTATATGATGCATCATATTTATTATTATGTGAAATTGATAACTATGTTATAAAATTATTATTAAAATTAATGTCCAAAATGATACTTATAAACTTTCATTTATAATAATTTAATTTCTCAATTTTAAGATATTATTAAAAAAATTGTCATTCATTAGAAAAAAAAAGAACGCTATCAGTATAAGTAACATGACGACCACTCAACATGTTTGCCATCCAAACCTACCCTAACCAATGCATACATAACTCTGGAGTTCTAATGAGATGTTGAATAATTTTAGTGTAGTCACACATGCTTATAAAATATAAAAAGTCATAATTATGTGATCATTATCTTGAACATAATGAACTATTTAAAATTTTTAAACTACAAAGCATATACACTATTTAAAAAAATTATGCTTTTTAAATATATTATAATATATTCTATCATAAATATTTTATTTATATAAAACTAGTAAAAGCTTCAATAACTATTACGTTAGATAACGTAAACATTAAAATATATGATTTTTCTTCATTTAGTTATCAGCCTTCGATAAAATAATGATATTTTGTAATAAATTTAAATAATAAAACATATATTAATCATAAATATTACATATTAAACTATGCAATATATGATATTTTTAAATATCATTATTTGATGAGTTGAGAAAGAGATAATGAACATGGAGAAAAATAAGTGGAACAAAAAGGAAAATAAAAAAGAAAATAAGGTAGAGATAGTGAGAATAAATAAATAAGTGAAAGAGAGAGAAGTAAAAAAAAGTAGAGAATGATAAAAAAGAGAGAAGCCAAGAAGAATATACAAGTAGATAGAGAACAAAGGGACAAATAAGAGAATGGAAATAAGAGAGAAGAAAGTGAAAAAATATGAGAGGCATTTAGATAAGTAGAAACAAGAGGAAGAAATTAAATAAAATTTAAATACTAATAATTACGTTTATAATACTTCTTAAATATAATTTTCATTATTAATTCGATATTATTTTATTTAAATTGAAAATTAAAAATAATCATTAAAAAATGAATTTTAAAATTATTTTAGAATAAAACTTTTATATGATGTAATTTTGAAAAATATTAAAAAAATAATATCTAACATTAATGATGTAGCTTTACATTTCTAATATTTATAATAAAATATTAGTATATTCATAAAACTTTATACATAAGATATATACACCCATATAAATGTATTTTAATTTTTATTTATTATAACTAAAATATTTATTTTATTTAATATAATATTATATAAAATGTTATCAATTTATTATAACATATTATTTGACATATTTATTATTATACAAAATTTGTAATAGTTTAATTATTAAATAGCAACATATTAGATTCAATTGTAATTTATGAGAAAAAGGATTGATATAAATAAATTTTTGCAACATAAGGACTTCTAAAGAGGTCACTCACTTTAGTTGTACTGTTACCCAAGAATGCTTTACTTTTTGAGTTTTATTAAAGTGATGATTCGTAATGTTGTTGTAGCTGCACAAGCATACATAACACAAAAATTCATAGTTTGATGTTTTTCTTGAAGGTAATGAACACTTTTAAAACATACTAAATTATCAAGCAAATGAACTTTTAAAAAAATAATTTTCATTTTATATTTCATAATATATTCTAATATAAATGTTTTATCAAGTAAAATTAATTAAACATTACATAAATAATTATTTTAATTAACATATGCATGACTATAAAGGATTTTCTTCCCTTGTATTATATTGGTTATAAATCAAAAAATAAATTACATAATAAATATAAATGAAGTCATGAAACATGATAGATTTCTTAAATATTGTTTTTTGATGTGATAAAAAAGATAATAGACATAAAGATAACCATTCCATAGGATAGAGTTGTTAATTGGTAATAGAAAAATAGGGAGAAAAATCATAAAATGGAGAGATAAGTGATGATTTAATGAAGTGGAAAGATAAAAGAGAAAACAAAGATGATATGGAGAATAAACGAAATGTGAAAGAGAGAGACAAATGAGAGAGTGGTGAAGGATAAATGAGTGATAATTTCAAAAAAATATAACGAGTTAGAGAATGAAAAGATAAATAAGAGAATAATAATAAGAGAAATAATTAGTTGGAGAATAAATAAAATGCGAGAGTACTAATTAAATAAACATTAAATGTTTATAACAAAACTTATAATATTTATTAAATATTACAAGTTAATCATATATAATATTTAATAATAATAAAAAATAAGAAATATTTGAGATTTTTATTATTACATAATATTAAGAGTATTTGAAGAACTTATTTTGTCTATTAAATTTATGTTATTTTACTTATGCTTAAAACTAAGATTTTCCAATGTTTTTTAATAAATAAATAATTAATTTTAAAACTCATTAATTTTAAAAAATTTAAATTACTATAAATAATAGTTTATAATTACAATTTTAGTAATTAATTATTAATAATAATTTTATAAAATTTTTGTCAAGTTATTAAAATAATAAATATGTCACATTTTATGATATAATAAAATAATAACTTTAATATATTTTACTAGTAAGAAAAGAAAGTTACATCTATTATAATAAATAAGAAATAATTTATTTTTGCAAAGAGCATATATATTGGGTAAAAAATTTTTAAAATATAGTAATGTCATATTATAGAATATTATGAATCTAAAATTATATAATTAATTTTGGATATCATTTTTATTTATTATTTATATAAATCATATAAATATAATGCAATAGAATAATTATATTATTTACAATTTAATTAGAGTTTTTTAATTTTAAATATAAATAAAATAATATTTTATTAATAATAAACGTATTATTTTAGCAATGGTAATATTCTAAGTTAATAATAAACAAAAGCAATAATATGGTCTATGTCATCCAAAATATTAGTCTATTCATTTATTAATTTAATAGAAATGAAATATTGATCATAGAAAATATTATGACATATATAATAAGTATAGTCTTCCTTAATTATGCATTTGCTTTATCATTAAGAAAACTTTTGAAATCGTTTTATTATCTTTAGGATAATAATCAAACAATTGCGATTTTTTGTGTATCATATGCATGTGTGGCCACACTAATATTATAACATTTGATCTTATTAGAGCTTCAAAGTTAAGTAATCTTGGGCTAGATAAGCCTTAAGATATGTGACACCTTGAGAAGTCTTTTTATTGCACTTATTATTCTTTAAGAATCCTTTTTCTAAAGAATTATAATGTATTTTAACAACAAATTAAAGTTCAAAAAAGAAATTATTATAAATTATAAGTTATAATTACCATTTTTCTAAGTATGTATTAGTAATAACTTTATACTATTATTTTTTATTTCATAAAATAATAAATATTGGAAATCATATGATTTAATAAAAACATTTTTGTAAAGTTTAACAATGAGCAAAATAACTTGTACAATTTCTAATAAATTACATTTAATTAATGTTTATAATAATATATATATTATTTGTATAAAATTTCATTAAATATAGTAATATTATATTATTGAATATTACAAATATAAAATTATATCATTAATGTTAAATATTACTTATAATTGTTATCTATATTATAATACATAAAGATAATATATTAGAATAAATATATTATATATTATTTAATTAATTATTTAATTTAATATATGAATGAAATAATATTGAATTAATAGAGAAAGTATCCTTTAAATATTTGTAATAAACTAGAATAATAATGAACCTCAAACATTAATAATATTTAATTATTTGTAAATATTTTATATAATTAACTTATTAAGTTTAATTAATATTATTTAAATATTTAATTTTTATTTAATTATTTCATTCACTTTTTTCTATTTATCTCAATGTCACTCACATTTGCTCACTTTCTTCTCTATTTTAATATCATTCTCTTATTTATTTCTTCATTCTTTATCACTTTATATTGTTAATAGGCTCTGTTGACTATTTCTTTTTTAATTTCTAATTTCTCTCACAAATTTACTTATTTGTTTATTCTCTATATCTTTTTATGTTCTCTTTTTTTGGCTATTTATTAAGTAATTTACCATGTCTCCTTATTATGCTTTTACTATGAATTTGGAACTCTTCAATCCTAAACTTTCCCTCTATTAGAATAGTTATCTTCATATCTAATTTCTCCCTCTCAGCCTATCAATTACTAGTATTGTGTAGTTTATTTTACATAAATTAAACATTGATATTTTAATATATTATGACATGTACAATAAGCATAATGGTTTTTTTAAAAGTGCATATGTTTGATAAATTAGAAAATATAAAAAAATACTTAATTATTTTCAAGATAATAATCACACAACTAAGATTTTTTCTTCTTTTGTGTGCATGTGTGACCACACTAGTAATATAGCAATAGATCTTGTTAGAACTAACAAGTTAGGCATGCTTAGTTGAGAGTAGTGTTCACACTAGTGACCTCTAGAGACATCCATACATTCTACCCATTTTTTCAAAGCATTTTATTCTCTAATGAAAGATAACTTATTTTAATATAATATAAATTTTAAAAAATGAAATTAGTTTAAATGATAGATTATAATTACTATTTAAAAATATTCTATAATAGAATTATAGTATAGTTTAATATTGACAGAAATAAATATTTTGAGTTATAGGAAATTATAATAGATTTATGTTTCTAATGTTTTATATATAATGTTTATAATATGTTTAAACTTTGTAATATTATATTACAAAAAATTAGAACTTTTAAATTATATGACTAATATTAAATATTATTTATGTTTATTATTTGTATTACATAAAATAAAGGTAATATATTCTAACAAATATGTTATTTAGTATTTAATCATAAAATAATGCTAAATTAACTATCAAAAGATCTTTTAAATATTTTTAATATTTTCGAATAATAATAAATCCGAAATAACTTTAATATTTTTCATTAATAAATATTATATATAATTAACTTACTATTTTCATTCAATATTATAAGGTTAATTAATATTTTTTTATTTTCTTTTTTCTATCAATTTTTCTTCTTATCTCAATGTCTCTAATATTATCTTACTTCTCTCTTTGATTATCTTTCTCTTATTTGTCTTTAATTTTGTGTCTCCTTATATTTTTGTTGTCTTCTCCTTCTCTCTATCTTTCTCTATATTTTGATATCTTTTTCACTCTTTAATTTATTTATTTATTCTATCTATCTCCTTTATGTTCATTCTTTCTTTTTCCCTTTGTCAAATCTTCTCACATCTCTCTTTAATTTTATTTTTGTCTCTATTTTACTCTTTAATACTATTTTAGCCACTTAATTAATAATATTGAAGATATTACTTTTTTTGTAATATTTGATATTTATTTCAAAATTAACTTCTTTAAATACAGGTATAATAAAATAATGTAAAAAAATCTTATTTATTTACATCTATTTTATCAACTATAATAGTTTATGTAATATTTTAGTACTTTATATAATGAAAAGATTGCCATTAGATTATAAATGTATAGGTTTTTTAAAAGTACTTATGCTTGGAAATTTTGAAACTTTCAAAAAATTGTTTATTACCTTAATGGCAATAATCACACAATAACAATTTCTTGTATTTTTTATGCATGTGCAACAACATTAGTAATTTTGCACTTGACCTTATTTCAAAACAAAAGTTAAGCTTGCTTTAGCTAGATTTGTATTGTCATGGAAGACATTCGAAGTCCTTATGTTACAAATAATTTTTTTATTTTAATACTTTTTCTTTATGATTGATAATTTCTTTTAACTTATTAAAGCTAACAAATAAAATTATTATAAATGATAATTTATAATTGTCATTTTGGAAATTAATTTGCTATTATTACTTTATATTATTATTATTAATTTTTTAAAAAAATAATTTTAATATAATTTAATGTTGTGTAAAATAACATATATCTATTATAATAAATTAGAATTAATTTATGTTTATAATAATATATTTTTTTAATTATAAAAGTTTTTAAAATATATATATTTCATATTATAAAGTATTGGAATTTAAAATTATATTATTAATGTTAATTAATATTTGTATTTATTTTTTATATTATATGATATAAAGATAATATATAGTAGAATTATATTTTTTATTTTTTTAAAAAAATTTTTAATCTTATGTATGAATAAAACAATATAGTTTTAGTAGTGAAATATTTTTTAAATAACTCTAATATTATAAAATAATAATTAAACTTAACATTTGTTCTTAATATCAGTTTAACTACTAAGATTTAACTTTTATAAAATTTTTTCTTTTACTTTTTTCTCTTTATCTTAATGTCTCTTACATTCTCTCTCTTCCTTCTCCCTCTTATTATGTTTTTTCTACTTATCTCTTTATTCGTGCCCACATTATAAACTTCTTACTCTATCTCTCTACTTTATCCTTCCTTTCTCATTTATATCTCCTTTTCACTTATTTATTTATTCTCACTATCTCCCTTATATTTTATTATTTTCTCTTATTAAATTATCCCTCATTTCTCTCTATAACTATTATTTTCTCTTATTAATGTGTGAGTTTCTCTCTTTGGTGCAATAGTCATTCTTATCTTAATTATCTCTTTTTTAAACTACAAATTAAAAAATATTTAAGAAATCTCTTATATTGCATCGGTTAACATATAATATTTACTATAAAAATATTATTTTTATTAAATTTTGTTTCATAATTTTATTTTTAATTTATATGAATAATAATATAATGAAAAAAAAAACCTTATATAATGGAGTTTATGTTATTAAAAATTACATTTGATTTACTTTTTTATGTTATGAAATATTAAAAATCTAAAATTATATCATTAATATTAAATATTATTTATATTTATTTTTTATATTGTATCAAATGGAGATAATATATAAGAATAAAGATATTATTTATTATTTAATGAACTTTTTAAACTTAACATATAAATAAAATAATGTTAAATTAACTATCAAAAAATCATTAAAATATTTTTTTAATATTTTAAGTTAATAATAAATCTAAAATATCTTTAATATTTTAGTGTTATTAAAATTCTATTATTTGTCTTTTATTTTGTGTCTTCTTATTTTTTTGTTGTCATATCTTTCATTATAATTTGATTATTTTCTCCCTCTTTAATTAATTTATTTATTCTCTCTATCTCTTTTATGTTTATTCTTTTCTTTTCCTCTTTGTTAAAATCTTCTCAGCTAGCTCTCTAATATTATTTTTCTCCCTATTTTACACATATAAATCTATGATTTTCTCTCTAATACAGTATCTACTTCCATCTCCACTAACTCATTTTTTGCCTCATAATTAAAAATATTTAATATATTCCTTGTGTTGAATTATTTAATATATAATATTTTTATTAATTAAATATTATATAATTTATCTTTATTAAAAAATTTAGCTTTTTATTTACATGAAAGATAAAATAATGAAAGAAACTTTTGCTAATTTATATTTATTTTATCAAATATAATAGTTTATGTAATATTTTAGTACTTTTATGTTACCAAAATATTGATATTAGACTTTTATCATCATGTATGACCTCCTTAGAAGTCTTCATGTTACACATTATTTCATGTTAATCCATTTTCTAATGAACAATAATTGATTTTAACAAATTAAAGTTAAGAAATAAATATATTATAAATTATAAATTATAATTAACATTTTAGAAATTAATTTGTTATAATAACTTTATGATATTATTGTTAATTTTATATAAAACAAATATGGCATATCATGTGTTAAAATAAAGTAATAACTTTAATATAATTTAATATTGAGTAAAATAAAAAATTATTATAATAAATTAGAATTAAATTACGTTATAATAATATATATTTATCTCTTATAAAATATTTTAAAATATATATTTTATATTATAGAGTATTCAAAATTTATAATATTTATATTTATTCTTTATATTACATCATATAAAGATACTATATGAGAGAAATTATATTTTTTCATGTTATAAAAACTTTTTAAATTTTAAGTATGAATAAAAAAATATATTATGAACAGTAAAAATGTTCTTTAAATGACTTTAACATTTTGAAATAGTAATTAACTTTGAATATTTCTACTTATTATTTAATATTATATATGATTAAATGTTATATTTAATAAATATTATAATTTCATTTATTAAGATTTAATTTTTATGAAATTTTTTCTTTCATTTTTTTCTTTTATCTTAATGTCTCACATTCTATCTCTTCCTTCTCCCTCTTATTATAATTTTTTTTATTTGTCTCTTCATTGTAGATCACCTTATAAACTTCTTAGCCTTTCTCTCCACTCTATAATTTTTTACATTCTCATTTGTATCTCCTTTCAATTATTTATTTATTTTCACTACCTCTTTTACATTCTCCTTTTATCTTTTAATTAAATGATGTCTCATATCTCTTCATAACTTTGTTTCTCTATTTTTCTCTTATTAATGTGTAAGTTTCTCTCTACTGTAGAATAGTTATCCTTATCTTAGTTATCTCTTTTTCAACTATAAATTAAAAATATTTAAGAAATCTCTCATGTTGCATAGGTTAAAATTTAATATTTATCATAAAAATATATTTTACTATTAATATTTCTTACATAGTTTTATTTTTAATTTATATGATTAATAAAATAATGAAAGAAAATCATATGTATTGGACTCTATGTTATCAAAAATAATATTTTGTTTATTTTTTATATAATAAAATATTAAAACTCTATAATCATACAATTAATATTAAATATTATTTATATTTATTATCTATATTATATCATATAAAGAAAATTTCGTAAGATAAATCTACTATTTGAAATTAAATTAATATTTTAGTTTAACATATGTACGAAATAATATTTAAATTAATATTCCAAATATCCCTTTAATATTTTTATTGTTGTAAAAAAATAAACATCAAGTATTATTAATACTTATTATAATTAAAAATTAGACTATTAAATGTCTTTTATTTAATTATGTTTTAACTTTTTACATGAAATCTCAATGTCTTTCATATTCTATCACTCCTTACTCTTTCTCGCTATAATTCTTTTATTTCTCTCTTTATTCTCTTACTTGGCTTTCTCTTTCTTTTATCCTTCTCTACTTTCTTATCTCCATCTTTTTCACAAATCTATTTCTTCTGTCTACCTCCTCCACTTTTTCATATTTTTTACTCTTTATTAACTCGTCTTTGATCTTTTTTATATCTATTTTCTCTCTATTTTGTCTTTACAAATCATTGAATTTCTCTCTAATGAAATATTTATCAATATCTTAATCATTTTTTTGAATCCATCAATTAATAATGTTTAAGAAATCTCTCATGTTACATTGTTTGATAGATAATATTTATGATAACTAATTTTTTACTATTTATATTCCTTATGTAATTAAAGTTTTTATTTAATTTAATGATAAATTAATGGAAGAAAATCACATGTATTAATTTGTACTTTATAAAAAAATTTAAATGTTTTTTTAATCATTTTATATAAATAGAACATTGATATTAAATTATATTGTGACAAATATAATGAGGATAATTTTTTTAAAACTATGGATTTGATTGATAATTTAGACAATTTTAGAAAATGATTCATTATCTTTAGGACTGCAAACACACAACTAGGATTATTTTGTCTCTTGTATGCATGAGCAACCACACAAATGTTATAATAATATTTCTTATTAAAACACTGATGTTAGACAAGCTTAGGCAAGAGTTGTTTTTGGATGGGTGTTCTCTTGAAAAGTCCTTGTGTTGCACATTATTTTAATAGAAATCCTTTTTCTAATGAATGATAATTAGTTTTAAAAAGATGTTTTCATTAAAAAATTAAATTACTATAAATCATACTTTATTAATACCACTTTAGTAATTAATTCTTAATAAAATGTTCATAAAATTATGATCAATATTACAAAGAACAAAAATGGCACATTCTTATGATATAATAAAATTATAACATTATTATAATCTAATATTCACCAAAAAAAGCTTCTACCCTTTATGAAAAATTAGAATTAATTTTTATTCATAATTGTGTATATATATTATGCATAGTATTTTTGAAATATAATAATATATTACAATAAAATATTAAAAATCTCAAATTATATAATTAATGTTAAGTCATATAAAGATAATATTTTAAAAAAGTTATAGTCTTTGTTATATAATTAGAATTTTAGTTTAAAGTTTTAATAAAATAATGTAATATTAAAAGTCAAAATACTATCGAAATACATTTAATATTCATAGAATATAATAATTCTAAAAAAGTTTTTTATTTTATTATTACTAAGTATTATATATATTAAACTTCATATATTTAATAAGTATAACAATTTTAATTATTAAGATTTTACTTTTAATTAATTATTTCTCTTACTTTTTTCTTCTATCAATGTCTCTCGCATTCTCTCTTTTCTTTCTCTCTCTTATTAATATTCATTTATTTGTCCCTAAATTCTCAATATGCTTACATTCTTCTTGCCCTCTCTCTCCTCTATCCTACTTTGCTTTCTAATTTCTCTCCCTTTCTCTTATTTATTTATTCTATATATCCCTTATATGATCTCTCTTTTCTTTTTCTTTTGGTTAAATCATCTCTCATCTCCTTCTATTACAAATTTTTTCTCAAGTTTTCTCTTACATATTTGTGTCTTTCTCTTCATTATAGTATAGTTATCTATGTCCCCATTATTCTTTTTGAACCCATCAATTATAAATATTTAAAAAATCTCTTGTATTCTATAGTTTAATTTATAAAATTTCTGATAAATATTCGTTTTATATTTTAAATTTACTAAACAATTAATTTTTTTTATTTATAAGAATGATAACATAATAAAAGAAATTCTTATGTATTATTTCAATGTTATCAAAAGTAATATTTTATTTAATTTTTTTCATTATTTTTCTATAAATAAAATATTGATATTAGAATATTTTTTATTTTTATAATAAAAAATAGCTTTTATATAATTTAATATTGACGAAAATAACTTATATCAATTATAATAAATTTGAATTACTTTATCTTTATAAGTTTATATAAATATAATCCGTGTAAAATGTTTAAAATGTGGTGACATGATTTTTTAGAATATTAAATACCTAAATTTATTTCATTAATATTAAATATGATTTATTTTTATTATCATTATATATCATATAAAGATAATATACTAGAATATATATTATTTAGTATTTAATTATCTTTTTTAATTTAAATATTAAATAAAGTAATATTGAATTAATTGTTAATTATTATTAAGAAATTTGTTATATTTTAAAATAATAACCTTAAAACATTTTAAAATATTTATTAAAACTAAATATTATATTTTGTTAATTTTTATTTTTAAAAAATGGTTATAATTTTAATTCTTTATATTTAACACTTGTTAAATTGTTTCTTTTAGCCTTTTCTATTTATCTTGCTATCTATTTTATTCTCTCACTTTATTTTCTCTCTTATTATATTTAACTTATTCATCTCTTAATTCTCTATCTTCTTATATTCTATTTAGCCCCACTCTGTCCTCTATCCTTCTCAATTTTCTCATTTGTCCTTCTCTCTTTCACTATAGTCACTATATTTTCTCAATCTTCTGTATATTCTTTTTTATTCTACATTAAATAATCTCTCATCTCTCTTTATTATTATTTTTCTTTATTTATTAGTTATCAAATTGTGATTACTCTCGTAGTTATCTCTATGTAAATTATATCTTTTCGAGTCTATTAATTAATAATATTTAAGAAACTTTTATGTTGTATTCCTTAATAATGAATTATTTTTAGTATTTGCTAGATGATTGAAGTTTTTATTTATTAAAATTATATTATAATGGAAGAAAATCTTATAAATTAATGTCTATATTATAAAAAATAATACTTTTTGTAATCTTTTTCAAATTTTATATAAATAAAATATTTATATTATAATGTATTGTTACTTATAAAATTAGCATAAACGTTTTTAGAAGTACATAGACTTTTTATTTTACAAAATTTTAGAAAAGTTATTTTATATTTGAAATAATGATAACATAACTATGATTTTTATCTTTTAAATGAATGTAAAATAATGCTAGCATTATAGCATTAGATCTCATCAGAACTCTAAAGTCAGGCATGCTTGAGTGAGAGTATTATTGGTGTTGGTTACCTCTTGAGAACTCCTCATGTTCTTCTAATTTCTTCATAGCCTTCCTACTTCTAACCTCTAATATTAAAAAATAAAATTATTATAAATGATAATTTGTAATTAACATTTTAGTCATTAATTAATATTAACAATTTTATAAGATTATTATTAATTTAATAAAATAATAAATATGATACATTAAATGATATTATAAAATAATAACTTTAGTATTGCTTAATGTTTAGTTAAAAACATTAATATTAGTCAAAGTAAATTATAATTTATTAATTTTTTTAATTATAAAAAAATAATATGTATAAGCTTTTTAAAATATTGTAATATTACATTTTATAATAATTAAAATCTAAGTTTTAACTCTAACTCTAAATATTATTTATATTTATTATATATATTACAATATATAAAGATAATATATTAGAATCAATATATCAATTATTATTTAATTAACTTTTTAAATTCAATGTACAAATAAAATAATGTTAAATTCACTGTGAAATATTTTTTAAAATTTGTTTAATAATTTTAAAAAATAATTGAACTAAAATAGTTTAATATTTTATTATTATTACATATTATATAAAACTAAATTCTTATATTTAATAAATATTATAAATTTCAATATTAAAATTTAACTTTATTTCCTTTGATTTTTCTCTTTATCACAACATCTCCCACATTCTCACACAACCTTCCTATTTCTATTATCATTCTCTTGTTTATCTTTTTATCCTTTATCTCTATATTCTTCACAGTGACTCCCTCACTCTTCTATCCTTCCTCACTTTATTATTTCTCTCTCACTTTCCACTTATTTATTTATTTTGTCAATTTTCTTTATGATGACACCTTTATTTCCTTATTTATTTGATCATCTTACAACTCTCCCTATTATTTGTTTTCTCTATTTTACTACTATAAATCAATGACATTTATCTCTCTAATGGAATAGTTATCTCCATCACAACGATCCTATTTTTTGCTTGTTAATTACTAAAAACTAGGAAAAAAGTTATAATATTTAATATATAATATTTATAATAAAAAATATTTATAATCCTTATTTTTTCAGTAATTTAAATTTTTATTTATAAAAATTATAAAATAGTGAAAGAAAATCTTTTGTATTAACATCTCTTTTATCAAAAATAATAGTTTATGTAATTTTTAATAATTTTATTAAAATAAAACATTGATATTATATTATATTATGACAATTATAATAAAAATAATTTTTTTGAAAGTGCTAATGCTTGATAATTTAAAACATTTTTGGAAATAGTACATTATCCTGAAGAAAATAATCACAAAACTAATATTTTATCTTTTGTGTGTGCAGCCCAATAAGCATTATGGCTCAAGATCTTATTAGAACTTAAAAGTTAAGCATGCTTAAGCGAAAGTATTTTTAGGATGCATTACCTTTTCAGAAGTCCTCTTGTTGCACATATTTTTAAGAAGACTCATCTATTGCATAATTTAATATATAATATCCATTATCCATATATAGTTTTTGATATTTATATTTATTACATAATTTGAGATGTCTTTTAAAAAATTATAATACAATGGAAGAAAATGCAATGTATTATTGTCAATATTACAAAAAACAAATAGGTTATCTGGTTTTTTATTCATTTTAAATAAGAAAAAAAATTATATTAGAATATATTATCAGTCCAATAATAATTAATTTTTCTAAAAATACATATGATTTATATTTTAGAAAATTTAAGAAATGGTTCATTACCTTTAAGATAATAATCACATAAAAATTTAATTTCTTTTATATGAATGTGTGACTACAAATAGATTATAACATTAGATCTCATTAAAACTCTAGAAAGTAAGCTTGCTTGGGTGAGAGTAAAATTTGGGATAGGTGGCCAATTGAGAGCTCCTCTTGTTTCACATATTATTTCATAACATTGCTTTTCTTGGTGTATGAAATATTATTTTAATAACATTTTAGTATTACAAAATTAAGTTATCAGAAATGATAGCTTATAATTTCTAATTTAGCAATTGATTATTATTAAAAAAATTATAATATATCATTAACTTCATATAATAATTAATATATCACTCAACAAAAATAATAGAATAATAACATATATCAATTATAATAAAACAAAATTAATTTATATCTATTATAATATATAAACTATGCATAGATTATTTTTAATATAATTATATTATCATATAACTTATTGGAAATAAAAAATTACATCATTAATATTAAATATTATTTATATTTATTATTAATATTATGTCATTTAAAGATAATATATTAGAATAATTATACGATCTAATATTTAATTAATTTTTTTAATTTTAATATGAATTAAATAAAATAGTATAAATTGTAAAAATATTATTTAAAAATTTTTAATATACCAAAATAATAATAAAACTAAATTATATTTTTATTCATACATATTTAAAATTACTAAATTATTATATTTCATAAATATTAGAAACTTATATATTAAGATTTAAATTTTATTTAATTATTTCTTAGCATTTTTTCTCTTTATCTTAAGTCTCTTATATTCTCTCACTTTATTCTCTCTTAATATCATTCTCTTTTTTAACCATTCTTTTCACCCTCTATCTTGTATTATTCTTGGCCTTTCCCCTCTATTTCACATAATTATTCTCACTATCTCTTCTATGTTCTCTCCTTTACTTTTTCTCTACAATAAATCATCTCTCATCTCTACATGTTACTATCTTCTTCTCATTTTACTTTTATCAATACATGACCAATTTTCTCCTATATAACAATTAACTCCATCTCCTTTATCATTTTCTCACCTCATCAATTAACAATATTTAAGAAATCTCTAATTTTGCATAGTTAATATGTAATACTTACGTTAATATAAATATTTTATCATTTATATTTTACTTGTAATCATGTTTTAAATTTATAAGAATGATAACATAATTAAAAAAATATTGTATTACTACCTACACTATTTAAAATAATATTATATGCAATGCTTTCATTAATTTTACATAAATTAGCTATTAATATTAGAATATATTATAAAATATATAATAAACATAATTTTTTGTAAAAGTGAACATGCTTTATAAATAGTTTAATATTCAGTAAAACAAAATATATAACCCATAATAAATTAGACTTATTTCATGTTTGTAATTGTATGTATATGTTATGTATGGAATTTTAAAAATATATAGATATTATATTATAAAATATTAAAAATTTTAAATTCTTTTAGTAATGCTAAATATTATATTTTTAATTATCTATATTACATCATATAAAGGTAATATATTAAATTAATTTATTAGCTATTATGTAAAATTTTTTCTAATTTTTTATTTTTTAATAAAATAATACTAAATTGATAGTCAAACTTCTCCTTAAATATTTATAATAGTCTTCATTAAGAGAAATATTGGGATGAGTGACCTATGTAGAAGTCCTTATGTTGCATATATTTTTTCACACCAGTCCTTTTTCTAATCAACAAAAATAAATTTTGGTACCACGTTAACTTTCAAAAGTAAAAGTTTTATGAGTGATAGTCAATAAGTACCATTTTAGTAAATAACTATAAATAACAACTTTATAATATAACTATTAATTTCATATAATAATAAACATTATGCATCATAAGATATAATATAATATTAACTTTAATAAAGTTTAATATTGAGAAAAATAACTTATATGAATTTAAATAAAAAAATTAATTACTATTTATAATGAAATGAATATATGATGGACGTAATTTTTTTAACATAATAACATTATAATATAGAATTTTAGAATTCCAAAATGATATAATAAATATTAAATCTTATTTTTATTTGTTATCTATATTATGTCATATTAGTATAAGTTGTAAGAATAATCATATTATTCATTATATAATTTAATTTTTTTAATTATTAATTTTGAATAGAAAATATGACATAATGCAAAAGTAAAAAAATACTTTAATTTTTTTAATATTCTAAAAAATATTTAAATCAAAAAACTTTCTTTTTAATTTATTATTACAAAATATAATATATAATTATTCTATTATATTTAATAAATATTATAAGTTCAATTATTTAGATTTAGCATTTCATTAATTATTTCTCACTTTTTTATCTTTATTTCAATGCTTCATTTTTCTTGAGTTTCTTATCTCTCTTACTATCATTCTCTTGTTTGCATCTTTGTTCTTACCACTTTGCATTTTTCTTAGCCTACCCTCCCTCGATTGCTCTGTACTTTCTTATTTCTATCTTTCACTAATTTATTTATTCTCTCTATCTTCTTAAAGTTTTCTATTTTATTTTCTTCTTTAAATCGTATCTCATCTCTTTTTATTACTATTTTCTCTCTATTTTGTTCTTAACAATATGTAACTTTATCTCCCTTATACAATAATTATCTCCATCATTATTAACTAATTTTAGCACTTTGATTAGTAATATTTATAAAATATTCTATTTTTAATTATTTAATATGTAATATTTTTGATAAAAATTGATTTTATTACATATTTTTATTATGTAATTTTAGTTTTTGTTAATAAGAAAGACAAAATAATGGAAGAAAATCTTATTTACTAAAATTTTTTTATTAAAAATAACAATTTATCTAATTTCTTTATTAATTTTACTTTAAGAAAATAAAAATATTTGAATATATGTTAGGTTTTGTTTATGATAAAAATTTATTATTGAATTATTAATAATAAATTTTTAATATTATTCTTAATTCATATAATAATAATTATAAAATATCAAATATTATAATCAATTATAAGTTTAAAGTAGTTTAATATTAGGCAAAATAACTTATATCAATTATAATAAATTAGAAATACTTTATGTTTAAAATAGTATATATATGTTTTGTGTATACTTTTTTTAAATATATTATTATTATTTTACAAAATATTAAAAATATAAAATTATATCATTAATAGTAAATATTATATATATTTTTTATCAATATCACATTTTATAAATATAATACATTAGAATAATTATTTTATTTATTATGTAAATAAAATTTTTAATTAATTAAATATATTCCTTAAAAATTTATAATGTTGTAAATAATTAAATTTAATAAATATTATCAGTTTAATTTTTAAGATTTAACTTTTCAATTATTTCTCTTTTTTTCTCTTTATATATTAATCTCTTACTTATTTCTCTCTTACTTTCACTCCCTTACTTGTCTAATCATTCTCTATCTCTTAATATTATTCCCTGCCTCTATCCCTTCTTTATCTTTCTTAATTTCTTATTTCTCTCTCTTTCTTGCTTGTTTATTTATATACTCTATATCATTTATATTATCTTTTTTCTTTTTCTCTTCATTATATCATCAATTATCTCTCTATTATTATTTCTTCCTTTATTTTGCGCTTATCAATGAATTACTTTCTTCCTATCCCACAAAATTGTTATCATCATCACTATTATCTATTTTCCACACCACCAATTAATAAAGTTTAACAAATCTCTTAAAATACATATTTTAATATATATATATATAATATTTAAGAAAAATATATATTTTATCTTTTTTACTTACTTTAAAAATTAAGTTTTTTTAATAAAAATGATAAGATATTAAAAAACATATATGTATTAATATGCACATTATCAAAAATAATAATTTATACAACTCTTTTATTAATTTTATATAAATATAATATTGATATAGGATAGATTGTAACATATATAATATGGTGCATAATCTTGATAATTTAGAAAATTTTAGAAGTTGTTCATTATCGTTAAGAGAATAACAACTAAACAATTTTTTCATTTATATACAAGTGCAACCACATATGAAATATAGCATTGAATCTCATTCAAGCATAACTCTTAAGAGGCCGTTTTATTTCTCAAATGTTTTAATATCATTCTTTTTTCTAATAATGAAACATTGCATTTAATAAGATGTTAATTTTAAAAATATAAGTTATAATAAATGATAGTTTATAATTTTTATTTTAGTAATTAAATTTTTGTAATAATTTAATAACATTATTTTTTAATTTTATATGATAATAAATATGGCAAATCATATGATATAACTAAAAAATTTTAATATAGTTAAATATTTAGTAACTAAAATTACATGAGTTATAATAATTTAGAATTAATTTATATTTATAATAATATATACATATATCTATATAATGTCTAGATGTTTTTGAATAAATTAATGTTATATTAAAAAATATTATAAATTTAAAATTATATCACTAATGTTATTTATTATTTATATTTATTATTTATATTTATAATTTATATAGTGTAAAATAAATATAATATATCAGAATAATTACATTTATTATTATTTTATTAATATTTCTTATTTTGAATATGACTAAAAAATTTAATATTATAAGTCAAAATATTCTTTAAATATTTATATTTTGCAAAAAATAATAATATAACTTAAATATTTTTTATATTTTATTATTACTAAATATTATATATTAACTTGTGATGTTTAACAAATGTTATAAGTTTAATTATTAAGGTATAACTTCTATTTAATTACTTCTCTCACTCTTTCTCTTTATCACAATGTCTCATATTTTGTTAATTCCTTCACTCTTTTGTTTTCTTTCTTTTATTTGTCTCCTTATTTTTTATCTTCTTATATTATTTATAGCCTTTCTCTCTCCTCTATCCTTCTTTATTTTCTCATTCCTCTCACTCTTTCACTAATTTATTTATTCACTCTATCTCTTTTGTACTCTTTTTTTTTCATTTTATCTTCAATGAATGCTCTCTAATCTCTATATATTACTATTTTCTTCTCTTAGTTCTTTTATTAGTCAATGACTTTCTATCTCTCTTATAGAATTGTTATTTTCATCTCAATTAACTCTTTTTTAGCACAACCAATATAAATATTTAATAGATCTCTCATATTAGAAAGTTTAATGTGTGATAATCATGATAAATATGTATTTTATAATTTTTATAACATAATTTATTTTTTAATTTAAAAAAATAACAACATAATAGAACAATATTTTTTGTTTTAATGTCAAAGTTATTAAAAGAATAGATGATGTAATTTTTTATTAATTTTATATAAATAGAATAAAGATATCTGAATATATAAAATATATATGATCAGCATAATTTTAATTTTAAGATTACATATGCTTTAAAGCATAGAAAATTTTAGAAATGGTTTAATATCTTCACGAAATTAGTAACACAACAATATTTTTTTCTTTTTTATGCAAGTGTGACGACACAACTACTGAAGGAATGGATTTCGTTAGGAGTCCAAAGTAAAGCATGCTTGGGTGAGAGTAGTATCGATATGGTTGACCTCTTTAAAAGTCCTCATCTTGCATATATTTCTTCATAGCATTTCTTTTTCTAACAAATGATAATTTGTTTTAACAAGTTAATGTTAAAAAAATTTTATTACAAATGATATTTTAACATTACCATTTTAAAAATTAATTGTTAATAACGACCATATTACATTAACATCATATAATAATATATATGGCACATATCGTTGTATAACAAAATAATTACTTTATTACTATTTAATGTTGAGTAAAAAAATTATGTTAATTACAATATAATAGAATTAATTTATTTTTATAATAGTTGGTATATACTTTGTATAGAATTTTTAAATATAGTAATATTATATTATAGAATAATAAAAAACTTAAGTTATATAATAAATATTGAATTTTTTTTCCATTTATTATCCACATTACATCATATAAAGATAATGTATTAGAATAATTATATCAATTATAATAAACTAGAATTAATTTATGCTTATAACATAATCTAGATTATGTGTAAAATTTAGAAATATAATAATATTATATTATATGATATTAAAATTTTAAAATTATAACATTAATATATAATATTATTAACATATTATTATTGATATTATATAACTAGAAGATAATATACTCGAATAATTTGCAATTTATTATTTAATTAATTTTTTCTATTTTTTTTAGTTTTTAGAAAATAACATAATAATAGTCAAAATGTTCTTTAGTTATTTCTCTCACTTTTTGCTTTTATCTCAATTTTTTTTAAATTCTCTCACTTTTCTCTTTCTTATAATAATTCTATTATTTGTCTCCTCATTCTTTATCTAAGTGTTACAATCTTTGGATTTTGGGTTCTTTTCCCTAAAGAGGCACCTGGCATCTCCCTCCTCCATGCTTCATTACTTTCTCATTTCTCTCTCTCTTTACTTATTTATTTACTCTCTACTTCCTCTATGTTCTTTCTTCTTTTTCTCTTCATTAAATCATCTCTAACTACCCTCTATAATTATTTTCTATTTTATTTTTTTCATATCGATCCGTTACTTTCTTTCTCACATCATGAATATTTATATTTATTATCTCTTTTTTAGTCAATAAAATAATAATATTTGAAAATCTCTTATCTTGCATAGTTTAATCTATAACAACCATTTTTTCATTAAAAGTACATAAACTAGATATTTTAAAAAATTTTAAAAAAGGTTTATTATCTTCAAGAAAAAATTCAAATGATAATGATTTAGGAAGGGTGATGTTCTTTGAAGTCCTCATGTTGCACATATGGTTTTCATAGCATTCTCTCTTCTAATAGATGATAAAGTTTTTTTTATGATATTAATGTTAAAAAATTAAATTTCCTTAAATAATAGTTTGTAATCTCAATTTTAGTAATTCATTTTTAGTAATAACTTGATATTATTACTTTTTATTTTATGTAATCATAAATATCACCTATCATTAATATATTAAAATAACAACTTTAATATAATTTAATATTAAGTATAAAATCTTGTATCAATCATAATAATTTAGAATTAATTTAGGCCAACAGTAATATAAATATAAATATAAATGATGCATATAATTTTTGACATATATTAATGTTACGTTGCAGAATATTTAAAAAACTTAAATTATATCATTAATGCTGATTATTATTCATATTTGTTATCAATATTACTTCATATAAATTTAATATATTTTAATATTCAAAAATTTATAATTTTATAATTTTTTAAATTTAATGTATGTATAAAGTAATATAAAATTAGTAGTTAAAATATTCTTTAAATATTTATAGTATTCTGAATAAATAATATGCCAAAAAAAATTTTTATGTTTCATAATTATTAAATATTATATATGATTATCTTATTATATTTAATAATTATTACATGTCTAATAATTATTAAGATATAACTTTTACTTAGTTACTTTTATAAGTTTTTTCTCTAAATCTTAATGACTCTCATGTTCCCTCACTTTATGCTACCCTATTGTTATCATTTTATTTGTTGTTTTATTCTTTATCTTCTAATATTCTTTTTGGCACCTCCCTCTATCCTTTTCTTCTTTATTTATTTTTTCTCTTTTACTTGTTTATTTGTTGTCTTTATCCCATTTATGTTCACTTGTTTCTCTCCTTCATTAAATTGGATCTTATCACTCTATTATTATTTTCTTCTTTATTTTTTTGTTGTCAATTCTTGAGTTTCTTTGTTTTTTTGCATTATAGTTATCTTGATGTCCATTATGTTTTTTCATCCCATTAAATAAAAATAAATAAATAATATCTTATATTACATATTTTAAAGTGTAATATTAATGATGAATATATATTTTGTTATTTATAATTATTATATAATTTAATTTTTTATTTATAGCAATTAATATCTTGTAGAATAGTTTTCTCCATCATGATTATCTCTTTTTTGAAACAAGAATTATTATTTTTTAAGAAATCTTGAGTATTATATAGTTTAATAATTAATATTGATAATAAATATATATATATTCTAATTTTTATATTTGTTATGTAATTAAATTTTTTTAGAAGAAACACAGCAAAATCTTAGAGAATCTTATAAATTAATATCTATGATTTTGAATCAAAAAGTTCATGCAATTATTTATCAATTTTATATAAATACAAAATTGATATTATTATATATTATGATAATTACAATAAGCATAAAGTTTCTTCAAAAGTGCATATGTTTTATAATTTAGAAAAATCTAGAAATAATTTATAACCTTAAAAATAATAATACACAATTATGAATTTATTTTTTTGTATGCATGTGCAACCACACTAGTAATATAGCACTTGATCTCATTTGAACAACAAAGTTAAGCAAGCTTAGGTGAGAGTAGTATTAGGATGGTTGACCTTTTGAGAAATCCTTATGTTCTACCTATTTTTTCATAGTTTCAATTTATTAATGAATGATAATTAATTTTAATAACTTATTAATTTTAAATAATTACATTATTAAAAGAAATAGTTTATATTTATCATTCTTGTAATTAATTATTATTAATAAATTTATAATGCAATAATTAAATTCATACAATAACAAATATAACTTGTGATATGTCATAAAAAAATGATTACTTTGATATACTTTAATATTTAGTGAAGCAACATAAAAAATAAGAATTAATTTATTCTTATAATTATATATATAATGTGTATAAAAGTTTTTAAATATATTAATATTGTATTATGGAATATTAGAAATTTAAAATTATGTCATTGATGTTAAATATTATTTTTATTTTTTTATATTACATCATATAAACTTAACATAATCAAATAAAAAATTAATTTTTTATTTCACTAACTTTTAAAATTATAATTTTAAATAAAATAATATGAAATTAATAGTAAAAATATTCTTTAAATCTTTTTTCTTTGTAAAACAATGATAAACTAATAATATATTTTTTTAAATATAAAAATTTTTATACAATACATTTATTATATTTATTATATTTATTATATTTATTATATTTATTATATTTGTTATATTTATTATATTTATTATATTTATTATATTTATTATATTTAATAAATATTATAAGTTTAACTATTAACATTTAACATTTTTTTAACTATTTCTATTAATTTTTCTCTTAATTTCAATGTCTCTCACATTCTCTCACTTCATTCTCTCTTCTATAATATTTCTTATTTGCTTTTTTATTTTTTTTCTTCATGTATTCTTCCTAGCCTCTCCCTCTATATTATCCTTCTCTAATTTCCAATCTCTTTCTCTTTTATTTATTAATTTATTCTCTCCTTTGCATTCTCTCATTTCTATTTCTCTACATTAAATCTTCTCTCACCTCTATCTTTTATTATTTCTTCCTTTATTTTGTTCTAATCAATCCTTGTCTTTCTCTCACTTTTGTAGAATAGTTATCTCCATCTTTGTTACCAATCTTTTAGCAAATTAATTAATAATATTTAGAAAATCTCTTATGTTATGTAGTTTAATATATAATGTTTATGATAAATATATATTATGTTAATTATATTTTTTAAGTAACTAAATTTTTTATTCATAATAATAATAACATAGCATAAGAAAATGTTATCTATTATTGTTTATGTTATTTAAAATAATTGGTTATGTAATTTTTTATTAATTTTATAATATATATATTACAATATATTATGACAAATATAACAAGCACAAAACTTATTCAAAAGTTCATTTCCAAAAGATAATCAGCTTGTAATTCCCATAAGAGTTGGGTGAAGCTTTTGTAAACAATTTTTGGTAATTTTTGTGTTGTAGTTTCTTCACAAAAATTCATCATAAAAATAATTTAATTTTATTAAAAACTTGATTTATAATTATATTAGCTTATATTTTTTTTAAAGAAACTAAAAATTTAAATGATAAAAGAAGTTTTTAGGTTATTTTATTCAAACTAGAACCTATGTTCGCCCCCATCTAAAGTTAACAAGCATTCCACTAGTAAAACAATTACATCTTAAGGTTTTTCCTTACAGTTTATCTACAACATGCTAGCTTTTTTAAGCTTAACTATAACCCAAGCTTTTACGAACTTAACTTTAACACAATTTTTAAAAAGTTCAAGTGGAATAAAATCATTGAAAAATGTGAAGGCATCTGATAAAAAAATGAAAAAAGTTTTTGAAAAAATGTACTAATTTTTATTTCTTGTTTACTAATTTAAAATGGTACAAAAGAGATTAAAATTACAAAGAGAATTAAGAAAATGATGCCTTAAAAGAATTAGGCTTAGTTGGAAGAATTTAAAATTTCATATATTGTTAAGTTATAGATGCTTTCATATAAAATTTATGCCAATAGAATATGATGTAGCCTTTTTTGAGATGTTAAAATCTTTTTGAAGTCTATTAGTCATTCTTTTCACAAAGATTTGATATTTATAGAAAATGTTTTGTCACAACCATTAGAAAGTGATTGAAAAACTATTACAAAAGTAGCTACCAAATATCCTAAAAAGATCCTAAAATATTCTTCCAAAATGGCTACTATAATGGCACGTTAATAGCTATTTCTTCAGTTATTAGACATGATTAACTAAGTCAACTGGAGCGGCATAGTGTAGATCCTGATCATACGATCAAACACATTAAAAAATGATGAGTTCTGCACGATTAGATAAAGCTGGATTAGATTGGCACCATTTGATCAAGTTAAATGAGGTTTTGATCATTTGCTTACTCAGTAATAAAATTAGGATTATATATAGAATGTAAGATTCAAAGATGAGAGATCTAGGTTATCATATCAAGAATGAATTATTTAAAAATGTAGAAATAAAAATAATAGTTTGACGAAGTTGGACAAGATCATGGCCCTTGGATGAATCAATCAGATACAGCAAATGAAGCAGCAACTATCTAATTGACTTATGAAATGGGAGGTTTGATCGAGTAAGATCACTATTTAAAGGAAGATGCAATCTCCATCATGTTATTAAAAATATGTACTATTAGATGGTGCTGAGCATTACTTGTTTTGGATGGAGACAGTCTCATGTGACATAATCCCACATTGTACGAAAAGAAGCTTATTTGACCTTTATAAGCATTCGCTCAGATATAACTTGAAAGCCTAATTGCGGCTAGCTTCCCTTTATTCACAAGGGATTTAATAACATGAGCATACTCAACACAGGTTTATGAGGGTCAAATCTAGTCCATAACAATATTTGCTTCGAATATTAGTTGATTCGATCTAATGCCTTATCTAATCTAGTTCATGAATTAGCCATGATATTAAACATTTTAACATAGTTTTGTCTATTTTTCTTGAGTGAATGCCCAGTCATGCATTTGCATTTAGCCATACCCTTAAATATGGCATAAAATGTTTTATTTATTTTGTTATGAAAACTTTAATAGAATTAATTCCTTTGTGTAATCAAGATTTAATAATCAACTTAATGTAGAATTTGACAAAAATACAAAAGAATGATTTAAGCAATTAAAGAATGATTTAAAAATAAAATTATCTTACTAAAATAAATTAATAGTTTAAGAAAGATAAAAAAGAATTAAGAGATTAAATAATCGAATTGTATTCATTTATTCAATCAAGGAGGTGATTAAACAAATTAGTTGTGTTAATAAGATTTGAAATTTATATGAAAGGGGAGTGCCTTATAATCAATAAAATAATATTTTTTATAGTAAAATATTACCTTGTCTAAGCTAATGCACAACTCTTCAATCATGCAAATTTGTTGAACACTCCAAGCTGCTTTGACAACATGAATTCACCATGTTCGTAGCTCAAATCTTATTTTTTACATGTAAACCAGTTTTGTATTTAACAAGCTCATTAGAGTAAAAGGCTAAACTTTTAAGGCTTTCCTTATCAAACAAAAGGGTGATTGAACACATATGTTTAATAATTTAAAAACTTTTAGAAATGGTTAATTATCTTTGCACCAGTAATTGCAAAATTAAGATTCTATGACTTTTAGATGCATGTGTTACCACAGTAACACTGTAGCATTGGATTTAATTAGAACTTGAAGGTTTAGTAGGCTTGGGATAGTGTTGTACAAGAATGATTATTCTCTTAAGAAGTCTTTGTGTTGAAACTATTTTTCATAGCTTTTGTTTTTTTAATGATTAATAATTTATGTTTATAACATTTTTATTTGAAAAATTTAAATTATTATAAATGATATTTTTTAATTATCATTTTATAATTAATTCTTATTAATAACTTCATAACAATATTATTAATTCCATGTAGTAACAAATATGACACATCTTATGATATAATTAAATTTTACTTTGATAGATTTAATATTGTGTCAAATAATGTACATCAATTGTAACAAATTAAAACTAATAATTTATATTATTACATATATATTATTTATAAATTTTTTGAATATAATAATATTATATTATAAAATAGTAGAAATCCAAAATTATATTATTATGTTAAATATTTTTTATTTTAGTTGCCTACTTTATATCATATAAAGATAATATATTAGAATAATTATATTATTTATAATTAATTAAATTTTTAAATTCTAATTTTGAATAAAATAATATTAAATTAATTGTCATAATTTTTTAAAATTAATAATATTCTAAATTATAA
Source organism: Vanilla planifolia (assembly GCA_023846275.1). Lineage (NCBI taxonomy): Eukaryota > Viridiplantae > Streptophyta > Magnoliopsida > Asparagales > Orchidaceae > Vanilla > Vanilla planifolia. Next base: position 630,428 of record JAIUJO010000288.1, read on the forward strand.
TAAATCTCAAATATTTTTTAATTTTTAATTATTAAAAGATATATATAAATAAATTGTTATATTTAATAAATATTATATCTTTAACTATTAAAATTAAACTTTTAATTTGTAGTTTATCTTAATTATTTTTACTTTATCTCAATATCTATCACATTCTCTCACTTTTTTATATATCTTATTATCATTCTCTTATTTTTTTTATCATTCTTTATTTTTTATATTCTTTGAGCTTCACTCTCTCCTCTATTTTTTTCTACTCTCATTTCTTTTTCTCTTTAACTTGTTTATTAATTCTCTCAATCGCCCTTATGTTCTCTGTTTTATTTTTCTCCTTAATAAATCACATCTTATATCTCTTTATTTCTTTTTTTCTTCTTATTTAGCTGTTATCAATCCATGATTTTCATTGTCTCTTACATTATAGTTATCTCCATCTCATATATCAAATTTTTAAGCCATCAATTAATAGTGTTTAACAAATCACCGATGTTGACAAATTAATAATTTATTATTTATATATATCACATAATTTAAGTTTTTATTTATAAGAATGGTAAAATAATGAATGAAAATTTCTGTATTAATGTCAACTTTATCAAAAAAAATAGTTTATATAATTTTTGTTCTAAATTTTATATAAACAAAATATTGATATTAGAATATATTATGATATATATAGTAAGCATAATTTTTTTAAAGCTCATATACTTGGTAATTAAGGAAAGTTTAGTGAATGGTTAATTTTTTTGAAGGCAATATTCACACAACAATGATTAGTTTCTTTTGTGTACTTATGCCCCACACCAATATTATAGAACTTGATCTTATTAGAACTCTAATATTATGCATTCTTGGCTGAGACTAGCGTTAGGATAGGTTGCCTCTTTAGATGTCTTCATGTTGCTCATATTTTTTTATAATAATCAATTTTTTAATGAATTAAAATTGAAGCTAATAAATTATTATTGTTAAAAAATAAAAATTATTATAAATTTTATTTTATATTTACCATTTTAGAAATTAATTATTAATTTTAATTTTATGATATTTCAATTCATTTTATATTCTAATAAATATGACATATGACTTCAACATGATCTATTATTGTGCAAAATAATATATATAATTTATGTTTACAAAAATATAAATACTATCTGCTTAATTTTATAAATTTAGTAATGTTATAATTTAAAAAATATAAATCAAAATTATAACATTAATATTTTATATTATCTATATTTATTATGTTTATTACATCATATAAATATAATATATTAGAATAATTATATTATTCATCATTTAATTAACTTTTAAATTTTAGAACTATTAAAATAACATAATAATGATTGTCAAAAAAATTTAAATGTTTCTAGTATTCTATCATAGACATCAATCTCATATTTTTTATATTTTATTATTTAAAATATCATAAATAATTAACATCTTATATTTATTAAATATTATAATTTTAATTAAGATGATTTAACTTTTATTTTATTATTTTTTAATTATTTTCATTATCTCAAGATTTCTTATATTCTCTCATTGCCTTCTCTTTATTATTTTCATTTTTTATTTCTCTTTTCATTCTCTAACTCATTTTTTTCATGGCTTCTTTTTTGTTCTCTATCATTCTCAATTTTCTTATTGGTCTCTCTAATTCACTCAATTATCTAATCTCTCTCTCTCTCTTCTATGTTCTCTTTTTTCATTTGCTCTTCATTAAATTATCTCTCATCATTATATTACAATTTCGTTCAATATTTTTCTCTTATGAACCAATAATTTTCTTTATTTTGTAGAATAATTGTCATCATCTCCATTATCTTTTGCATTGCATAGTCAAATATGTAATATTTATGATAAAAATGTATTTTATTATTGATATTAGTTGCATATAATAATTTTTTATTTATAAGAATTATAACATAATGGAAGAAAAACATATGTAGCAATGTCTATGCTTTCAAATGGAATAGTTTATGTAATTTTTTTATTAATTACATATAAATAAGATAATGATATTAGAAAATATTGTTACATAGTCAAGAGATTTTTTTAAATGATTCATTAACTTTAACATAATAATCACAACACCACAAATGTTTTTCATTTATATAAATGTGCAACGACACTAACATTTTAAAATTGGACCTTATTAAAACATCAAAGTTAAAAATTTTTGGGAGACAATAATAATTGGATGGGGGACCTCTTAAGAAGTTCATACGTCAAACCTATTTTTTTAATAGAATTTCCTTTTGCAATGATTGTTTTTAACAACATATTAATGTTAACAAAATAAAATTATTAAAAAGAGTAGTGTATTATTATTATTTTAGATAATAATTATTAACAATAACTTTATAAAGTTATTGTTAATTTTTTATAATAATAAATATTTCAAATAACATGATATAATAAAATAATAATTTTAATTTAAATTAATAGTTCTAAGAATGACTTGTATCAATTATAATAAATTATAATTGATGTATACTTATAATAATATCTATATATATTATGACAAACTTTTTTAAAAATAATAATATTTTGTTATACAGTATTAGAAATAAAAAATAATATTTTTTTTTAAATAGTAATAACTTTCGAATAGTTTTTATTTTTATTATTATTAAATATTTTATATCATCAACTTATTATATTTAAAAAAATTATAATAATTTTAATTACTAAGAATTAAATTTTTTTAATTATTTCTCCAACTTTTTTCTCATTATAAAATTATCTCTAACTTATTCTCACTTTTTTCTCTCACTTATTGTCATTCTCTTTTTTTTCTCTTCATTCTTTATTTCCTAAAATTATTTGTGGGCTCTTTCTCTCTCCATAATCCTTCTCTAATTTCAAATTTTTCTCTTTCATATATTTGCTTATTTTCATTATCTATCCTATCTTCTCTCTTTTTTTTCTCATATATTAAATCCTCTCTTTATTATTATTTTCCTCTCAATTTTATTCTTTTCTTTCCATGAAATTGTCTCTCTTATAGAATGATTATCTACATCTTTAGTATTACTTTTAAGCCCATCAATTAATAATATTTTAGGGATCTCTCTTGTTTTAGATTTAATATATAATATTAATGATAAATAAATATCTTAAGTATTTATAATTATTACGTAATTTAAGTTTTTATTTAAGAAAATAATAATATAACAAAATAAAATCTTATTAGAAGTGTATATGCTTGATAATTTAGGAAATTTTAAAAATTTTTCATTATCTTTAGGTCAACCATCGCAAAATTATGATTTTTGACATTTCTATGCATGTGCGACAAGACCAACATTATAACACTTGAGCTAATTTGAACTCAAAAGTTAAGCATGCTATGGTGAAAGAAGTACTGTGGTTTCTACCCTCTTAAGAAGTATTTGCATTGCACTTATTTTTGCATAATGTTTATTTCTCTAATTAATGAGAACTTATTTTAATGAAATATTCATATTAAAATAATAAATAATTATAAACATTCATTTATAATTAGCATTTTAGTAGTAAATTATTATTATACTAGAACTAATTTATTTTTATAATATGGTATGTATATTGTGAATGAAAGTTTTTCCCTTTATCTTAATGTCTTTCACATTCATTCAATTCTTTCTCTGTCCTATTATCATTCTTTTATTTGTCTCTTTCTTCACTAACTCGATTATTTTTTCGTGGACTCTCTCTCTCTCCCTATACTCCTTTATATTTGGTTTTCTTACTTTTTCATTTATTTAACTATTCTCTTTCTCTTCTATATTCTCTATTCTCTATCACTCTTTTCTATCTCATTAGAAGTCCAAAGTTAAGCATGTTTAAGCAAGAGTACTACTGGGATGGGTGGGCTCTTTAGAAGACCATCTATTACACTTATTTTTTTCATAATATTTCATTTTCTAATAAGGATAATTAATTTTAATAACATGTTAATGATAAAAAATTAAATTATTATAAATAATAATTAATAATAAGCATTTTAGTAATTATTTATTAATTAAAATTTTATAATATTATTATCAATTTAAAAAGATAATAAATATAACACATCAAAAAATTTAATATAATAATAAATTAAATAAATTTTAATATTAAACCAAATAACATATATCAATTGTAATAAACTATAATTAATTTAGTTTTATAATATTATTTGCATACTATGTAATGACTTTTTTAAATGTAATAATATTATATTATAATATATTTGAAATATAAAATAAAGTTATTAATGTTATACGTTATTTAGATTTATTATTTATATTACATCATATAAATATATTATTTTAGAACAACAATATAATTTATAATTTAATTTAAATATAAATAAAGTAATATTAAATTTATAATTAAAAATATTTTAAATTATAAAAAAATTTATAATTTTTTAATATTTTATTATTATTAAGTAATATATACAATTAACTTATTATATTTAATAAATACGATATTTTTAATAATTAAGGTTTAACTTTAGTTTATCTTTCTAACTTTTTTCGATTTATTAAAATGTCTCACTTCCTTTTGCTTTCTTCCTCTCTCCTATTATGATTCTCTGATTTATCTTGTCACACTTTATGTTCTTATATTCATGATTACTTATTTCTCTCTTCTCTATTCTTCTTTATATTCTAATTCTTATTTATCATTCTTTATTTCTTATTTTTCTCTCTTTCTTTTATTTATCTATTCTCTTTATCTCTCTTATGTTCTCTCTAATCTCTTCTGTTTTATTAAATAATTCTAAATTTATCTCTATTACCGTTTTCGTCTTTATTTTACTGTTATCAATCCCTAATTTTCTCTCTATTACAAGCTAATTATCTTTATATCTATTATCACTTTTTTAGCCCATCAAATAATAATATTTAATAAATCTCTAATGTTGTATAAATTATATTTACTTTGTAATTTTAGCTTCTTATTTATAAGAATGACATATATATATATTTTATATAACATTCAACAAATTAGAATTAATTTATTTTTCTAATAATGAATATATATTAGTAATAGAATTTTTAAATATAGAAATATTTTATTATAAAATATTAAAAAGTTAAAATTATATTACTCTTATAATTATTTTTTACATTTAATCTATATTACATCATATAAAGATAATATTTTAAAATAATTATATCATTGATCATTTAATTATTTCTTTATTTTAAGTGTAAATTAAAAAAGTTAATACTAATATTAAAATTATTTTTACAATATTTTTAATATCTTAAAATAATAATAAACCATAAATATGCTCTATATTTTATTATTATTTAATATCATTTATAATAAAGTGTTTATATTATCATATCAAATATGTTTTAACTTTTATTTAACTATTTCTCTAATTTTTTTCTCTTTATCTCAATATCTCTTATGTTCTCTCACACCATTCTCTATCTTTCTAATTTTTTCTTGGCCTCTCTCTTTTTTAACATGCTCTACTTTCTTATTTCTTTCACTCTCTCATTTATTTATTCTCTCTATCTCCTTTTCAATCTCTCATTTATTTTTTATTTTCATTAAATCATATCATAGCTCTCTATATTATTATTTTTCTCCTTATATTTATCTTATTAATTAGTTACTTTCTCTTTCCTTTAAAATGATTATCTACATCTCCCTTATCTCTTTTTAACCAATCAATTAAATATATTTAAAAATTTTATCATATTACTTAATTTAGTATATAATATTTTTTATTAATACATATCTTATCATTTATATCTTTTTCCATAAGTTGTTTTTTAATTTATAAGGATGATTGCATAAAGGTTTAAAATGTTGTGTATTAATGCCTATGTAATTAAAAACAATAGTTTATTAATTTTTTATAAAATAAATATTAATATTGGAATATATTATGACACATAATAAGCATAATTTTTTTTAAAAGTGAATATTGTTAATAATTTTGAAAAGTTTAGAAATTGTTCTTTATCTTAAGAGAGTAATCGCTAAACAATGATATTTTTATTTTATATTCTGTGTGACCACACTAACTTTATAACACTAGATCTCATTAGAATTCCAAAGTTAAACATACTTGGGCTCTAGTGGTATTAGGAAGGGTGACCTCTAGAGATGTTCTCATACTACAAATACTTTTTGTATTCTTTCTTCTAATAGATGATAATTTAGTTTAATAAAATGTTAATGATTAAAAAATTAAACTATTATAAATGATGGCTTATAATTATTGTTATAGTAATTAATTTTTAATAGTAAATTTATAACATCATTATTAATGTAGTATAATAATAAATACGACACATCATATGATATAATAAAATAATAAATTTTACATTTGTTAATATTAAGTAAAATAGCTTATAAAAATTATAATAAATTTAAATTAATTTTTATTCATAATACTACTCATATGTCATGCATAAAATGTTTTAGGAATATTAATATTATGTTATAAAAAATTAAAAAACAAAAATAATACAATTAATACAAAGTATAATTTATATTTATTAACTTAACATATAATTTGGAAAAAAATACAAAAAAGTTATTTAACCAAGAAAAGAGCAACTCAAAAAAAGAATTATGTTACTAAAATCAATGAGTAGTTCAAGTAGGATTTGAAAAAAATGACCAAATTAAGAGATTATAAAATTGAAACTTATTCATTTGTTAAATCAAAGAGGTGATTAAGCTATTTAGATGCCCAAATAAGACAAATAATTTATACAAAGGGAGAGCACCTTAAAATCAATAAACTAATATTTTATTTTATAATAAAATAAAATAATATCAAAGTTCAAAAAGCATGTCTTTAATTTTGAAGTTTGTTGAACACTCCAACGTGGCTTGGAGACTACTAATTCACCATGCTTAAAGTGCATAGTTTTTCTTTATATGTAATCTTGTTTCTTACTCAATAACCCCATTAGAATTAAATTTTTTATGTTAAAACCTTGACTCATGAAACATAAGGCTGACACAACACATATGTTTCAAAATTAAGAAAAATTAGAAATTGTCCATTATCTTCAAGATAATAATCACACAACTAAGACTTTGTATCCTTCATATGCATTTGTGACCACAGCAATATTATAGCATATTCTTTCATTAAAAATCAAAAGTTAAGCATGCTTGGGTAAGAGTAGTATTTGGATGCATGACCTCTTTAGAAGTCTTTATGTTGCCCGTATTTTTTAAAAGCATTTATTTTTCCAAGCAATGATAATTTATTTTGAAAACATATTTGTATTAAAAATTTAAATTATTATAAATCATAATTTAGAATTATCTTTTGGGTAATTAATTATTAAAATAATAATTAATATGACACATCATGTGATAAATAAAAAGTAAATTTAATATAGTTTAATGTTTAGTAAATTGACTTATATAAATTGTAATAAATTAAAGTTAACTCATGTTTATAATAGTAAATATATGTGATCTATAAAAGTTTTTAAATAAAAAAATATTATATTATATATTATTAGAAATGTAAAATTATATCATTAATGTAAAGGTTAATATATTAGAATAATAATATTATTTAAAATGAATTAAATTTTGTTATTTAATGTGTGAATAAAATATATTAATTTAATAACAATAAAATTCTTTAAATTTTACAATATTTTAAAATAATAATAAACATCAAATTTTTTCATATTTTCATTATTAAATATCATATATGAATGACTTATAATTTTTCATAAATATTATAAATTTAATTGTTGTGATTTAAATTTTATTGAATTATTTCTTTAAAAAATTTTACTTTATCTTAATGTCTCTCACTTTTTTCTTTCTGATGATCATTTTTATATTTTTATCTTCATTGCATAATTCCTTATATTCTTTTTGGCTTCTCTCTCAATCTCTTTCACATATTCTTCTCTCAATCTCCTCTATGTTCTCTCTTTTATTTTCCTCTTTACTAAATCATCTCTTATATATCTTTGTATTATTTTTCTCTCCTTTTTTATCTTGTTAATCAATTATTTCCTTTCTCTTTAGTATTATAGTTATCCTATCTCTAATATCTCTTTTTAAACCTATTAATTAATAATATTTAAGTAATCTCATGCATTGCTTAATATGTATTATTTATGATAAATAAATTATTATTTATATTTATCATGTAATTTAAGTTTTTATTTATATGAATGATAAAATAATGAAAGAAAATCTTATGGATTATGTTTGCTTTATCAAAACTAATAGTTTATCTAATGTTTTTATTAAGTTTATACAAATAAAATAATTATATAAGTAATATATTTTGACATATATATTAAGAATAATTTTTTTAAAAGTGCACATGCTTAATAATTTAAAATTTTAGAAAATGGTTAATTTTATTGAAGGTAAAATTCACATAAAAATGATTTTATTTATTTATATACTCATGCAACAACACCAACATTATAGCACTAGATTTTATTAGAATTCTAAAGTTATGCATTCCACGAAGAAATTTGGATTGGTATGGGTTGCCTCTTTATTGTTTTTGTGCCATGCATATTTTTACATAATAATCCTTTTTCTAATGAAGGATAGTTGATTCTAATAAAATGTTAATGTTGAAAGACTAAATTATTATAAATTTTACTTTATAATTACATTTTAGTAATTAATGTTTTATAATTTGTTTATAATATTATTATCTTTTTCATATACAAATAAAAATTGCACATGATGTGATAAAATAAAATAATCACATGAATATGGTTTAATATTATTCAAAATAACTTTAATATTATTTTTATTTTCATTTCTTATTTATCTCTTTATTCCCTAACTCCTTATATATTCTTATAGAACTCTCTCTACTCTATCCATCTCTATTTTTTTTCACTCTCTAAATCACTTATTTATCTATTCTCTTTCTTTTATATTCTCTTTTTTATTTTTCGTTCATTAAATTATCTCTCACCTCTCTCTATTACTATTTTGTTTTTTATTTTTATCTTATATATCCATCTCTTTCTCTCTCCCTTGCATAATAGTTATGTCCATCGCCATTATCTCATTTTATGCAAAATATTTAAAAATATTTGACAAGTCTCTCTTGTTGAATTATCAAATGTATAATAATTAAGATAAATATATACTTTATTGTCTATATTTGCCACATATACTAATTTTTATTTATAACTATTACAAAATAATGGAAGAAAACTTATATATTAATATTTATGTTTCCAAAAAGAATAGTTTATGTAATTTGTTTATTAATTTTATATAAATAAAATAAAAATACTAGAATATATTGTGACACATAATATGCTTAATTTTTTTGAAATGTGCATATGATTGATATTTTAGAAAGTTTATAAATTATTCATTATTTTTAAGACTATAATCACATAATGACTATTTTTTAGCATGCAAATTACATCTTATAAAGACGATATGTTGGAATAATTATATTAATTATTATTTAATTAATTTTTATAAATTGAAATATGAATATAATAATATAAAATTAGTTGTCAAAGAATTCTTTAAATATTTGTAAACTATTAAATAAAATAAATCCATAAATATTTTAATTTTTATTATTATGACATATTATATACATTTTTATTTATTATATTTAATAAATATTACAATTTGAATTCTTAATATTTAAATTTTTTTTAATTATAACACATTTTTTCTCTTTATAAAGTGTCTCATTTTTTCTCACTTCCTTTTTCCCTATTATCATTCTGTTATTTTCCATTCATTCTTTAAGATGTTATAAATTTTGTAGCCTATCTCTCTTTTATCCTTATCTACTTTCAAATTTTTATATCTTTGATTTATTTACTTATTTACTCTATCTTCTTTATATTCTCTCTTTTCCATTTTTATTCACTAAATAACCTCTCACCACTTTATTATGATTTTCTTTATTCTTTTACTCTTTTCAATCCATGAGCCTCTTCCTCTCTTACATAATTGTTATCTCCATCTCCATTTCTTGTTTTAGCATATCAACTAATAATATTTAAAACGTCTCTCATGTTGTAAAGTTTAGTATATTATATTATGATACAAATATATTTTATTATTTATAGTTGTTACATAATTTAAGTTTTTATTTATAAGAATTTTAACATAATAAAAGAAAATCTTTTGTATTACAATATATGTTATTAAAAATAATTATTTATAAAAATTTAATTCATTTTAGATTGATAATATATTAATAATAACATATATGATGATATATAATAAGAATAATTTCTTTAAAAATGCATATGCTTGAAAATTTAGAAACATTTTAAAATTGCTTGTTATTTTAAGGAATAAAATCGCTTAATCATGATTTTTTGTTGTTTGTATGCATGTGCAACCACACAAATATTAAAGCACTAGTTTTTATTAGAATTCAAATGTTATGCATGGTTCGCTAAGAGTAGTATTAACATTACTGACCACTTTAGAAGTCCTTATGTTACACCTAATTTTTCATAAAATTTATTTTCTAATGAAGGACAATCTATTCTATTAACAAATCAATGTTATAAAATAAAACTATTATAAATGTTATTTAATAATTACTAGATAAACTAATTATTTATTAATAATAAATTTATATAATTATTATTAATATTATATAATAATAAATATGGCACATCATATGATGTAATGAAATAATAACTTCAATATTTTTTGAAATTGAGAAAAATAACTTAAATATATTATAATAAATTATAATGTTTTAATAATAATGTGCATATATTTTTAATAAAATTTTTAAATATAGTAATATTCTTATAAAAAATATTAGAAAACTAAATTTATATCAATAATATTTAATACTATTTAATAAATTGCCAAAATCAAATTATATAAAGATAAAATATTAAAATAATTATATTATTTACTATTTAACCAACTTTTTAATTTGGAGTTAAAAAATAAAATTGGAGTTAAAAATTAAAATAATATTAATTGCCTTAATACTCTTTAAATAATTATAATATTCTAAAAAATATTAAACCTCAAGAATTTTTTATATTTTATCATTATAAAATATTATATATGATAATTATTTTATTTGATAAATATTATAATTATAATTATTATGATCTAACAATTATTTATATATAACACTAATGTTTTCACTTTATTTCAATATTTGTCAAATTAAAAACAAGGGTGACCTAATACTTTTTTTTGATAATTTAGGAAATTTTAGAAATGGTTTAAAATCTTCATTACAATCGCAACACAACTATCATTCTTTATCTTTTTATATGCATGTGCAACCACACAAACATTATAGCACTGAATCTCATTAGAATTCAAAAGTTAAGCATGCTTGGGTGACAATAGTGTTAGGGTACATGACCTATTAAGAAATCCTTATGTCATAGTAATTTTTTCATATCATTCTTTCTTCTAGTTAACAAAAATTTATATTTCATAACATGTTAAAGTTAAAAAATTAAATGATTTGAAATGATAGTTTATAATCATAATTTTAGTAATTATGTATTGCTAATAACTTTATAGCATTGTTGTTAATTTTATATGAAACTAAATATGACACATTAATTAGAAAAATAACTGATATCAATAATAATAAATTTGAATTAATTTATGTTATTAATTTTATACATATAATGTGTGTATAATTTTTTAAAAATAGCATTATTTTATTATATAATATTAAAAATCTAAAATTACATCATTAATATGAAATATTACTTACATTTATTATGAATATTACATCATATAAAGATAATACATTGGAATAGTTATATTACTTTTTATTTAATTAACATTTCTAATTTTATGTATTAATAAAATAATATTAAATTATAACTCAAAATATTCTTTTTAATATTTTTTTATGTTATCAAATAAAAATAATAATCAAATATTTTTTATATTTTTATATTTTTATATTATTATATATTATAAATAATTAATTTATTATATTTAATCAAGATTATAAGTCTAATTTTTAAAATTTAGTATTTGTTGAATTATTTCACTCACTCTTTTCTATTTATTGTAATGTCTCACTTTCTCTCAATTCATTCTCTCTCTAATTATCATTCTCTTATTTGTGTTTTTATTCTCTATCTCCTTATATTTCTCTTTGCGTTCTCTCCATTATCCTTCTCTACTTTCTCATTTCTCTCTTTTTCATTTATTTATTCATTCTCGTTATGTCTCACATGTTCTATCTTTTTTCTCTTCATTAAATAATCTCTCATCTCTCTCTACAATTATTTTCTCATTATTTTACTTTTAATAATCCATGGCTTTATCTCTCTCAAATATAGTGCTTACCTTACTCTCTATTATCTCTTATTTAGCAATTCAATTAACAATCTTCAAGAAAATCTACCAAGTTAAAAACTTTAATATGTAATATTTATGAAAAATATACATTTTATTATTTATTTTTATTTGATAACTTAAGTTTTTATTTACAAAACACTTAGCTTAATTGAAGAAACTTTTATGTGTTAATTTCATGGTTATTAAAAATAATAGCTTATGTTTTCTAATTAATTTTAAATAAAAAAATAATAAATTATAATATAGTATGACAAACATAGTAAGCATAATTTATTTTTCAAAAGGTGAATAATATTTGATAATTTAGAAAAATTTAGAAATTATTCATTATCTTTAAGACAATAATGATGTAACTACATTTTTTATCTTTTTGTATGCCTATGCAAACACACCAGCTTTATATCATTGTTGGATCTTACTAGAATTCAAAAGTTAAATGTACTTGGGTGAGACTAGTATTAGGATGGTGACCTCTTGAAAAGTCTTCATATTTTTGCTATTTTTTCAACACATTCTAGTTTTCAAAGAATGGTAATTGTTTTTAATAAGATGCTAAAATTAAAAAATTAGATTATTTTAAATATTTGTTTTAATTACTATTTTTAGTTATTAATTATTTCAAATAAAGTTATAACATTATTTTTAATTTCTTATAGTAATAAATATGATATATTATATGATATAATAAAATAATTACATCAACATAATTTATTATTGAGTGGAATAAAATATATTAGTGGCATTAAATATGAATTGATCTATGTTTATAATAATATCTATACATTGACCATTGAATTTTCTAAATATAGCATTATTTTGTTACAAAATAATAGAAATAAAGATTATATCATTAATATTAAATAACATTTAAATTTTTAATTTTTATTTTGTCAAATAAAGATTATATATTACAATTGTTATATTATTTATTAATTAATTAGCTTTTTAGTTTGAACTATGAATAAAAAATATAATTTTAACCATAAAAATATTCTTTAAATATTTTAAATATTATGAAATAGCAAAAATTCTAAACTATTTTTTTAATTGTAAATATTATTTATAATCAACATCTTATGTTTAATAAATGTTGTAAATTAATTACTTGATATAACTTTTATTTAATTATTTCAATATTTTCTTTTTCTTAACATTAATGTCTCTCACATTCTTTCACTTTCTTCTCTCTCTTATAATCTTTCTTTTATTTATCTTTTTATTCTCTATCTCTTATATTTAATTGTTACCAAAATATTTGGCCTCTCTCTATTATCATTCTATACTCTCAGATTTTTCTTCTACATATTCACTCTCTCTATCTCTTTTATGATCTTTCTTTTTTTTCTCTTAAATAAGTTATCTATCATTTCTCTCTATTAATATTTTTTCTTATAAATCAAAAATTTGTTCTATCTTATAGATTAGTTATCTACATCTTTATAATCTCATTTTCAACCAATCAATTAGTAATATTTAAGAAATCTCTCATGTTTCATAGTTTAATGTGTAATACAAATGATAAGTATATATCTTATTATTTAAATCTTTTGCCATACTTTCATTTTTTATTCACAAGATTAATAACATAATAAAATAAAATCTTTTTTTATGTCTATGTTATCAAATATAATAGTTCATTTAATTTATTATTAGTTTCATGCAAATAAAATTTTAATATTAAATTATATTATAATGCATATGATAAATTTTATTTAAATGTTAATATGCATGAAGAAATAGAAAATTATAGAAATGGTTCCTTTTCTTATTATATTTTTTATCTCTCCAATCTCCATCTTATTTTATCTTGGCATCTTTCCTTTGTCTATGCTTCTCTACTTTTTTATTTCTAACTCCCTTTCACTTTATATTTCTTTCTCTCTATCTCCACTATATTCTCTCTTTTAATTTTCTCATTATTAAATCATCTCTCATCTGTCTTTATTAATCTTTTCTCTTATTTTACTCTAATAAATCAATGACTTCCTCTGTCTCTTGTAGAATAGTTTGCTTGATTTCTATTATCTCTTTGTTAGCTAATCGAATAACAATATTTAAAAAATCTCTTGTGTTGCATAAGTCTAAAAAATAATATTTATAATAAATACATATTTTATCATTTATATTTATTATGTAATTTAGGTTTTTAATTATAAGAATAATAACTTTATGAAAGAATTTGTTTTACATTGTCAATTATTAAATTAAATAGTTTATATAATTTTTTTGGTAAATTTTACATAAATAGAAAATTGACATTAGAATATGTTATGACATAAATAATAAACATATTTTTTTAAAGTGAAAATGTTTGATAATTTAGAATTTTTAAGAAATGGTTCTTTATTTTTAAGAAAATAATGACATAACTACTATTTTTTAGATGCATGTGTGACCACAATCGAGTTATAACACTAGATCACATTAGAATTCCAAAGATAAGCATCTTTGGGTGAGAAGAGCATTGCAATGGTTGACCTCATCTAAGGTCCCATGTCGCACCATTTTCATAGTATTCCTTTACCTATTGAATGATTTATTGTAAACGATATTTATAATTTCCACTTTAGAAATTTGTTATTAACAGTAATGGTATAACATTCATATAAATTTTATATAATAATAAATATGGCATGTCATATGGTATTATAAATTAATGACTTTCACATAGTTAATATCTTACAAAATAACTTATATTAATTATAATAAACTATAATTAACTATTTTGGTAATAGTATGCATGTTCTATGACTAAAACTTTTTAAATTAATAAACATTATTTTTTAGAGTATGAGAAATCTAAAATTATATATTTAAAGTTAAATATTATTTCTATTTATTAATTATATCATATTATATAATGATAATATTTTCGAATAATTATATTATTTATCATTTAATTCACTTTTTAAAATTAAAAATAAATAAAATAATATTAATTTCTTCGTAAAAAATATTATTTAAGTATTTGTCATATTCCAAATAAATAATAATGCTCAAATAATTTTTATTTTTTATATTATTAAACATTAAATCAATATTATATGTTTAATTATTATGATTTAACTTTTATTTTATTACTTATATCACTTTTTTTTCTTTATCTTAATGTCTCTTGCTTTCTCTCTTTTTGTTCTCTCACCTATTATCATTCTCTTTTCTATCTCTTCATTTATTATCTCCTTATAGTTTTCTTTTCCTTTCTTTCCTTCTCCTCAATTTATCTCTATTTTCTCATTTCTATTACCTTCATTTATTTATTTATTCTTTCTATCTCTCATATGTTATTTTTTCTTTTTCTTTTTCTTAAATAATTTCTCATCTTTTTTGTTGTTATTTTCCTTACTATTTTACTCTTATGAATTTGAAACTTTCTCTCTCGAACAAAATAGTTATCTCCATCTCTACTTTCTCTTTTTAGCTCATCAATTAATAATATATGGGAAATCTCTAATATTATATAGTTTAATATATAATATTTTTGATTAATATGCATTTTATTATTTGTATTTGTCATGTAATTTAATTTTTTCTTTCTAGGAATGATAACATAATGGAAGGAAATCTTATGTATTATTGTTTATGTTGTCTAAAATAATAGTTTATATATTTCTTATTTATTTTACATAAATAAAATATTCTACTAGAATATATTATGACATATAATAAGTATATTGTTTTTAAAAGTGTAAATTATCGAAACTTTAGAAACTTTTAGAAATTTTTTAATATCTTCATAACAATAATCACATAATTATGATTTCCTTTTATATACATGTACAACCACACTAATATTATAATTTTCTATTTCATTAGAATCCAAAAGGTAAGCATGTTACACATATTTTTTTCATAGAAACCATACTTCTAATGAACAATGATTGTTTTTAATAACAACTTAATGTTAAAAGATAAAATTAATATAAATAATAACTTATAATTTTTATTTTAGCAACTAATTATTAATAAAACCATTTTAGTATTATTTTCATTTGTATATACTAATAAATAATGCATATCATATCATATAGTAAAATAATTATTCTAATATAATTCAATATTAAATAAAATAACTTAAGTTAATTACAACAAATTACAAAAAATTTAATTTAATAATAATATATGCATATATTTGTAAAAGCTTTTAAATAAAAATATATAATATTACTAAATATTTTAATATTAAATATTATTTATATTTATTATCTAATTTACATCTTTTAAAAATGATATGTTAGAAAAACTATTTTATTTATTTTTTAATTGACCTTTTTTAATTTTACTTAAAAATTAAATAATATAATATTAATATTAATATTATTTTTAACTTCTTATGATATTACTAAGCAATAATAAAATAAAAAATGTTTTTTAGATTTTATCATAGTTAAATGTCATAAATGTTCAACTTATTATTTTTAAAAAATAGTCTAAATTTCTATTTAAAGATTTAACTTTTATTTAGTTATTTCTGTCACATTCTCTTCATTTTCTCCCTCATTATCATTCATTTATTTTTCTTTTCATACACTCTCTTTAATTTTTCTTGGCTTCTCTCTCCTCTATCCTACTTTAATTTCTTATTTCTCTCTCTTTTACTTATTTATTTACTTTCTCTATCTCCTCTATATTCTTACTTTTCTTTCTCTTTATTAACCTTGCTGATCACTTTGTATTCTTATTTTTCTTCTCTATTTTTCTCTTATTAACTTGTCACATTCTCTCTTCCTCTTATAGAATTAATAGAACCATCTCTAATATGATTTTATGAGCCAATCTATTAACAAAATTTTGAAATCTCACATCTTATAAAGTTCACTATATAATATTTTTGATAAATAAATAATTTATTATTTATATTTGCTACATAATTTATATTTTTATTTATAATAATTATAACATAAGGGTAGAAAATCTTATGTATTAAAATCTATATCTTTAAAAATAATAATTTATTTAATTTTTTTATTAATTTTTATAAATGAAAATTTGATATTTAAATATATTATGGCATATATAACACTAATAATGTTTTTAAAATTGCATGTTCCTAAAAATTTGTAAAAGCTTTTAAATAATTTTTTCATTTTAAGACAATAATCTTCCATCTATGATATTTTTTTGTATGCACGTGTGACCAAACAACAACTATTGCACTAGATCTCATTAGAGCTTCAAAGTTAAGCATCGTTGTGTGAGTGTAGTATACCAGGTGTGACTTTCGAAGTTCCCTCTTTGTACTTATTTTTTTAAAGAAATATGTTTTCTAATAGACCAAACTTTATTTTAATAAAGACTTAATGTTAAAACCTTAAAATATTCTAAATGATAGTTTATAATTACCATATTCATAATTAGATCTTAATAAAAAATTTAGAATATTATTATTAATTTTTATTTATAATAAATATATAACTCGCATGATCTAATAAAATAATAAATTTAATATAGTTTAAAATTAAGCAAATTAACTAATATCAATTACTGTCAATTTGGATTAATTTATGTTTATAATAGAATATATATGTCATGTATACTACGTTTTAAATATATTAATATTATGTTATAAAATATTACCAATCTAAAATTATACCATTAATTTTCAATACTATTTACTTTTAGTACCTATTTTACATCATTCAAAATATTATATTAGAATAATTATATTATTTATTATTTAATTAACTTTTTTACATAATGATTTTGAAAAAAATTTTATTAAATTAATTGTCAAAATATTTTTTTAAAATTTGTAATATTCATATGTAATAATAAACCTTAATATTTTTTATCTTTTATTATTATTATTATTAAATACTACATTAATTGTCATATTTATGAAATATTATAATTTTAGTTTTAAAGATTTAACATTTATTTATTTATTTCACTTTTTTCTCTTTATCCCAAAGCATATCACTTTCTCTCTGTTTCTTCTCTCTTTTATTATTATTTTGTTATTTTTCTTATCATTCTTTCTCTATTTTCTTGTTAGCCTCTCTCACTCTCTCCTTTATCCTTCTCTACATTCTCACGTCTCTATCTTTCACTTCTTTATTTATTATCTCTATCTTCTATATGGTTTCCCTTTTCTTTTATATTTTCTTAAATCATCTCGTAGTTCTCTCTATTATTATTTTTCTCATTTTTTTGCTCTTATCAATGTATGACTTTCTCTCTCTTACAAAATATATATATCGTCATCTATTTTATCAATTTTTAAGCCCATCAAATAAAAATATTTAAAAAATAATTCACTTTACATAGTTTAATATATATTATTTATGACAATTAAACTTTTTATTACTTGTAATTATTATATAATTTTAATTATTATATATAAGGATGTTAAAATATTAGAAGAAAATTTTATATGTCAATTTCTACTAAACAAAAATAATAGTTTAAGTAATTTTATTTATTTATTTTCAACTAAATTTTATTAATCATCTTTAAGGTAATAATCAAACAACTATGATTTTTTATATACAAGTGTGACTACACTAACAATATAGAACTTGATATTTACTAGAACCTCAAAGTTGAGCATGCGTGAGTGAGACTATTGTTAGGGTGGGTGACTGCTTAGAAGTCCTTATTTTTCAGATTTTATTTAATAAAAATCTTTTTTGCAAGGAATTACAATTTATTTTAATAAAAAGTTAACATAAAAAATAAAATTTCATAAATATTTTTTAGTAATTAAAATATTTTAATTAATTATTAATGGAAAAACTTTATAAAAATATTATCTATTTTATATAGTGGATATGGCACATCATATGACATATTACAATAATAAATTTAATATAATGTAATATTGAGTAAAATAACTTATATCAATTATAATAAATAAGAATTAATTTATGTCAACAATGATGTATGTATAGTACATATAATTTTTTTTAAATATAATACTATTATATTACAAAATATTAGAAATCTTAAACTATATTATTAGTAATAAATATCTTTTATATTTATTATTTTTATTATTTAATAAATTCTTTATTTTTGACTACGAATAACATCAAGTTAAAATATTCTATAAATTTTTATAATATTATAAAATATTGAAAAAAAAAAGTTTTCATACTTTATTTATTAAATATCATATGTGATTAACGTGTTATATATGATAAATATTATAAGTTTTGTTATAAAAAATTAATTTTTATTTAAGTATAACACTTTTATCACAATAATTATATTATCTATTATTTAGTTAATGTCTTGACTTATAAGTCTCAAAAAAACAATATTTATTTAATAGTAAAGAAATTCATTAACTATTTTTAGTTTTTTAAATCTGTAATAAATTTCAAATATTTTTTATATTTTTTTGATAAATACTATGAGTGATTAAATTGATATATTTAACAAATATTATACTTTTATTTATTAATATTTCATTTTTGTTTATTATTTTCTCCAACCATTATCTCATTATCTCTCACATTCTCTTATGTTTTTCTCACTTTTTTTATCATTTTCTTATTTGTCTCTTCTGTTTTATCTTTTTATATCTTTCTTGGCCTCTCTAATTCACACAACCATGATTTTTTTACTACTCTTTGAGGAAACCACACTAACATTATAGCATTGGAGGTTATTAGAAATTTAATGTAAAGCATGTTTTTGTTAAAAGTAATAATTGGATTTTTGTTTCCTTCACAAGTCTTTGGGTTGCACATATTTTTTAAATAACATTAATTTTTCTAATAAATGATTTTTTACTTCAAGAACATATTAATATTTGAAAATTATATTATTATAACTGATAATTTATGATTACCATTTTAGAAAGTTTTCTTAATAATAACTACATAAAATTATTATCAACACAATATAATAATAAATCTAAAAATCCATATTATATAATAAAATAATGTTTTTAATATGGTATAATTTAGCAGAATAACTTATATAATTTATTATAAATTAGATTTAATTTTGTGTCTAATAGAAAACTAAATGTTTTTAAAATCATAATAGTATATTGTTGAATACTTTATATCTAAAATTATATCATTATTATTAAATATTTTTTATATTTTTTATCCATATTACAAAAAAATGAAGATAATTTATTAAAATAGTTGTATTATTTAATATTAAATAAACTTTTATAATTATAAGAACAAAAAATATTATCATATTTATAGTAAACTTTTTCTTTTTAAAAGTTGTGATATTTTGAAATAATAATAAACCTCAAATATTTTTTTACATTTTATTATTATTCATTACTATATATGATTAACTTATTATATTCAATTAACATTATATGTTTAATTTTTTAAATTTGGCCTTTGTTTGATAATTTTTCATACATTTCATCTTTTTACCTTAATGTCTCTAATATTCTGCTTCATTAAATCATTTCTCATCTCTCTACTATTTTATGTTCCACTTATTTATTAATTTTATATAAATAAATTTTTTATGGTAGAATATATTATCATAAATATAATGAGAATATTTTTAAAAAAAATTTAAAATGCTTGATAATTTAGAAAATTTTAGAAATTATTTATTATTTTAAGGACAATTATCCAACAATCATGTTTTTTTGTATATTCTAAAATGTGAGGCAAGAAAATTAAGCAGGCTTCATTAAGAGTGTTATTGGGATGAGTGACCTCTTAAGAATTGCACATATTTTTTATAGCATTTCTTTGAATGAATGACAAATTATTTTAACATGTTAATGTTAAAATTTTAAATTACTATAAAAGATATTGTTTATAGCAATTTTAGTTCTAAATTATTAATAATTTTATAATATTATTTTCAATTTTATATAAACATAAAGATGTCACATCATATGATATGATAAAATACTAACATTAGTATAATTTAAAATGCAGCAAAATAACATATTTTAATTATAATAAATTAAAATTAATCAGTACTCTTAAAAAATATATATGCTATGTATAAAATTATTTAGATTTAGTAATATTATTTATAGAATGTTATGAATTAGAAATTTTATCAGTAATACTAAATATTAATAATAATTGGTAATTATGTTATGTCATGTAAAGATTATATTACAAACATTATGTAATTTATGATTTAATTTTTTTTTAAAATTTAAGTAGGAAAAAATAAATATTAAACTAAATGTAAAAAAATATTTTAAAAATTTGTCATATTCTAATATTATAATATTCTATTAAAATGTTTATATTTTATTATTATAAAATATTATATATGACTAACTTGTTTTATCTAACAAATACTAATAAGTTTCTTATAAAAATTTTTCTTCTATTTTATTATTTCTCACATTTTTCACTTTATCTTAATGTCTCTTATATTCTCACTTCTTTCTCTAACTTATTATTATTCTATTGTTTGTCTTTTCAATTCCTTCCATCTTAAATTCTTTAGACCTTGTGTCACTCCTCTATTTGCCACAGTTTTTATCTCTTCTCTCCCCTTCACTTTTTTATTTATTCTTTCCATCTTTTCTATATTTTATCTATTCTTTTTCTCTATATTATGACATATATAACAAGAATTTTTTTAATTTTTTATATATTTTATAATTTAGAAATTTTAAAAATTTTCCATTATCTTTAAAAAAATAATCATAGAACTATAATTTTCTATATGTAATAGTTCATGTGTGACCACTTCAACATTATGACACTAAATTTCATTACAAATCAAAAGTTAAGCATGATTTGGTGAGAATAGTATTGGGATTGGTAACCACTTAAGAAGTCCTCACGTGGCACATACTTTTTTATATCCTTTTCGTAAAGAATTATAATTTATTTTAATAACATATCAATATTCAAAATTTAAATTTCTATAAATTATTATTTATAATAATTGTTTTATTAATTATCTATTAATAATAATTTTAAAATATTATTATCAATTTCATATAGTAATAAGTGTGGCACATCATATAATATAATAAAATAATACCTTTAATATATTTTAATATTGAAAAAAATAAACTTATATCAATTTTAACATATTATATTTAATTTATATTTATAAAAGTATATATATAGTTTGTATTAAAGTTTTTAAATATAGTAATTTTTTATTATATAATATTAAAAATTTGAAAAATATATTATTAATATTGAATATTATTTATTTTTGTTATGTAGATTATATCATATGAAGATAATTTTTTATAGTAATAAAATAATACAATAAAAATCATAAATTCTTTTTTATATTTTATTATTATTAAAAAAATTATGTTTTATTTACTAATTATATTAAATTAATATTACCAATTTAATTAAATTAATTTTACTATTTTTATTTTATTAGTTCTCTTTTTTCACTTTATCTAAATATCTTATATTCTCCCATATCTTTCTATCTCTAATTATCATTTTCTTGCTTGTCTCTTTATTCTCTTTCTTGTTATATTCTTCTTGGCTTATCTCTCTCTTATATCCTTTTTATTGTATCATTTCTCTCTCTTCTACTTATTTATTCTTATTATCACCTTTATTTTTTCTTTATTACTTTATTTTTTATTAAATCATCTCTAACCTATCTTTATTATTTTTTTATCTCTATTTTGTTTTTATAAATATATGACTTTCTCTCTCTCTTTTAGAGAAGTTTTCTCCATCTCTATTATCTTTTCTATGGCAATAAATCAAAAATATTTAAGAAATCTCTCATGTTCTATGGTTTAATATGTAATGTTTGTTATAAATATATATTTTTAAAATTTATATTTATTATGTCATTTAATAATTTCTTTATATGATTTATAATATAATAGAAAAAAATTTAATGTATTAATGTCAAAATTACAAAAAAGAATAATTTATGTATTAATTTATTTTTTATATATAGTTAAAATATTTATATTAGAACATATTATCATGACATATATAAAAAACATATATTTTTTAAAAAGTGCATATTTTTGATAATTTGAAATAATTTTTTATTAAATATTCCAAATTTAAAAATATATGATAAATATTAAATATATTTATAGTTAATATTTATATTATATCATACAAATATAATATATATGAAAAATTAAATTATATATTTTTCCAGAACTTTTTTATTTTATTTATGTATTAAATAAAATTAAGCTAAATGTCAAGGAAATATTCTAAATATTTACAAAATTATAAATTAATAATAAAAGTTCAATTGTTTTTATATTTTATTCAACAAAATATTTTATATGATGAGCTTGTTATACTTAATAAATATAAATAGTCTTTTTCCCTCTATTCAATTGTCTCTAATCTCTGTATTGTTATTTTGCTTTTTATTTTGCTTATAAATCTATGATTTTCTCTCTCTATTGCTTGTCCATTATCTTGTTCTCAAACAATCAATGAACATTATTTAAGAAATGTCTTACATTACATATTTTTATATATAATATTTATGTCATTTATATATTTTACTATTTATATCTATTGAATAATTTAGTTTTTTTTAAATGATAATATAATGGAAGAAAATACAATGTATTGATGTCTAATTTATAAAATGTAAAATTTAAATCTTTTTATTATTTATTTTATGATAATAAAAAATTGATATTAGAATATATGATTTCATATATAACTAGCATAAACTTTTTTTAAAAGATCATTTTCTTCATAATTTAGTAAATTTTTCAAATGGTTCATTAACTTTAAGACAAAGAAGAAGAAGAGGGTAAGAAGAAGAACAATAAGTAGTCAAAGAAGGAGGAGAATAAGAAGAGTGAGAAGAAGTTGAAGAAGAAGAACAAGAGGGTAAGAAGAAGAGGAAAAAGAAGAAAAAGAAGAACATGAAGGAGAAGAAGGGGTAGAAGAAGAATAAGGAAACGAGAAGGAAGAAAATGAGAAGAAGAAGAATAATAATAAGAAGAAGATGATGATGATGAAAAAGAAGTAAAAGATGGAGAAGAAGAAGGAGAAGCAGAAGAAGAAGAAGAAGAGAAGAAGAAGAAGAAGAAGAAGAAGAAGAAGAGGAAGAAAAAGATGAAGAAGATGAAGAAGAAGAAGAAAAAGAAGAAGAAGAAGAAGAGGGGAAAGAAGAAGAAGAAGAGGAAGAAGAAGGAGAAAAAGAAGAAGAAGATGAACAAAAAGGAGATGAAGAAGAAGTAGAAGAAGAGGTAATCAAAGAAGAAGAATATAAGAAGAGTAAGAAGAAGAAGAACAACAAGTGGGTAAGAACAAGAGGAAAAAGAAGAAGAAGAAGAAGAAGATGAAGGAGAAGAACAAAAGGAAGAAGAAGAATAAGGAAAAGAGAAGAAAGAAAAAGAGAAGAAGAAGAAGAAGAAGAAGAAGAAGAAGAAGAAGAAGAAGCAAAAAAGAAGAACAAGAAGAAAAAAAAGAAGAAGAAGAAGAAGAAAAAGAATAAGAAGAAGAAGAAGAATTTGAGGAAAGAGAAGTAGAAGAATGAGAAGAATATGAAAAAGAAGTAGAAGAATAAGAGAAGAAATAGAAGAAGAAATAGATCGGGGAAAGAAGAAGAAGAAGAAGAATAAGATGAAGAAGAAGAAGAAGAAGAAGAAGAAGAAGAGGAAGAAGAACAAGAAGAAGAAGAAGAAGAGGAAGAAGAAGAGTAGGAGAAGAAGAAGAAAAAGAAGAAAAGTAAGAAGAGGAGAAAGAAGAAGAAGAAGAGGAAGAAGAAGAAGAAGAAGAAGACATGAAGAAGAAGAGGAAGATGAGGGAAGAAGAAGAAGAAGAAGAAGAGGAAGAGGAAGAAGAAGAGGAAGAAGAAAAGGAAGGAAAAGAAGAAAAAGAAGAACAAGAAAATTAAGAAGAGAGAGAAGAAGAGGTAAAGAAGAATGAAAGAAGAAGAAGAGATAGGAGAAGAAAAAGAAGAAGAAATAAAAAGAAAAACAAGAAGAAAAAAAAGAAAGAACAAGGAGAAGAAGAAGAAAAAGAACAAGAAGAAAAAGAAAAAGAAGAAGAGGAACAAGAAGAAGAGATAAAAGAAGAAAAAGAAGAGGAAGAGGAAGAGGTGGAAGAATACGTAGTGGAAGAAGAAGAAGAAGAAGAATTTGAAGAGAAAGTAGTAGAAGAAGAAAGTGAAGAATTATGGATTATGAAGTGTAGGCTTAAGGGTTAATGATTAGGTGTTAAGGATTAGGGAAAAAGAATCAGGGAGATAATGATTAGGAATTACTGATTAGGGATTAAGGACTAAGGATTATGGATTAGGGATTAGGTGTTAGGGTTTAGGGAATAAAAATTATTGATTATGAATTAGGGATTAGTAGCAACGACTGACGTTTGGAGATTGGGGGATTTTGAAATTAGGGTTAAGGGATTAGGGATTAAACACCAAGGATTAAGGATTATGAATAAGGGATTAAGAGATTGAAAAACTAAGGATTAGTGATTAGTGAATCATGATTAATGATAAGGGATTAAGATTTTGAGAGTATGGATTAAAAATTTAGGATTAGGGATTCAAGACAAAGGATTAAAGATTATTGATAGGGATAATAGATTAAGAGATTAGGTCTTAAAGATTCAAGATTAAAGGAATAAGGATAAGGACAAAAGAAGAATAAGAAAAAGAAAAAGAAGTAGAAGAAGTAAAAGAAGAAGTAGAAAATAAGAACAAGAAGTAGAAGAAGATGAACAAGTAGCAGTGGTAGAAGAAGAAGAATAAAAGCAAGAAGTAAAAGAAGTAAAAGAAGTATGAGAAGAAAATGAAGGATAATAATAATAATAATAGGAAGAAGAAAAAGAAGTAGTAGAGGGGAAGATGAAGAAGAAGAAAAGGAAAATGAAGAAGAAGTGGAGATAAAAGAAGATGAAGAAGAAGAAGAAGAAAACAAAGAAGAAGAAGAAGAAGAAGAGAAGAAGATGATGAAGAAGAAGAAAAAGAAGAAGATCTTGAAGAAGAAGAAGAAGAAGAAGAATAAGAAGAATAAAAAGATGAAGAAGAAAAGGAAGAAGAAGAGGAAGAAGAATAAGTTGAAGAATTGAAAGAAGAAGAAGTGGAAGAAGAAGAAGATGGGGAAGAAGAAGAAGAAGAGGAAGAGGAATAAGAAGAAGGTGAAGAAGAGGAAGATGAAGAGAAGAGGATGATGAAGAAGAAGAAGATGAGGAGGAAGAAGAAAGAAGAAAAGGAAGAAGGAGATGAAGAAGGAGAAGAAGAGAGAAGAAAGAAGTGGAAGAAGACAAAAAAACAAGAAAAAAGAGAAGGGAAAGAAAAGAAAGAACAAGAAGAAAATGAGAAGAGGAAGAAGAAGAAGAGGAGGAGGAGGAAGAAGAAGAAGAATAAGAAGAAGAAGAAGAAGAGGAAGAAGAACAAGGATGAAGAGGAAGAAGGGGAAGAAGAAGAAGAAGAAGAAGAAGAAGAATTAAAAGAAGAAGGAGAAGAAGACTTAGAAGAAGAAGAAGAAGAAAAAGAACTAGAAGGGGAAGAAGAAGATGGTGGATGGAACATGGATTCAAGAGGGTGTTCTTAGTGATTAAGAATTAAGAAATAGTGATTGGGGGTTAGGGATTAAAGGGGGTAGGAATTAAGGATTAGGATTAGGGATTAGCGATTAAGTATTAGCGATCGGTGATTCAAAAATAAGGATTATGAGTTAGGGATTAGTGATTAGAGTTAGGGGATTAGTGATAAGAGATTTAAGTTTTAAGAATTAAATATTATTGATTAGGGTTTATAGATTAAGTATTAGGGATTAGAGATTAGAGAATAGAGATTAATTATTTATAATAAGGGATTAAAGATTAAGGATTAAGGATTAAGGATTGCAAATTAGAGGTTAAGGAATAATGTCTTAAAAATTAGGCATTAAAGATTAGGGATTATGTGTTAAGGATTAGGGATTAGGGATTAGGGATATGGGATTAGGAATTAAAGATGAAAAGGAAGAAGTATAATAAGTAGAAGTAGTAGAAGAACGTGAAGAAAAAGTAAAAGAAGAAGAAGCAGAAGGACAAAAAGAAAAGATTAAGAACAAGAAGAAGAAGTAGAAGAAGAAGAAGAAGAAGACATTGGAGAAGATTATTTTGATGAAGAAGAACAAGAAGAGGAGGAGAAAGAAGAAGAAGAAGAAGAAGAAGACAAAAAAGAAGAACAAGAAGAGAAGAAGATGATGATGAAGAAGAAGAAGAGGAAGATAAAGAAGTTGGACAAGAAGAAGATGAAGACGAAGAAGATAAGGAAGAAGAAGAAGTAGAAGAAGAAGAAGAAGAAGAAGAAGAAGAAGAAGATGAAGAAGATAAAGAAGAAGAAGAAAAAGAGGAAGGGAAAAGAAGAAGAACAAGAAAAAAGAGGAAGAAAAAGAAGAGGAAAAATGAAAGAAGAAGAAGAAGAAGAAGAAGTGGAAGAATAAGAAGAGGAAGATGAAGTAGAAGAAGGACAAGAATAAGAAGTGGAAGAAGAAGAAGAACAAGAGAAAAAGTAGAAGAAGAAGAAGAAAAGAAGAAGAGGAAAATGAGAAAGAAGAAGAAAAAGATGTTGATGAAAAAGAAGTAGAAGAAGAGAAAAAGGAAGAACAAGAACATGAGGAGGAACAAGAAGTCTAGGAAGGAGTGGAATAAGTGCTAGAAGAACAAGAAAACGATGAAGAAGAAGAAGAAGAAGAAGAAGACAAAGAAGAAGAATAGAAAGAGGAAGAAGAAGAAGGAGAAGAGGAAGAAGAAGGAGAAGAAGAAGAAATGAAAGAAGAAGAAGAGGAAGAAGAAGAAGTGGATGATGAGGGAGTAGTGTGAGTAGATGAAGACCACATAGAAGGAATAAAGAAGAAGAAGAAGAAGAAGAAGAAGATGAAGAGGACGACAAAGAAGAAGAAGTAGAAGAGGAATAAGAGGAAGAAGAGGAAGATGAAGATGAAGAAGAGGAATGTTTACACCCCAGTTTTTTTAAAAGGAATTTTTTTTTTCTTTTTTTTTTTTTTTACATATAGACAGCTCAGATCGTCCCATACCAATCTGAGTAGCCTACGAAAAACATAGGATATAACACATCATTACACACCTACTTTCTTAACTATGTGGATCCCATCTCCCGGGTACACCGTCAAATCAGGTTCATGACTCCTGAATTAACTGATGAACTCGCGCAATGTTACTCCTACTAGACCCAATACTCCTAACCCATACCGGTAGGAGAACCGATCTAATAGAAGTCTGAACCCCCAAGGTTAAGTTCCATAGTCATGTAATGACCTCACCATCAACAAAAAAATATATAACATCCACCGATATGAAATGGCGCTCCACACACCATACCGTCAAGGTAGAAAATAAGATAGTGTATAAAAATGTAACTCATATGAAAAATCACAGTCCATAAAATACCACATCATCCATACGAGTACATGAGTCAGAATCACCCTCACATAATACAAGACATAAAAATAACAGTCTCACTGAATACATCCAACAGCAACAATCAACTAACCAGAATGTCTCAGAAAATCACAGATCAAATCTCCTCCACTAGCCTACTGATCACGATCCCACCTAACGCTGGGTGACGTCAAGTCTGCCGAGCCACTGGAAAAATATGGATAATAAAGGAATGAGCTACGCCCAGTAGGAAAGACAGCTAGTAAAAAAAAACTCTCATGCAAGAAAAGGATAATAGCAATAGTATAGAAATACAGCATAACAATGTAGGGTGGAAAGGCACTCTCAGTCCCAGACTCTGACCAACCACAGTCACCCCCAGTCACACCAGAGTAGCTCTCCTCTGTGCTCCCAGGCAGCATGCCAGCGGGACACGCCCATCTCTGTGCACGCATGGCGCTTAGGCAAAGCATGCAGTGGGACACGCCCATCTCTGCGCACACATCACAACGCCTAGCACCCGACACCGCAGCGTCTCTCGTCAATCAATCTTCTGGAGACTATAGACAAAACCAGTCACATAGATCTCTAGCCAACGTGAGACACCCCTGCCACCCTCAGGCACGCAGGCCTACACACTTGGCTAGCCACGGGCGAGTCACCCCTGCCACTGCCACTCTCAGGCGCGCAGGCCTACACTCATGGACCAGAAGAGATCGACTCAGCCACCGTTCCAAGAAGTCCTCTCCCAATAATTTCCATAGAAGCCATGCCCCTACAGTCATTGCCAAGCTCTAACTCCAAGATTCGGCAACATGTGTCTAGATACAACAAGGCGCACACCAGTCCACATGTATACTGTGGAAGCTAAGTCTGTACCGCACAGTTACCTACCACAACTACCTTAAAACATCATATAGGGCCTATAGTATTCCGGTCGAATATGCCAATCCATGAAATGTGCCAATCCATGAAATATGCCAACACTGAGTAAACTGACTCAATCCATGTCATTGCCATCCAAGCAACACAAACTGTACCAAAATTCTGACTATTCTGGTAGCACCCCAAGTGTCACACTTCCTTCCAACTAATCTAGCTGCACTGAATTTATGGGTAATTTCCATCAGTCAATTTCAACTTGGCTACGTGATTTCCAAAAATCACCTCTTCCTCACTTCAGGAAATTTTAATTCCAAAATCAATTTCCGCCCTTTATCCATTTTCCGAAATTCGGAATAAATTTCCGAATTTAAAATCCGCATATCCTTTTTCCGAAAATTCGGATTAATTTCCGAATTAAATTTCCTCCGCGCCGTTCGTCAGCGCCGAATCCCGCTGAACCGGTTTTCGCTGCCGGTTCGGAACCCTCGCGCTGAACCGCGACACCGCCGAACCAAATACCCGAATTAAATTTTCCTCCGCCGTTCGTCCTCGCCGAATCCCGCTGAACAGGTTTTCGCTGCCGGTTCGGAACCCTCATGCTGAACCGCGACACCGCCGAACGAAATACCCGAATTAAATTTTCCTCCGCGCGTTCGTCCGCGCCGAATCCCGCTGAACCGGTTTTCGCTGCCGGTTCGGAACCCTCGCGCTGAACCGCGACACCGCCGAACCAAATTTCTTAATAATCTGTTAATCGGTCGATGTTTAATTAATTACTAATAAATATTATATAAATACCGTTAATTACTTAAATAAATTCGTAATTAATCTAAACCCTTCTCCTTCATCGGTCCGACGCCCGCGAACCCTAATCGACACAATCGCCGACCAATCCAATCCTTCCGTCGATTTCCGGCGAATGCGAACAAGGAGAAACAAAATCCGATGTTCATACTATCCTAATGTTTCAATCATTAACTAAATTTTTCGGCGAAATGGGCAATTTTCCAGAAAAATCCAAAATTTGTAAAAGACGCAAATTAGCATTCAACTAAGTCCGATTTTTCATCCACATGCTTTTGTTCATTAAGCAAAATATTTCATGCTTTTAATTTCTACTAAATAACTAATTTAAATCTGAATTTCCTACCTTGCTCGCCGGCGATGCTGAAGCTCGCACGCGATCAACCGCAGCTCCTCGCCGAACGAAACCGGTACCAAAATGCTCGCCTCTGTCCCGCGAACCTCCGGTTACCAAAAGCCCCTTGGAAGGGATGCCGGAAAGTACCGCCGTTCGCCGTGAATACCTCACCTCTAGCCACCGTTCGAAACCCTAACAGTCCGAACAGTTTAGGTTAAGTACCCGGCTTAAACCGGTAATAACCCGTTAAGACCCATTAAGCGCGGTTGACCTTCCAAAAGCGCCGCTTAACACCCGATCAGCCGGTTAATCTCCACCGCTGATCTCGCCCGTCCGATCCGCTTATCCGCGGCTTACCTAAACGCACTAGCAAACGCACCTCGGCGAACCGCACCGCCTTCGCTGAACCGCTCCGCCTTCGCTGAACCACTCCGGTCCGGTTCACGCGCGGTAAAAAAAACCCACATTCCGGTTTTAAAAATATCTCGGGTGCTCCGAAAAATCCCCAGAAAATTTCAAAATTCCAATAGCCTCTAATTGAGCTTCTAGCTCATCCTACTGTCGATCTGAAATCATCCAAGCCACAATTGAATTATTGAAAATTAAACATATAATATTTTACCGGGTATAACAAGGAAGTAAGAGAAGAAAAATACGAAAAAGAAGAATAATAATAATTGGTGGAAGAAGAAGAAGAAGTAGATGAAGGAGCGTAAAAAGAAGAAGAAGAAGAAGGAGAAGAAGAGCAATTAGAAGAAGAAGATTGAGAAGAAGATGAAGAAGAAGAAGAAGTGCACGAACCAAAAGAAGAAGATGAAGAAGAAGTTAAAGAAGAGGGAGATGTGAAAGAAGAAGAAGAAGAAGTAGAAGAGAAAAAGAAGAAGAAGAAGATGAAGTTGAAGTTGAAGAAGAAGAACAAGCTGAGGAATAAGAAGAAGTAAAATAGAAAGTAGATGAAGAAGTAGTAGTAAAAGAAGAAGAAGAAGATGATGAAGAAGAAGAAGAAGAAAAAGAACAAGGAGATGATGATGAAGAAGAAGAAGAAGTAAAATAAGAGAAGAAGAAGAAGGAGAAGAAGTAAAAGTAAGAGGAGGAGAAGATGAACAAGAAGAAGGGGAAGGAGGTGAGGAAAAAAATGTTGAAGAAGAAGAAGACCAACAAAATGATGAAGAAGAAGAAGAGCAAAAAGTGAAGAAGAAGATGAAGAGGAAGAAGAAGAGGAAGAAGAAAAAGAAAGAGAAGAAGAAGAAGAAGAAGAAGAGGTCGAAGAAAATGATAAGAAGAAGGAGAACAAGAAGAAGAAGAAGACGAACAAGTGGAACAAGCAGAAGAGGAAGAAGATGAAAAAGAAGAGGAAGAGCAAGAAGAAGAAGAAGAAGGAGAAGCAGAAGAAGAAGAAGAAAAGAACAAGAAGAAGAAGAAGAAGAAGAAGAAGGAAGAAGAAAAAGATGAAGAAGAAGAAGAAGAAAAAGAAGAAGAAGAAGAGGGGAAAGAAGAAGAAGAAGAGAAGAAGAAGGAGAAAAAGAAGAAGATTAATAAAAAGGAGATGATGAAGAAGTAGAAGAAGTGGTAATCAAAGAAGAAGGATATAAGAAGAGTAAGAAGAAGAAGAAGAACAAGAGGGTAAGAAGAAGAGGAAAAAGAAGAAGAAGAAGAAGATGAAGGAGAAGAACAAAGGAAGAAGAACAAGAAGAAGAAAAAGAAGATGAAGAAGAAGAAGAAGAAGAAAAAGAATAAGAAGAAGAAGAAGAATTTGAGAAAAGAGAAGTAGAAGAATGAGAAGAATATGAAAAAGAAGTAGAAGAATAAGAGAAGAACTAGAAGAAGAAATACATGGGGAACAAGAAGAAGAAGAAGATGATGATGGAGAAGAAGAAGAAGAAGAAGAAGAAGAAGAGGAAGAAGAAGAAGAAGAAGAAGAGGAAGAAGAAGAAGAAGTAGGAGAAGAAGAAGAAGAAGAAAAGGAAGAAGAGGAGAAAGGAAGAAGAAGAAGAAGAGGAAGAAGAAGAAGAAGAAGAAGAACATGAAGAAGAAGAGGAAGATGAGGGGAAGATGAAGAAGAAGAAGGAGAGGAAGAGGAAGAAGAAGAGGAAGAAGAAAAGGAAGGAAAAGATGAAAAAGAAGAACAAGGAAATTAAGAAGAGAGGGAAGAACAGTAAAGAAGAATGGAAGAAGAAGAAAAGATAGGAGAAGAAGAAGAAGAAAAAAAAGAAAAAGAAGAAGAAAAAGAAAAAGAAGAACAAGGAGAAGAAGAAGAAAAAGAACAAGAAGAAAAAGAAAAAGAAGAA